>CAKLNU010000718.1:1800000-2327681 GCA_922788865.1 Poeciliopsis turneri
GCATGCACCTGTTCTATAAAGAACTTCAAGTCACAATATTTCCTGCAATCACTTAGTTCCTTAACAAAATCTAAGCTTTATCCATCATTATCTGACTTTAAAAAACATTCTGCATTTAATGCACAATGTGTCATTGTTCAGTGCCCCGTTACAATATCAGAAGCGGTATATGCAGCAGTTCTTATTCCAAGAAATATTTCCAAACATTTTACAAAATAAATTCCAGGAGGTCATGATTGATAACTGGTGGCTTCATTAAAGAAAAAAACCGCTAACCACATGTGTGCACAGAAATGATGGAATAGTGTTGTGTTGCACTTGGAGTTTAGATTTCGCTTTTAATAACTATAAATAATTGCTTAAGTCAATTTTAATAAAGCTAGCAATTTAGATCAAAATTACCAATAGGGGGCACCACATGATTATCAGGAAATAGCCAAATATTTCAGTCTTAGTTATTGTTTATAAATATCTACTTAAGGCCTAGATTTTGAAATAATAGATGAAGCCATAATAGCACTGATGTTTGAACAGCAAACTATTACACATATATGGAATAAATACTTTTTTTCCACTGTAATCAACAAACCGTCTAAACCAATAACAATCAATTGACGCTACCAGTAGTAAAAACTGTAAAAATCTAAAAATAGAACCAGTAAAATGGTACAATAAGGTCACGGTCGAGTATGAAGTACATTTGAAATGCCAAGGAAGAGGCTTGGCTCAAATAAACACAAAGAATTGGGGTTGCAGGCTTTGTCGTCGATATCGTCCTCACTAACAATGGTTGCAAGAAGAGATCCTTTCCTGATATAACAATGCTGCAAAGAGAACAAATGTTGTCTGACTCCTGGGTTGTAAAGTCCCATGACATTACAAAACTTTCCTTCTTGAAACTCCTCTTCCCTCCTGAAGCTGAAAGGTGCGTTATGGAATCAGGTTGTTATTCCAGCTGTAGTTTCTCAATGATTTTCACCACAACAAATTATTGCCCATTATTTTTTTTTCTCCACATTTTAAAATGAAAAAGCATCACCAAATATATTACACAGTTTGAATGCTTTGCAGTACATATATTATTAGCTCATATTTACAGTCATCCAAGCTATTTTGACATTACAGACACTAAAATACAGATATTAGTGTTGCACATCGGGCTGCAAGGCTGCCCTATATGCAACAAGTCTTGACAGGATACCCATGCAGATCCGATTCCACAGCTGAGAGAGCCAAGAATGAACGTGAGCATCAGAAATGGACCATAGAGCAATGAAAAGGTGAGATAATCTGATTAATCCACTTTCTTTTACATCACATTGATGATGTGTGTTCATTAATTACCTGGGGAGAGCAAGATACAGTTTTACATGTAAGAAGACAATTTGGCAACTGTAGTGAGAGGATAATGTTCTGCTTTGAAAGTCCTTTGAGTCCTGCCAGTCATGTGGATATTATTGATGTACCACCTACCTAGGTGTTACTACTCATGGAAGTGGTATTCCCTGATCCTTGTGGACTCAGAAAAATGAGCCTTAGCACAAAGTCAGTCGCCTTTCAGGAATGCTTTGAGAAGTGCAACAACTTTGATATGTTGACTTGCATCCCATATTGACCCAGTCTCCTTCCAGTCTAGCATCTTCAGGAGGTGCTTAACAAACACGTCAGATCTATGGAGGCTCCAAATCACATAGATTCAAAGGTTCTGATGATAAAATCTCAGAGCCAGATATCACAGCACCTCTTCAAAGGGCTTAGTGAAGTCCACGTGTTGAAGGAGTCGGGATTAGGACAGAACCAACATAGCATATCAGCGGCGTCATCAGCTGGAATAATTGTAAAATAAGTAAGAAGGTATTTTTTTAAGTTTATCATTTTGATGCGTATGTTCCTTTCAGCTATACCAAGGGTTTGGCAATTTTCCCATAAAACCCACAAAATAAATGTCTGTCTGAAGTGTGGGTGGCCTGCCATAGTGAGTAGCACTGGGACTATAGCCTGTGGCCTCATTAGCTGTGCAGATATAGACACCCATGACCTTGGGTGGGTGAAGTGAATTTCTAAATCCCATTTTGGATCCGCAAAGTGTTCTCATCATTAGCAGAACAATTCAGTGTAATAGCTCTCTTTGTCCTTCCTTTCAGGAGAAAAACTGGCCATAGTGAGATTTCCATATGGCAAAATTTCTGTGAAGCATCTCTGACACATGGTGGTTGTTCTAGCAAACAAAGTAAATGGTTCATTTTTATTTTGCCGGCTGAAATCATTAGCTCTGTTATTAAAAAAATTTTTTTAAATCTCCACACTGGTACATTTTGGAATGAGATACTTACAGCATCGGCTTAGAAATCTTTGCTAAAGATTTGAAGTGATTACTGAAACTGAAGGTGAAAAAGGATGGCTTTTATTTTCCAAAGGCTATTTTCACTCATTGAGTCAGGAGCAAGAGCCAAAAAAAAACTAATCACTAATGGTCATTCCTTCCACTTTGTCCCATCTTACATCTTCCATTTTGGTATCTAAAACTTGATAACTGATTACGTCCCATTGTTATGTCATTCAGACATCTTTGTTTGTAATTTAAGCTGTAAGCCATCCCTATAAACCTACAAATTTGCGATCCAGAAGCTTTTTTTCCCCCACATCTCTTCTTTTGGGCAGCTTGCACACCCTCCAGAATGACTTTGTGTGGGCACTCAGTGCTGCCTATGGGAAAACGTCAGCAGCCCCAGTCAGCCATAACTAAATCCACCACAGACACTGGCTCCTGTCTTTGTTTTCTCTTTGTTAACTGTTCTGACAGTTGCAAGCATTTGTGACAGAATGCATTTTAAGACAAAGGAAACGATGCCTAATCAACTTTAATGGCCTGTCTGTGCTCAAGTGACCCATTTCCTTTATGTAGCTCATTTGGAAGGAGAGAGAAGTACACTTCTGGAGGCGCATCCTGCCATTAACTGTGTTTCCTCCTGTGCATGAACCCATCTGAGGTAATCACCCAGAACATGCCTACATTTCCTGACTGGATTCCTGTTCACACACACACATTCTTTCCGTTATGCATATACCATGTGACAGTTTTGAAATGTGACTTTCACAGATCCTATTACTGAGTAAAATAGGACTTACCGATTGAAAACGGTGCATTTCTGGAAAATAAATATATATTTTTTTTTTGGATATGTAGGAAGCCCAGTCAAAATGCACTTCACTTGTGCCAGTGTCATAACATTACATACAATGCCTTGGAAAAAAATTCATACCCCTTTAAAACTTTCATGTTTGTGACATTACAACCACATAATTCAGTGCATTTTTAATTGCATGCAAAAGACAAGGGTTCAGCATCCTCTATAATTCAGATTCTCTTGCAGCATTACCTCTATGAAATACAATTTGTCAAGAGCCATAGAACCTACTTGATATCTCTAAAAGAGATGACTATTCAAGTTTCATAATTAGTTTGTGTATAAAATGTGCTCCAGGTGCATGTCCTCCTCACAGTCGCAAATGCGACTGTCCTTTGAGTTTCACAGTTGCAAAGGACTGAGAAATTCAAAGGACTTTACTGTCAATATTGACAGTCAATATTGACAGGATTGACAGTAATCAATACTGACTACTGTTCAGTAATCAGTACTTTGAATACTAGAAATCAATTATCCCAGCACCAAAAGCTCTGAGTTGTGTCATTCTTTGTCCAAAAAATGAATCGGAATGCTCAGGTCCACAAGGTTGCACTTTATACTTGTTTTTTTCTTAATTCCAAAATATATATATATATTTTTTTTAATCCTTCAATTTCAGACACATACACAAATGTGCATATCAGCTGCTCTGTTAGTTTTCAACTTTTAGTTCTTATAAAATGAAGAAATTTGTAACAAGGAATTGTCTTACAGCACATGCAACATTTTTCAGGGTCAGAAAAAAAGTCAACAAAATGAAAGAATCTGTCTTTTGAGTGAGATTAATCAATTTAACTATTCACCTCTTACCAGCAAGTTTTAATCAATCTCAGATTTCAATTCAGCTGGTTTGATGAGGATTAGTCTACATGCATTTGTGACATTGCCATCCACTGTCAGTGTGTGTTTAGCTACCAGGAGACTCTTGCTGTCTGATTGTGGTTCAACAGGCAGGCTGAGGCTCAGACCTAATCAAAAAGATCTATCAAAAAAAAAAAAAAAAAAAGCCGTTCAGATGAAACTGATTGGCACCATCCTCTGTCACAAGTGATACTTTTCTGTCAAGCCAGGTCTTTCAGTGATTATAAGAAAGGACAGGGACATTTTGGTATTGAGCGATGAAAAGAAATGATTCAATGCCTTTTCTCAGGCAAAATTGAAAGGCAAACATAAAACATCAGTTCATGTTTTTAAGTAACAAGACTGGGCCATGCAATTAACAACATAAGAACAAACAGTCAAAAGAAAAAAAAAAGAAAAAAACATTCTGAGAGCTTATTTTATAAACCTAGATACTTATACATTCTTGAGTTTTCAGCTGTGAAAGTCATTATGACCAAGGGAAAAATCAAAGTAATATGCTGCCTGACTTTGATTTGCATTCAAGTTGAACATAAAAGTATTTCCTTTCAAGGTTGCGAAAGGGAACTGAACTTTTTATTTCTAAAATGCATGCACACATTTGGTTAGATTTATGGGAAGCAGGTACTTTATTCCATCACAAAATCCATGCATCTTTAATTACTTACCAACTGTTGAAGAAGGTGACCAGACGCCTTGTCAGAGATCTGATATAAAGCCAGATTTATGGCTGTCTGATCAATGCTTATTGATTCTCAAATAAAGATCCACATTTTATTTTGTACACCTCACTGATCACTTTTGTTGTGATCATTCACGGTGAACAGTCAATGGTTCAATTCAGGATCAGAATCACGACAAATGGCGTGTAACATGAAATCTTCAAAAATAAAACATACAAATAAAATAAATTAAGGTGAGAAGTGCGTATTTTATGATTATCTTAAACAAAAATAAATAACCAAGAGAAATGTGCACCGGTTAAGGTTGTGGGACTCCATTGAATGTTTATTGTTAGAATCTATTTGATAAAAAACAAACCACATTTAGCCTCAAACAATCATGTAACACATAGAACAACAGGGAATGTACAGATATTCTTAAGTTAAATTTAGAACCTTTTTTAAAAACAACACAATATTTTTATGACCAACATGACTTTGAGCTGCAAGTGTAATAGCAACCTGTTGAACTTCAGCTGCAGGTAACTAAATACTACAATGTCAGTGGAGTGTTTTTTTTTTTTCTAGGCTACTGGACTCAGTTCTTAATCAAATCCAAATAAGTCAAATTCAAAGTGTCATGGAGTCATTTTTATTAACTTCAACTCTCATGACATTAACATGGACATCAACAAAAAATAAAATAAAATAAAAATAAGGATAATAATTTGAAAAAGTTACTGTGACTGTCTGAAAAACATATTTCTTCTCAGTAACAGAGTTGGGCTCAATAAATCCATGGTCTCTTAGCAATCTTACCTTATATTTGAAATAAAAACATCCTGAATGTTTATTTCCTTTATTTTTAGAACCAAACAAGACATGCTGAAGCAAGTAAAAAGGATTCATCACACCAAAGTGAATTATGGGTGAAGCCTCAACACACTAAGGAGTGTTTTCTTTTGAGAGGGGAGTTCGATCTAAGAGGAAAAACATTGTGGTTAACCAGGGCTTGAAGATGTTGAATAATGTTGCAACTTGTACAAAGAACATTGTCTTACTTGTGTTTTGCTTCAGCAGAGCACAGGGGAGTAGCATGATCCCAGATGTGAAGATGAGCAAGAGCCAGAAGGAGTGAGTTAGTTTCACTCTGACTATTCATATTTCATTTTAAGATTCCTGGGGAGGAGGAGGTTGGTCAGAAAGGTGAGCACAGAACGTGTCAGACATGAGTTTGACCAAGCAGAGGAAATCCTACATAAGAAAAGGTTATCAGAAGAATGGAGGAGTTTGTTAAGTGGAGCTCTGATGAAGCCTTTGAGTCTAGGAGGGAAGTGTCTTGAGAAGCAACCTCTCAGTGCAGATCTCCAAAGTAACATTCATCAACAACATTTTGTCACCACAACCAGAGATGAACAACTTGCACCTGAATGCAAAGTGCTGCACCTCTGAAAAAAAAAAACACTTACAGCCTGAGATCATGACACTGGTTGAGAATTTTAAAATGTATTGTATTCAGTAGACAGAAAAAAGTCTTTGTGAAGTCTGTGTTTAATTTATGTCAAAACTGAATCCAAGTTTCCTCAGATATAAGATTTTCCAGATCCCAAATATCAACCTCTTTTCTCTGAACCAGGATTTTATGCCATTCAATCTGTTCTGCTAGACTGAAAATTTCCCAGCACTTCAGTTTATAAGTCGGAAAAATGTTTATGTTGTCAGTGCAGCAGCAAGGTAAGATGTAACTGCATGATCTCAAAAAAGATACCATGGATAAAGCAAACAAAACATGTAAAATACAGCCGAGAATAAAACCTTGTTGAACTCCATTCTTTAAAACATCCAAAGATGATGTGAAAGAAATACTTCTTAGTGACCAATAACAAAGCATTGTTGTTGTCCCAGATGCCAGTAGAGTGGTTTGCCCAGGGTGCCAGACTAGGACCGCCTCTGCTCACAAATACTACAAATTCTCCTTCAGTTCAACACAATAAGTCATTAAACACTTTGAGAACAGTTGTTTCAGCAGAATGGACTCCGCATAAACCTTTGCATAGGATGTCAAGGTTATTGAGGAAGTCTAAAATTGTTGCAGTAAATTTTGCTAGATTCAATATTTGGAGGTGAAATGTGTGTTGCCAACAGATTTGAGGAGGCAAATGAACAAACAAGCAATTGTGATCTGAAAACAAATGCTGTTCATTCTAAAACTGTAGTTAGAAGAAATGGCCTCTGGTAAGGAAAAAAAGACAAGAGAAAAACATGAAACAAAAAGATGTAAGGAGAAAAGAAAGAAGATGTGGGAACTGCCTCCTACATGAAATAGTTTAAGTTTTTCTTCCATCTGGGCTCCAGGGAGAAAGTGACGCATGTCTGGTTCTAAGGATGTACCTGTTTCCTGGCCCAAGCAAGGCCAACAGCCTTTTAAACAATACAAAATGCTGAACATCTTCACCTTGTATCACCTCTGAATGCCAATTCCAGTCAGCTCAAAACATGTTTTCTTTTCAAAATTGAATCCTGTGAATATGTTCCCAACACAGCATGAATTTACATATAGAGAAAAAAGCTATTATCTTTCAAATTCTATTGATTTATACGTACAAATGGTAATCTCATTGCATAAAACGTGTTTTTATTTTTTGTTTTTTGTTTTTTTCTGTTTCAAGACTTCCAATTTTGTTACTATTTACTAAAAAGCAGCAACAGCAAATCACCATAACATATCCACTTATAAGATTTCACTGGAACTGTCAAAATGTTTCTTTATCTTTTCAATAATCTGGATGTTGGAATGTAGCCATGAGGAGCTGTGTAAGAGACAACATGAGACACAATGAGGCTAAATGAAAATATGAGCCAGATCTTCATGTTCCCAAAAATCTGTGGCCTCTTTTTGATTTTCTGAACTACATTAAGGATTGCGTAATGCGAGGTTTGAAGTGCATCTTTTCTAAGTGATGAAAAAACAGGCTCTCTCTGCCTTTCTCACACAAGAGAGAAAGGTAGAAAAAAGAATCCTTGGCCAGTTTATATAAAGATTCTCTGATAAACTTTTCAAAGACACTGCCAGGCCACAAAAAAAGTTTCCACCTTGATTTAACAAAACAAATAAGTGTGAGCTTCCTATTGGTTAATAATTACATGGGAAATTCACTTTCAGCAAGTGGCAAGTTACTTCACTTCAACTGATGCAATGAGTAGCTTCTCATTTATTAAACAATCCTTTTGAAAGACAACTTCTGTGGTTGTGAAAAAGATGCCAGTTTGTTCAAGAGGTGACATGAAGCATAAAAGAAAAATATGTAATGAGGTTGGGTTTGGGGTTCAGAACTGTCCCATGCATTACTTAAACCTGAAGGAGACTGGAGAACCACAGTCTCCAATGGACAAATGTGATCATGAAAACAATCCTAAATCACTGTGATCACTTAAATATTTGGTGCAATCAAATTGAACAAAAACAAGAGTAGAACTTTAATAGTAAAAGTTAGAGCATTTTCAGACTCACAATGTGTCCCACCTGTCACCCAATTAATCTGCTCCAAGACTGACAAACTACTGCAGACTGATCACAAAACTGTCACCCAATTGCAATATTAGCACAGTAATTCTGCTCACTGTTTTTATTTTTCTTTCATTGCAAAAGAGTCATTTGTTGCGCTGTACAGCCCAGATTATATTTTACCAGCAATATACTTAGAAGGTTAGAGGAGAATCACATAGATCAAAGTGTATGATGAGTTTAAGTTCATCGTCCAAAAATATTACATTCTGACTGTTATCTTGCAAACAACTGATTTCACAGCATTGTCACAAAATAAGCATGGCTCTATCCTTTTCTACGTCTTCTTCCTTAACATTTGTCTCCTTTTAAGTGTTTTCTCTGCAACCTCAGTCTACTCTGTCATTTGCAAGTGTGAGCGCTGAGGGGGAAAACTTCAACTGAGCCAGACGGTTCACACTCCAAACCCAGACCGTCACTTTTTCTCTTGTCACACTGGCTGTGTATCTCCTTCACAAAACTCACAAACTGCATTAGACATTTTCATTGCACTTGCTTCAAAACTGTCAAAAAGCATTGCAAAAACTTTGCACGTTTTCCTTCTGGGAACAGACAAGGTCTGCAAAGTTACATAGGTCAAGTATTGCTTGCAGTGGTACTTACTCAAAATTTAGGAAAAAGTTTTTTACAAGTTTGACAACAAAAAGTAGCATTTTTATTGCTTGGTTAAACATTTGAGAAACAACGATCTCAAACACAAATGTCTTCTAAAAGGAGTTTTAAATTTTAACCACACCCTGACAGTGCTTTGCCAAAGCATTTATACCTATTGAACTTGTTTTTCACTTTTTGTCTCTTTTCCAATAAAGAATCTTTATTTTCTAAGGATTTGTGATGAGCCAAGGTAGCACATGTCTACTGTCTTCTTGACATCTGTCAAGTCAGCAGTCTTCCCCATGATTGTGTAGTCTGCTGACTTAGAGTGAATGACCGTTTAAAGCACATGTGTCAAACTCAAGCTTTTTATGTGGCCCTTCACAGACTAGACTAAACACTAAGTGTGATTAAATATTATATTATCAATCATATCAATGCAGTTTTTATCTGTTTACTGTCAATTTATATCAATCAATCCCTCCAGTTTCTTGAGAATGTAATTGATGTATGATTATAGTCCATGATTTATACAGCGAGTAAATAAACAGTCACATTTATTATTAGTTCCTGAAGGGACTGAAAAGATCTTCAATAATATTATGTGATTTTAAGAATTCATTGACATATTAACAGTTTGTGAACAGGTTTTATCTACACATTCTGGCACAACCGGCCCTTTAAGAGCCTTCATGATCTTGATTTGGCCCAAAACGAAAATGAATTTGACACACCTGGTTTAAAGGGTCACAAAACCTTTGCAGGTGTATTAAGTTAATTAGCTGGTTAGGGCATTACACCATGAGTTTCCTATAATGATCTTTTTCACTGTATCCTAATATTCTGACACACTGAATTTTGAGTAATTTATAATGAAAAACTATTAGAAACAAAAGCACAAAGGCCCGTTCCACATTTACCACACACATTCTCATGGTTCACAAGACATCTGAGAAAATATTCTGTGTAAAACTAACTCAGACAAAGAACATGATACCATAAGCAAAACTCGGTGGTGATAATGTCTTGGTCAGGATTGGTTTGCTGCCTCATCTCCTTGATAAATTACCAAATTGAAGAAACTATCAATTCTGCTCAGTTGCAGAACGTCCCAGAGGGTTATAATCAATTCCTGTAATCTCACCATTACAGGAAAATTGTTAATCTGCCCACACAGATGGCTATGCTAACTAGCCTGAGCGTTCATGGCGGACTCTGGTTTCGGAAAGAAGCTGTGGTGTAGCAGACAGGGCGACAGGGTGAGCAGTTTATATGAGCTGGACAGAGCTAAGAACCTCCTCCTGGTTCTGACTGGTTGTTTCTGTCTGAGTGTTGTATTTCTGCAGTTAACTCTGGAAGCACAGAGAGAGGGCAATGGAACTTCTTTCTTTTTTTGGTTGTTTTTTTTTTGTTGACAGATTACCTGTCTCATAGTGACAGTTCCAACAAATACGTACACATTTTTAAAAAAAAAATAAAAGCTACATAGTGAAGCTCTAAATTGTACTGCATTGCATCTGTGTGAGCTTCCTCTTTTGCCTCTACCCCTTCTGCATCAGTGGGTTGTAAGTATCAGCAGCTGAGGTTATCTCAGAGAGATTTACAGGGAGCCAGAGAGAGAGAACCAGACATGGAGCATTTCATGTTACTACTGTCGCTGTAATAAGTCTTCTCTGAGAGCCAATGTCTAGTTGTATGCATGAGAGAGTGTGTGTATATGTGTGTGTATGTGCTGGATGGGCACACTCCCCAAAGTAATAAGCTTGTTGGTGTGTCCAGTTCATTTATATTGCTTCATTCAGAGTGACCTTGAGCGATACAGCCGGCACTCAGATATTCTTCACTCTTTCCCCTCGCTTTCTCCCTCATCACATACACATACTGAAAAACTATCACACAGATACAAAAAAAAAAAAAAAAAAACTACAGAAAACCATATTTTTAGATTGTAATGATGCGTAATAATAGGTCTGGTTTGTCTATTAATAACTATAAATCATTTCTTACAGAAACTATTAATAAAACTAGTACTTTAGATCAAAATCCTCAGGTTTGAGCGTCACCTGATCACCAGAAAAATAATAGCCAAATAGTTCAGCCTCAGTTCATATCTATAAAAACCTTGCTGACAAGGCATGGGTTTTAAAGTAATAATAAATCAAAGCATAAATCTAGCACTGGACTTCTACCTAGAGCAAGACCCCACATATGAAGGGAATAAATACAGACAACTTTTTTCCAATATACAAGAGTTAACAAAGATAATTCAATCTTACAGTTAAATACTTTAATCAATAAATTCATTGAGAATAATGAAAACTAAGATAGTGCGATAAACAGCAAAAAAAATACAAAAATAAGAATAGAACCAATAAGATAACTTAGTTCAGTATGCAATGTAAATATTGAGTAATAAGGTGTATTTAGGACAAATTTGAACATTTAGAAATTTAGAGTCGTGTGCATTAGGATGTTTAGTGGATTCCTCACACAGCAGCATCAGAAACAGGCAAAAAAATAAACCATGGATTAACCCATAGAACGATTTATAGCAATGTCAGAGCCAAACCAGAGACTTTTATGATATTCATCCTAAAAGACCACGGTTTGTAGTGAAGAGCTTTATTGTTGAGGCCAAATTAGCTCTACTAATTGACAAGTTTGGAATGTGTTCATTAGTCACAGAAATACCTATTTGCAGATTTTTATGTTCCAACTTATTCACTTAAGTTCAATATACCAAAGAAAATGCATCTTGAGAAGCTGGAATATCTGACTGGAATTTATTTGACACTCTATGGGCTAGTGTCTGCAAAGCAGCCAATCCAGAAGTGCCTTTCACTTCCCTTGAAGCTGATTGGTTGTACCCCCAAGAATAAAAATAAGAAAAATTGTAGACATTAATTTCTCTGGTAGAACTGAAACAGCTTTTGGTAGGTGAGTTATTAAGATAGGTAGTTATAGGTGTTTTATAAGCAGTCAAGTATTTAATTATTTGGGGGCAACTGTGGTCCCTAACCACAGTTCCAGGGAGCCACTGTAGTTGTCATCCAGTTTGTCGCCACAAAAGCTTAAGGAAACACTACTGTATTTCTGACTGTCCATTCTGTAGGATGAGCTGTGTTGTGTAGCCATCCTGGTTTTGTTTGTCTTAAATCCTAGATTCTAATTATTTTGTAACCCTATGTCTGAAAGGGATTTTTAATATATATATTTTTGCTCACTGCACAAGCAGCTTTTAAGTTAATGAAATTTTACAACCAGCAGTGGCAAAAAATTACTTTTTTCTTTGCCACACATTTGAAATATTTTAGTGCAGAAAATCTTGGACTGAACACCTGCCAAACATTAGCAGGCTTAGCTGTCCCTGTGGCTCATCACTGCCCAGCAGTGTGGCATCAAAAGCTTTTCTTTCGACTACTTCAGCACCTTCAAGTGATATGGGACGACTTTATACATGTAGTAGAACTAGCTGGAATCCAGCTGTCAAAAAGGTTGTCTTGGGATCCAAGCAGTTTAGGACTTGCTCTGGTGCTCCTATGGTCACCTCTTTATGTCATCTTTCTTCTACTCCCTAGTCATATTTCTCCTCATTTACACCCACTCGCTGTCAGTATGTCTTGATCTTTATTTATCTCTTTTCTTCTTCACTCCCAGGAGAAGCACTGTCTCGCTCCTTCTTTGCCTTCATCATGGCATTACTTTCTCTTGTCTAAAGTAGCTGCTTTTAGAAACCAACCATGCATCAAAGGAGATGACCAGCTGACAGACAGAAAGGGGGGCAATAAAAGGTGAAGGGCATGACTGACAGGAAATGCAGAAGGATAAATTACCATTGGGAATAAGAAGGATATGGAAAAATACAGATAAGGAAAAGAAAAAAAATAATGCAGTGAGACATTGGATATTTCATATTGAAGCTGGGCTTCAACATCAATTTCTTAAACATATTTATTAGGACATTCCTTCCAAAAACTTTGTTTAGGTGCAGAAAACCAAATGCTAAGCCACAAAATCAACCGTGATGTTTTAAAAACTACCTTGTTAACGTTTTTCCACTCATTCAATTATATTCTAATATGACCCTGCTGAAGTTATGATTCTAATTACATTTTCATAACACATTTCTTAACATTCCAACTGTGCAGGTGCGTCAATTCACATAATATAAAGCTGTCATGAAATGAACATTTAAAATTATGTTGAGCTTAATACCTCCCTGGGCGTTACCGCAGACCATTTAAAGACAACCAGACTTTGGCTAAAAGACAAACAGAAGTGAGAAGAAGAGTGGAATCAGTGTGTTCACTATGCTCTTTTAGACCAGCTGCAAAAAATGTTAAAATTGCACCATCACTTGTGGGTGTGTAATTACAATATTTCAGCTTATATTGTGATAATATAACACACAATATGCAGATACCCATATCTGACTGCTTCTCAAAACTGGTATCTTCTGGTATTTCACAGCAATATTTCCAGAAAGAATAAGCAGTGCAAGGACATTGTGTGCTTGTGTTAATAATGCTGGTGGGCTCTGTGATTTTTGCCTCTCTATTTTGTAGAATTATAATAACCTTATGAAGAATATTCATCTTCATAAAGTTTGTTGCTCCTTCATAGACAAAACACCTCTGGCCATCTCTGACTATGAGCCCTGTGGATTGTGGGTTAGGGCTCCTATGGGTAAGGCTAATTGTCTGAGCTTGCTGTAGGTTCTATCAGCTTTTCTTGAGCTATGTTTTTTTGCAGGGCTTACATATGTTCTCATAAGAAATAAAAGTACAAAAGTGTAGGACCAGGGAATTCTCTGTTTCTCAAGTAGGGCTTTGGTTTTGTTATTGCTGAAACAATCTGTTGAAGAATCAAAGTACTAAAGAAAGGAGAACACAGTGGTAGACGTCTGATGAATAAAACCAAGCATTAGGGATGACAGAACACAGAGAAATCACCACACCGCCAAGCCAAATGGTTATCAGGTGAACAGACGGAGAATAAAATATTTACAGAAATTTCTATTCACTAACTTTTCTAAAGATTCACCTGAATGCGAATTGCATATGGCTGGAACTTGTCCCCACTCCCCTCGCCTGGTGGCACTTCAGGCAAGGGGTGCCACCACTTCTACCACTGAAGGAAACATTAAAGCCTCTGAAGAAGATACCGAGCGCAACTTCCTTCTGCACAAAAACAAGCAAATATAGAGTGAGATTAGTGCTTGCAGGATTTCTCTTTTGTCTTTAGCCATGAAGAACAAGGGCCACAAGCCATTTCTCCAGCTAGTGCTAGACTCACATATTTGTTTTAGTTGTATTTATCTGTAATCCCCTGCACCATAATCAACATCCTGCTGACTGACTTTCCTTTGAAGGACAGATCAATCACAAAACACACACAGAAGAAGTACACAGGTATGCAGAAGTACATAATTCTGAGTACTGAGATACTAAAAATTTTGTTTGCTTATTTGTTAGAAGAAAAAATAGAACTTTTCAGGTTGGAGAAACATTTAGTAAAAATAGCAGTTAATAGCAGCAATAACTATTCGTGGTTTTGTGCATATGTGGAGAGAATTTTTACATGCAGAGGCAGAATATTCAGAAAGACCCCAGGAAGGGACTTCAACTGAGGACGTTCTTGCCGTAAGACAACAGTGCTACCAACTTCTAGTCAAGCCATCAGGCAATAGGTTTCATGGATGGGTCACTGATTTTAATAGGCTGTATTGGCACATTCAGCGATTTGCTAAGAGAATGTCAGCAAATGAGAATGACTCTGTTGTCAGTTCTTCCTGTTCTAATCCCTGTGTTTTAGGGTTTAGATTATCCTGAGTTATCTCTGTAGTTATGTTGCATTCAGGGACGTGCGATGACCTGCAATGCTGGTGAGGCACTGACTTAATCATAATCAGATATACAAATGTAGACCACCCTCATGTTATTGTTTACATAAGGAAATAGCCACGCTGCCATGGTAGAATAATTTTGTTAACTTAATAAAACTTGGAAATTTAGGTATTATACATTTCGTGCTGTGCTTCACAGCAAAGGAAAAACCGTTGAAGTGTAACTCAAAACCATGTCTTTCTTGCTCCCTGCATTGGCCAGGCTACACGCAGACTTTTCGCCATAGCAACTGACACCAATGCCCCTAAAAAACACTGAAATAATTCCCACACAAAGAGAAGAACATTTTTGGTTTTAGGCTTAATGTTTATTTTATGATTATTAATAAGTGATTGCTGTGGTAAGAGGAGAAAACTATAAATATATCACCTGCACTTTACTAGCCTGGCTCCTTGTTACTGTCTCTCATTTTGCAGTTGTGGAGTCACAATGTCAGGGATCATGAGCGCCCCCTGCCATGAGGCAAGAGAACTGCCTGCCTCACCTCGAATCTGTTCTCTGCCGTTTCTGAGCGCTCCTCAGTTCACAAAACACATTACACACACCGTTGATGACAAAAAACACTGTACATTATATACATAAGCTAAATTGTGGAAAATCAGTTCATACATTAAATGTTTATTAACCATTTTATTGACGACGTTCAGACAGGAGGAACATGCTCCCAGGTGAGGTTCAGCTCGCTGCTGCCTCACCAGCTTCGCTTCCGAGCATCTGAATGGAATAATAAAAAAATTCAGCAATTTTGAGGAAAAAATAATCCAAATTGGTTATGCTAAATAAAAAATAAATACTTTGCAGTTCAAACCACAGGGTGAAAATAGCAATATAAATGATTTTATCATATTTTTTCATTATGACAGGTGAGGCTCTGCCTCACTTGATTCCCCTTTACGCACGTCGCTGGTTGCATTATGCATATGGTGCGGGAGGACAAACTGACTACTTTATCTCGCTCTCCTACTTTCGTCTTCTACTACTCTCCATATTGCATTATTTGCTGTCACTTCAACTGTTAAATGTATGTTTTCCCTCAGTAAAACCAACAAACAAAAAAACTACTTGAGTTCGGAAAAATCAAGAGCATAAACTACAATGAAAAGTTCAACTTTTGACATCACTTTCCTTGAAAAAACTCCACACAATTATTTGAATTGTTGTGGTGATTGCAGGTGAAGCAGGGCATGCTGCACTCAGATGTGCTGCAGTCAGTCTGGAAGACAAAATGAAATATTCAGCCATGACATTTAAAGTTCAACATTCACAAGATGATTGTTGATGGACTTTTTGAATCCTGGAATGAAGATGAATGGCTTGATATGACCAGAGCTTGACTTTGTGAAAGTCTAGCTTTATGTTTCAACAAAGCCACACAGGACGCATGCGACATTGGTCCTGAGTAATAAAAGAAGGAGAAAAAAAGACGGTATTGTCTCCCTGCCTAAAATATGTGAAACAAATAAATCAGGGACTGGTGATTAAAACATCTGTATGAAAATGTGTTTTGAGGTAAGAAAATATAAAGAGACGACAATATTGCAGACTTAAAATCTCTAAAAATTATATATTGTTAGGTTTGTTAGCATTTACCAAATAGAAATATTTTTGGTATTTTTATTACATTTTTTTTATAAAATAATTTTGGTAAGCTGCAGAGTGGTGCTGCTGGTAGTACTGTTGCCTTGCAGCAACAATGTCCTCTGATGAAATATTGTGTCTTTCTGTATTAAGTTTGCATTTTCCTGTGCACATGTGCTCTCCAGGTACTCTGGCTTCCTCGAACAATCCCAAAACATGACTATTAGGATAACTGAGCTGTCTGATGGTCTTTGGGTATAGGGTTAGGGTTAACCATGCATACATGGTTGTTTGTCCTGTCTTTCCTGTCCACAGTGTATCCAACCTCTTGTCCAAAGACCACTGAAGATAGGCACCAGCCCATCTCATGACCTTGCGAGGATAAGTGTGTTCAGATAGTAGATTGATGAATGTTTGGAAATTATTTTAGTAATTCAAACTGTTTGCTTTGATTAACGTCAGACACAGAGGAAAGAAATGTGCATTTATCTTTTTATTTGATGTATGTGAATGTCTATGTGTTTTTCCATATATAAATTGTTGTTTTGATGGATTTCTACATGGCTATCAGTATTTGCAGTGTTTGACTGCAAAGTAAGAATCTTATAGCACAGAGAAACACAAACATGATGGGGGAAAGAAAAGAATGGCAGATTGGACTACAAAGAAATTGCCTCATAACAGCCTAAATTGCATAAATTGGAGACAATGAGTTTTAAACTGGTAGAGGAAATTGTTTAAAGATGTTTCTACGAAAGCAAAAAGGGAAAGCAACCAAAGGAGAAGGATGAGAAAAGAACTCAAGGGCTCACATACATTGCTGACTACAGAGGTTAAGATAAGACGGGACACAAGATGAGAAGCATCAAAAGAAGTGCCTGAATTGAAGCAAGGCCCAGTTTAAGGCCTGGAAGATTGTATCTTACCAACCAATTGGAAAACGTAAAAGGGAGGATACAGCAAAAGAAAAAAATATATTGAGAGCACTCACAGGTTTAAAAAAATAACTGTGATGGCAAGCTGAAGAGGCATGAACAGAAATCACAGTTGAGTGTGGAATTGGCTGCTGAAACGAAATCCTATTGCAGAAAGTTTTGTGCAAGCTCTACAAAATTTCAAGGTTTCCAGATGTACATCATTACATTTGTTACAAAAAGGGATAACATGGATCTGTTTATGAGGAAACTAATTTTGCCAGAGCACTGACGAGTGAGGCTTTGCCCAGATTCATTTTACCACAATGTCTGGAGATCTGCAGCCTGCAGCTCCAAGTGGGGGTATGGAGCCAAGTCAATTGACACACCTTCAAAGATCATCCAAATGAAACATTTCCTGCCAAGAAAAGGAAGTAAGTTCCAACTAATCACCATCCTGCTCATTTGCACAAAGCTGATGAACACCACTCTGTCTGCATCAAGAAGTGACGACAAACAAACCCTCCCTTACAACTTTTTCTTCTGGTACACATAAGCCGTTTGCTTATTAGAGCAAATGATGAATCAGTCAATACATGGCAGTAATTATTCAATTTCATTTGGTATCTATATGTCGTGAGGATGACTTGATGAAGTTTATACATGTTTTAGAATGGGGAAAAAGAAAGAAGATTTTAATACGGGGTGGCTGTTTGTGACAGATGGGCTGGTCTGAGATTTCAGTAATTTATGATCTCCTGGGATTTTCAACGATGCAAATAGAAAGATCCACGAAATGAGAAAATGTCCAGTGAACAGCAGGTGTGTGGCTGAGAATACACTGATGAGGTCAAGCATTCAGAGTGCCATCTCTGAATGCTTGTGTTGTATTCATATTTCACAATCAAGTGGCCAGATACAATAAGGGTGCAGAAAAAGACATAAGGAGGTTCCTACCTTTCATAATGCGTTTCAGTTCTTAATTGATAATTGTGCCAGAGAGTTTGCTTCGATCAAATAATAAAAACAAAAAAATGCTAATTAAAATTATCAAAATGAGTAGCACACGTTCTGATAAATTAAAATACTTAATCTTAGGGGCCATAGTCAGAAAGCCCGGGGTGAGCAATTAATAGTTGATGAAGATGGATTCAACACAAAAGTATGACATTAGAATCTAATATTAGCTTTGGAGATTAGATTGAAACTGGCCATATCATTACCTTTTTAGTTGCTCAGCAACACTGACAATAGCACAGTCTAGAAAGATTATTCCCTTCGTGGCAAGATGATCTAACATGAATGGACACAATAGAAAGTGGTTAAGCTATTTAGCTTGAAATCTTCATCAAGTTGAAGGTTCTCAATCAGTATAAAGTTTAGGATTTGACTCAGTCCCTTAATACCACTTTTCAGTTGTTTTTATTTAGCTTTTCAGAGATTGACTTGCATATGTGCCTTTGAACTTAGAAAGTAATTATTTATTCACAAAACCAAACCCTTGCTCCCTCATGGTTAACAAAAAAAAGGCAATTAATCACAGCAAATTTGTCTTTGAGGCAAACTCAAAACTATCCGAGTATTAACCCGGCTATCTTCCAGAAACCATTTGTTTCTTTCTTAATCCTAAAATTAAATCTCATAACATGTTGTGGAATTACCCTCTGAATGAACTGATGCTAAACAGAGATTTAAAAAAAAAAAAAAACAGTTTAAATTTGGGGAAAATTATGATTATTATTATTTACATGCAATAGATTTTGTCATCGTGTATCAAAAAAAAAACAAATTCGGCACAAACAAGACTAAAAGATGAACTGGAGTGAATGCTTGTAAAGCACATAAAAACTCACTCAAAATGTGACTAACAAGAAAAGGACTCAGGCAAAAGCAGAGGCTATGGGGATTTTTTTTCCCTTCGTTTTTGTGACGGTGCTTAATGTCATTGATCCTTATTCTATCTACCAAACCAATGTTTGGTCACAAAACCACTGTTTTGTGACCAGGTCTACGGAGTAACAAACAAGGCAGTTATTTTGTCGACTGCTGTGAGAGTCGGGAACCTGAGGAGAATCTGAGGCTTTTATGAAGCAGTCAACATCTTCCACCCTGCAGCCATAAGTGACAACAAACTCCACAGGGATGTTCGCCCTTTCTAAAACTCTTGCGCTCTGTCTCCATGTACCTCTGGTTGTCTTTTCTTACTGATTCCTTTTTTCTTCTTTTAGGTCTGCATCTTATCTGTTTTTTGCTGTTTATTTTTTCTATCTAGGTCATAATTCATTTCTGTCTCAGTTTGATTGGTGAAGGCCGTGTCCTCAATCGGGGAATCACTTGACTGTGATAACTGTTATAAGCGATATAACTTTAACATGATGACAAGTGGAATCGTCACAAAAAATGAGAACAGATTTTTTTTTTTAAATCACCACCTGTATACTCACTTTCAAAATCTATAAAGGCTTTAGACACTTGGGGGCAAAATTTCTAGCCTAATCCTTTTTAAGGCATTATGATATTTAGCTCCAACCATTCTTCTTACCCCTTAACCCTGACCAGGTTCATTATTCCCTATTATTCCCTTTTCTCCTGAAGAAAAGTATCATCACAGTATGATACTGGAATCACCATTTTTAAAGTGGCTATGGTGCATTTAGGGTGATAGTTGTAATGGATTGTTTTGAAGTCTACCCCAGTGTAAACAAGAGAAGGACAGCCTCATGTTTATGCTGATGATAATCTATTTAAATGAAGACTTGAAAAACTGAGGAACTAGAAAACATCTGACAGAAAATAGCAAAGTAACCATGACAGGAGGACAGGCAGTCACTATAGGAGACAACAGAAGAATCTGACATGGACAAAATGAAAATGACTGACTTTTAACTGCTGGCGAGGTGACTGTGACATGGTGACCAGTGGAAATCAGAGATGAGGGAAAGAAGCTGAACAGAGACACTTAAAGGATCTAACCAACTCAAAAGCTTGTGACTACAAATGAAACCAAAGGCTAAACCAATACATGAAAAACAGAACACAAGAAAGAAATAAGAATTTCAACACAAAAGAAGAAGGAACTGAGTACAGCAAAGTGGAAGTGTCAAACAAAACACATGACAACAACCTAAAATAATTAAAGTACAAATCAAAAAGGCCCATGTATCAAAACAATGATTTTCAGAAGGATACATTTTTGTCAAATTTAGCCTAGGCCTTTTCTCTTTGTTTTGGTCCCTTTGTAGCTAAGGGGTGATTCATTTGTTTGCTTTGTCATCAACAATTTACCACTTTTCCACAGAGGCCAGATTTTTGATCAACAGAGTCGTCCTGTCAACAAAATCTACTTTCTGAGCTGTAGATCTCTGTAGCTCTGCTATAATTACTCTAGGCCTTTGGCTGCTTCTGTGATTAATGCAGGGCATCTGTGTTTAGGTAGCTTGGAGGCTGCACTATACTAAATTTTCCACTTTCAGATAATGGATTGAACACAGCTGAAATATTAACTTTCTTCTCCACAACTTTATCCCAGACCTGCTGCTGTGTCCTTGGTTTTCATGATGATGATTTTTCTCTAATATTCTCCATCAAACATCTGAGGGCTTCACAGAAGAGTGGAGTTTATACTGAGATTCAATTGGTCACATGTGGGCTCTGTTTCTCTAATTAATTTATTTATTAAGGCATCTGGTTTCACTGGATTTTATTTAGGGGAAAAAGAAGAAAGAGGGCTGAATACAAGTGCTCATCACATTCTTCAAATTTTTATTACAAAAAATTGCACTACGGGTCACATTGTTCTTCTGTAACTCAGAAGTCTACAACATAATAAAATACAATAAAATTTGTGACTATGATTTAATAAACTGTGAAAAAGTTACAGGGGTCTGAACACATTGCACAATTCTGCATTCATCTGTAAAAGAAGACATTCATGAGCTTGTTGTATGGGCTAACACTCTCAAAAAAATCAATCACTAGCATGTTTTATGAAGGTTAGGGTAATCCCAGTTTGTAGTAAATGCATGCATTTGGAACAACACAAGGAAAACAGTGCTGTAATTTTTGCTTGGCCAGTCGAAACGAGGATGGAAAAAAAATACTGTGGTGATAAGGGAGCCAAATAAATCAAACACTGCACTCAAACATATTAAATCAGTGGCCATGGGTCATCTTTCTGAGTCGAAATGTAGATGTACGAATGGATCATGAAGAAAATTAAATTCATATATTAAAATAGAATATGCCTACCTACTTTCAAGAGCACTGAGCTCTACAATAAAATTGGACATTCATCAGTATTGAGATGACAGGCATCCACTGTAGTATTCTCACAGCTATTAAATAAAGAGCAAAAGAAAGGAGATGCCATGTAACTAATAAGAAGGTGCTGTCACAACT
This sequence comes from Poeciliopsis turneri, assembly GCA_922788865.1. NCBI lineage: Eukaryota > Metazoa > Chordata > Actinopteri > Cyprinodontiformes > Poeciliidae > Poeciliopsis > Poeciliopsis turneri. Next base: position 1,821,667 of record CAKLNU010000718.1, read on the forward strand.
GGATAAAGAAAAAAAAAACTGCATGGCCTTTTGGTTACCAGGGGGTTTACAGTTAGGACTACTCAGACTGACAAACAAAATTTAATTTAAATCAGACTGCCTTAAGCTACAGGTGACTTCCTCTTTTAATCATTAATGCCAACATGAGGCAGCCAAACAAAATCCAAAAGAACAAAATAAGTCCTGAGTTGTTGTCCTCCATCGTTAATTGTCCATAATATTTCTGAATGCTTTACCCATCTAGACTTGGGTTCTGCTTTGTCAATTTGCCTTTTAACTACGTTTCTTTTTGGGCTTCATTTTGCATTTTTGAAGGTCTTGTATTTACTGATGATTTCTTTATGTAGTTATTATCACTCCTTCCTATGTTGGTCTCCACTGTGTTTTGCGATGCTGGTATGGTCTGAACTAGAAATTATATCTTAATTGCTTCCTGCAACTGCAATATGTTCTGTTAAAGAGAAACAAAGGAAATCTCAGTTTTCACCACCTCCTATTCAGATCCTTTGTCAGATCCTTTCACTGCCATGCTTTTTTATTCTATTCTGTTACTTGTTTTGTATTTGTCTCTTCTCTTTTTCCCCTTCTCTATTCTTTAACTTGTTACATTATGTTTTTTGTTGTTTTTGGGTTGTTTTTCAATTGTGGCCTGGACAACAAAGTGGTGCAATTAGTAGCACTGTTGCCTTGCAGCAAGAAAGCCGTGGGTTTGAATCCTGGCCTTGGGTCTTTCTGCATGGAGTTTGCAAGTTCTCTCCAATCACTCTGGCTTCCTCCCAGAGTTCAAAACATGTCAGTTAAATTAATGAGTCTCTAAATCATCCTTTGGTGTGAGCATGTGTGCATGGTTGTTTGTCTTGTTTGTCTCTCTGTTCCTCCAGCAACCTGTCCAGGGTGTGCTTCTGACCCAAAGATTACTGAAAGGCAACAGACCCCCCACATGCTCACATAAAATGTTTGCAGCACCACAAACATAAACCTTTCTCATCATTTATTCACACTGCAATGGCCTGAGTGACCTGAGTTTTCTCTAGCTGTATTTTTCTTAGAGTAACACTCCATTCTCCGATCCCCGCCTGTGGCTGAGCAATGCCAGTCAGCTGGCTGAATGAAAGCCTAAAACACATCTGCTCTGCTTACAGAAAAAGACACATTGGGTTTTTAGCATGCGCTTACCGGTATTCTAGATTGTTTGAGGCTGAATGTCAATTTAAAAATGTTTAAATGTTACTAATATAAATCTGTATCAAATGATGGTATAGATATAAAATTGTTACAACTGTAAAAATTAAACTCTTACTTTTTCCAAGCATCTTAGCTAAATTCAAATCCCATAATATGTTGAACGTTCTCTCGTATCTAGAATCTCGTTCACTCATTCAAAACTTATATTTCATGAGGTGAAGTTTGAAATTCAGAAGTGCCAGTTAGCTTGTTTCCACCTTTCCATCACAGAGTAGAGCAATATCCCAATCAATGCAAAACCCAAAACTGTCAAGCCTTATCTTTCAATCCTGCCCTCACTATTGATTAAGGCACCAGGACACTTTACGATAGAGACCAATGCCCAACTCAGAATAAGAACTTCATCTTTTTTCTGTAATACCTGATGCTGAATTACCACTTTACTTTATGGCAAGGTGGAGAACTGTCACAATCCTTTCTCTTATGTTGCGTGGGTTTTCAGCCTCTGGATTTTCAATTCAAGCTGTCATAGCTTTCTCTGGGGTCGTGGAATAAATATTTTAGCTGACTCTTTCTATTAACAGAAGCAGCTCTGACCTTGGTTGTGTTTGCGCTTTGGGCTGCTCCCCGCAGACATGTGAGATTTCTGTTAAAAAGAAAAAGGTAAAAGGGTCTTGGTTCCTTCCCATAAAAAGTTAGGCTAAAGAGTCCTAGAGAGATATTTAGAAGATCCAAAAATGCCAAATTGCAAGGTCAGGTTATGTTACAAGACTCTTTTACATATACTGTGATATTTATGATAACCAAATCCAATGCTTCTTTAAATTGTTCTATAATTTTATATTTACATCTTTAGAGTATTTGAATATAGTGAGTGTAAAATATATATTTTTTTTTTTATTTTCTGAAAGGCAGTAAAATGAGAGAATGTTTTTTGTACATTTTTAAACATTCTCAATTGTTTTACATTATTTCTAACTGATGTCTTCTGACATTGCTTCAGTATTTCCACATATTTGAGTCTCCTTGTGATATTTTGTGAAGTGCACAAGTCCCTTTGTGCAGCTTAACATCCACACAACATAATATTACCTCCCACCTCACAGTTGGGACACTGTTCTCAGGATTGTAAACTTTTTTCTTGTTTTTTTTCTTCTTCTTCTTCTTCTTCAAACGTAATGGTGGTCATTAAGGCCAAGCACTTAAAATAAATTTTTGTAAAACCACAGGACATGTTTCAAGAATTTAAACTTTCAGTCCCTGTGTTTATTTGCTGTTTTTAAGTTCCTTTTGGAATAATTGCTTTTTCTTTTCTGAGTGTCATTCCAACCAATTTATATATACAACTTGCATAACTCTGATCATCTTCAGGCTTCAAAAGGACTTCAGACTTTGCCTTGAGTTTGATTAAAACATTTTGTTGCAATCAAAATGATTTCGCAACCCAGTACTCTTCTTGTTCCTAAAAGCTGTGATCCCTGAACATTCCTGTGTTGTAAACACATGTACATAATTGTTTGAACAGATGGATGTGGCACCTTTGGGCATCTGGAAATACTATAACATGCCCACTTATTGCGTATACAATTTTTTTATTTGTATTTTTTTTTTTTTTTTTGCTCACAGGTCTCTATTTGGATTCTTTCAACATCTGGTCTTGAGAACAGAGAGGACATGGAACCACTGATTCCATCCAGAGGAGCAGTCCCCTAAAACTCACAATCCAAAAGAAAATTAGGGATTAACAGATATCAGCCTTAGCAGAGGAAAGTTTGTCTCCAAAAGGCTGTTTTTAGATAAAACAAAAAGTTAAGAGTTGGTAACTTTACATCAGACAATGTTGACCAGCATGTTTTTAATAAATACTTTATAGTTACACTCAGTGTTTTAAAGGTGCTTAGTAGTTCTGTGTTTGAGGTAAATCAGTTGCTAATGATATATTGGTAGCACACAATCCTGGAGACATTTTTCTTTTTGAAAGCTAGTAGATTCACGTATGTTCTTTTTCTTTCAATCAATTGACCTGAGAATGTACATTGTATGACAGTTCAATGGATTGATAGCAGTAATATAATGCATACCATACAGTAACTGGCTCAGGCACCTGCTGTTAAGCAGATTCAGCTGCAAGATATATGACATCTGGAGTGGATGAGTTAGGTTTCATTATATATTTAAAGCTATTACGTACTCATTCATATTTAAGGGTAATCATAAAGTTGAAATTTATTGATCACAGCAAGAGAAGAGATGGTTTTATATATGTTTAAATAAACGCCATATTTATTCTGAAGAGATAGCTGGAATATTTTATGGTATTCATGTGTGAATTTTATATGCGCTACCTCTGCCCTTGAAAATTGATCATGGTATCTTGCTCTCATCTTCCATTGCAGTTATATAAGGTCATCTAGAGACAATACATAAAAATGTATGATTGTGAACTTGAGCATGTCTGATTGTCTGTCTCACTTATATCTGTGTTAGGTCTGTGATGGATTGTAGCTTAAGTACAAGCACCAGTGCTTCCTGATGTATAAAATTTTCCTTTAAGAAAAGGGTTTTCATTTCCCCCTAAGACCTGCTCTGCTTTGCACAATCACTTTTCATTTCATAAGTGAAATAAAAATGACAGTTATTTTCACAGGCTCTCTCTTCCCACTGAGGTGAATCACTGGCTAAATGAGCTCATAACAGAGTGTTTGTAAAACTCTGCAGGAGCCGGTATGTTTAGTTTCCAACCTCCTGCTTTCCAACATACTTTTTCCTTAATGGAAAAATTGTGATATCATGTATCATTTCCATAAACAAAATATTTCTGGAAATGATACATTTTTCCTTACTGGATAATACTTTTGTCTTGGGTGGACATCGTGTTACGTATTGATAGCTTGACATTCCAATCATAATGTTGTGACTTTATGATTGTTACAACACAAAGCTCACTCTTGTCCGTTTTTTTCCCTTTTTATGTTTCTTTTATATATTTCTCAACTTTGTTCATAGAAGTGAATTTAACTATTATGAGCTTCAATTATACACACATTTTGACCCAACAAGTTTTCGGAAGCATGTAAGTATGAAAGTAAACATACTTTCCTATGAACACACATTTTATATAGGCACACTCTCTGGAAAACACTAAATGTCTTTTTTTTTTTTCATTTCATTATTTTAGTAGAATATATATCATAATCATTTTTTTCTATTCATAAAAATGTCCAGCCAACACAATATTTTGTACCCAAGTTAATCCTAGATAAGGTTTTTAATTTCCTCTTTGTTGAAATTAAACATTGTGCCGTTCATTGTTTCTTTCATAAGTATGTTTTATACACACCAACAAAGAGTGCAGCAGTTAGAAAAGTGCTTTGTGTGGCATTTTCTGCCAAATATACAAAAAAACATGTAAGTAGTAAATGTAGTAAATACGTGAATTATACCCCACCAAACAAACTTAATATCACTGTGCTGACCATTTTACGAACTTGTCTCTGCAGATGCACTGTAATTAAAGAATTGGTTTTATTTATTTAGGACAATCACCAATTTCTTGTCATATAAATCTAAATGGTGGAAGCATTGGAAATTGAACAAAAAAAAAAGTGTAAAATGAAGGTAGTAAATGTGACTGCAGACCATAAGACACCACTGGCCAGCTTGATAGAAGTACACATAAGTGAGAACCCTGCACATTAAGGAGCTCTTTGGGACACTGTTGTTTTTTTGGCACAAGATATGTTAATTATTGTTGATTTATCAGTTCAAGAATGTACTTTTATCTTAAGTTTCTAGTTTCATTCCAGTCCCCATGTTCCTCCTTACAAACCAATTATATTTGTTTCGTTCTAGATGAAGTTTTCTAAACTCCATGCTGTGTTCTCATGTATGACCATTTTACAATTAGCTTAAATGTTCCTGTAACATTTGTCAAATGGGTCAAATGACTTGTTTCTCCTTTGAAAAATTAAATTAAACAAATTTAATGGAGAATACAAACAACGGTAGAAATGGAGGTAGTCTAAATAGCTCTTGGCAGTTGGCTCGTTTGATTTTGGCCCTTGTGAAGCTTGTTTTATGAAGCAGATTTTTAGGCTTTTAAGTAACATATTTCAGCAAAATGGCACGAGTAATGGCTGACCAGAACATGTTGTAGAGGATAAAATACGTTGAAACTTTTGATTGATTTGAAAGAAAAGCCTGCCTTCTGTTTTCCTCTATTTCCCTCCAGTTCCAGGAGAAGCTCCATTAAGCCAATAATGACACAGAGCTTTTGCTGTGTAATTTATGTTATCAAATCAACACATCACAAGGTTAGGGGATGGGAAAGGAAACTGTGTCCTACTTTTGAGACATGTAGTGTTAAATTACAGTACATGAAGGTATAGAACAGCTTGCAAAAAGGATTAGAGTAAATGTAAAGGACACAATGTCATCTTCTCATAGCATAGCATGAAATCAAATGTGAAGCTACTAAATAAGCAGCAGTAATTATATTAAAAAATTGCTTCTTATTCCAAAAGCAAGTGAGCATTTTACTGTTGTGTTCTGAAAAGGCAACAAAAGAAAAATTAAGAATAACAAAAAACTTCAACAAAGCAAGTTGTTTGGAAAACAGCAGAAAAGAATCAAATATATATTCAGTTTTTCAGATTTATCAGTCAGATATTAAAATCCAAATATATGTCACAGACAAAAATAAAGAGCTGAGGAGACAGTAACATCACTGTATTTTGTCAATCTGTGTTTTGTCATTATCACAAGTACAATATTGTACACATATCAGCACAAAAGGAGCATAGATAAGCACACTGTTATGCAAATGCTCAGAGAAAAACTCTGCTATGCAAACCTAAGTCACGTACACACCCCCGTCACACACACACACACACATACAGGTCTTACAAGGTGTGAAATACTAAAACATACACACATACTGTATAGTCATATGCAGCCTCACTTCAGTTCACAGTATTTCTTTATTTTTCACCAAAGCTCTGAGCTCAGTTATATGAAACTGTGTAGAAAAGCAATTAAAGTTTAACTCAGCCAACATGAAACAAACCAGAAAATACAGAGAAGCAAATATTCTATTAATTAAATAAAGCTTTGTAGACACTGGGGAGTAATGACTATGTAAAAAATGCATTTATTATTCTAGCTGAAGAAGATTTTTTGTGTAGGCAGGTAATTCAACAGTGTTTTGTTGTTTTGTTTTGGGGTTGCTTTTGCCCCACATTCTGCGCTGTGGCTTATAACAAGAAATTTATGTTTTGTTTTACAAGAATATGTGAAAAAAGATTGCAAAAACTTGGAGAGATCTCTTTGTAATTTGTTTTCTCCGTCGTCCTTTTTCTTGATTGAATGTTAATATAGTTTAGGTCTAGTGTTTTGTTGACATGCGAACCCTGGAAAGTAAACCCTGGATTTTCTCCACCAGAAGTGACAGTGTTGACTTCAGCTGTAATATAATTTCATAGCAGCCCTCAGAGGGCTTAAAAGCCCTGAAGGATAATTTTTAGAAACATGCCATGTTAACTCTGTCTGTACAACAAAGCTGGGTACCTTTGTAGAACAATGTGAAACTATAGTGTCTTGAGAAAGTGTTTAATTTTTTTCAAAGGACATCCACACACTTCAATGTATTTTATTAGAATATAAAATATACGTAAATACTTCTGCAATCCAATTTGGAGTACAGCCAACCAAATTCAGCATATTTTAAAGCAATCTGGAAAAACTAAAATTAATTTCCCAAAAATCCTATTAAATGTTTAATCTGCAACATTGATTACACGACTCTCATAAAATTCATCTGTTGGAAGTACAACAAACCCAATCAGTTTATCACAACAACAAAATCCATGTGCCTGACTTAATTTATGGGTTCGAATTATTTATCACTCAGATTTTCTCTTTCTTATTTATCTCTGTTTTTTACTTAATTCCATCAGCATCAACAGAAATAAAGCTATAAAGCCATTGTGACTATTTTTTTTTTATATATTTATTAAAATAAGTATGTAAATGAAGAGATCGTCCTTAATTAATTGTATAACCACAGCTGTCTATTTCAGTGTATCTTAACAAGCCATCCAAAATTTTGAAATTGTATTTTCATGCCCTCATCACCTCATCTTAATTTGAACAATGGGACAGTCAGTGTGTCCCAGTTTTTTTTTGTTGTTGTTGTTGTTGTTTTTTATATAGATGAAAAACAACAACAGGTACTAGGAACCTAGTACCTTTGAGTACTAGGTTCTGAATGTTCGCATGTCTGATATTAAGCCTTCTCAGAGAGCCACTTGCTGTTTGACCAGCTGGAGTGCTAAGCATCCAGTCCTTCAAGAATTTAATCTCTTCTGGTTCAGCCTTTCAAGTTCTCTGGAATGTGATTTGGATTATTTGTTTTTGGCAGTTTTCCTATTTGCTTTGTGTCATTTCTTTGGATTTTGATGACAAGGCCATACAAACACCTAAAAACCTCAGACTTGGACCTTATTCTATGGGAGCTACAAATGGAAGTGTGAAATAAAATGTTGGTGGTGAGACATTGCATGTTTAGAAATTGCAAACATCAAATCGTCAACATTCTGGCATTACAATTAGATTGACAGCATCTCACAATGCTACTCATATCCCTCGAAGTTTTTGACATTTTTAAATGAATGTATGATTATGAAGTAGATGGAAAAGCTAACCAAGGTTTTTAAATAAATAAAAAAATATGGTGGGCATATGTTTTCAGATCCCCTAGTCAATAATTATAGGCCAGTTTCTTCAATTTTGGCAGAAAGTTTCTTTGGGTATGTCTCTAACAGCTTTCCACATCTAGAAATAAACATTCTGTCTGTTCTTCTTTCTCAGATTGGATGGAGCGCATCAGTGTATTTATTGAGTTGTATTTAGAGCTGAACTTTGCCACTGCATTCTTAGCAGATGTGCTTGAATCTACATCCAAGGCACCTTTTTCTATTTATTCAGATTGAAGTGTGTTGAGCTAATAGAACATCTAAAACATGGAAAACATTGAGAATTGGAGTTGAATGCTCCTGATCTAAATCATTCCATGGTGGCTGTGGTTGTCTTTGTTATGTTGTCTACCTAGAAGGTGATTCTCCATCCCAGCCCCAAGTGTCTTCCAAACTCCATCATGTTTTCTTCCAGATTTGCCCACTATTTAGTTTTACACTTCTCCCAATCAACCTGAGTGATTTTAATAATACAGTGACATCTGAAGCTGTTGTTTTCAGTGGATTTTATTCATGGGTGTCAGATTCAGAGGTTAAGTACAAATCTATCTCATTCTGTTCACGTTTTCATTTCTTGCTTTTTCTAACACCATGTAGTCTTTTCCTTCCACTTCACAAATGTCTTCTACTTTGTGTTGGTCTATCATGTAAAATCCCAATAAAATATATTTAAGTTTGTAGCTAAAATGGAAATGTTTAAGGAGTATCAATAGTTTGTACGGTGTGCTCTCAGCACAGCTGTTTTAAGTTTTAGCTTCTGCTTTTGACTTTGTATTATTTGAGCTGAAACACAAAAAATACTGTTGCTTATTCATCCATTTTCTAATCATTGCAGTTTTGTTGGGGAGGGGGAGTTGAAGCACATCTCTAGAGGTCTACTGTGATTTATAAACTACGAATACTTGATGTGTGAAAAAACAATTTAGGTGATTGAATCCCTATTCATGCAAGCAGCTGCTGTAAAATAATTGCAGTATGAAATACTGGCAAAATACAGGCTGCCATGATTGTATTACAAGCTTGCAACTGAGTCTCCAGCATCAGGAGTTATTCCTTTAGTATGGATTGGAGTTTTTATCCAGCTATCGAACCAGGGGGATTGAGGAGCATGAAGCACAATATTTGTTTGACACATGAAAAGAGATCCAAGCAACGTAAAATCAAATATTTATTCTTTTCGAGCAGCTCACTGCTTGTATCAGTATTCAGCTTAATTTCAATAACACAAAGAAAATCTGCTTAACTGAGGAAACAGCCATTGGCATTATCTAACACATAGTACTATGAAGTCAATATTGTTGGAAAAATGTTCTGAAAATACTTTGGCAGATAGACATTTTGTATTCATTCATTCAGCTTTTTAACATGATACAAGCCCTTTCCTCTGTACAAACCAAGGAGCTGATGCAACAAACAGCTTTTGTTTAACAAAAATGATAACATAGAAGTAACAAAGCAGAAACAGAGAGATCCAATTTTTTGAAAGTGAAACTAAACTGGAAAGTGACATGAGCAAAAAAGGACAAAGCGACAACAATTTTAAGCACATGTATGCAGTGGAGAGAGAAATTGGATTTTTGCAAAATAAATGTTGATAAATCATCAGTGGGATAAGTAATACCACCCTGGTGTTAACACGACCCACTATCACCAAATTACACAGATTATCTTCTCTAGTAACATTTCACAAGATTGGAGCATGTAAAGAGAGGCATATTTTGATAATTATTCCAGGTTCCTTGTTCCCCTCTTTTGGTCTCTGCTCTTTATGTCATTCCATAGGACTTGGTTCTAAAAATGCTAATTTTTGCTCATGAACTACTCCTATATTTTTTTTAGATATGAGTAGATAACATTTATATTTGAATTAGTGCTTTCCCACATATTTCCCCTTTAAAGATACCAGTAGTGCCACCAGTGATTTTACCAAAAACTCCTAAAAAAATAAGAACTTCTGAACATTACTTTTACCCACTGAATAGATGTATTGAAATTAAAAGTTGGAGTTTATGACTTTGCTATTGTGAGAAACATGAATTAATGTTTTTAGAGATTTTTACTAGAGGGTGTCAATAGATATGGCCACTAACACATGTAATAACAAAACAGAACCCAATTAAGAAGGAGGAACTCAAATCAGTTTTGTCGATAGAGGATGAGGGATCAATTAACTGACAACAGGGAGCAAACAATAGATAGATATGATCAAAACTCCGCACATGAACATAAATTGCAAAATATGAAAAACAGAGAAGGAAACAAAGGCCTATAATCTACTCCTACCAAATCCAGAGCCCACCACCCTGTAAATCTGGAGGATTTGTAAGTAATTACTCTGGGTGTAGTTGATTTTGGATCAAACATCGTTCAGCAAATACTTAAGACTGTAATCTGTTTCAGAATAATAAGCAACACATCATGTATCTCACAGACAGACTTTTCTATTGTCATTTATGCTTCACAGTGTAGAAGTCTGCTCAGGATGCTCATTAGGGTGTTCGTGGACATTAACAATTTCTGTTTCAGAAATTATAATACATAGAAACTAAGTCTATAGGGTCTGTGTTTCTTATGCCACTTATTTTTTCTCTCTCTTAACAATATGAGCTTCATGATTCTGAAACATGTTGTTTCCATATCTCCAACACCTTTAGAAGACTTCGCTCTAGTAAGCAGATGATCTGATCTTTCTTTTATTTGCTCTCAAGTGACACTTGTTTGCTTTATTGAACTAGGTGACCTAAAATCTCACATTTCACATGAAAGCTGTCAAGCCAGAAGGGCATAAAAAGCTCTTTGTGACAGTAATCCAACATTTTCAGACCTGGCATCAACAGCTAAGGGCTTTCCTAAAACTATCAATAATGTCTGGCTTGTAAAGTGCCACTGAATTCTTGACCAGATGGACACAACCAGGCAGATTGTATGTCCTTCTACTTAAAACAAAGAATGTGCAAATTGCTAAATGTTCATCATCAGGCAAAATTTTACTAATTAATAACTGGATGAAGTGAACATCAGTAAGGATTCATAAATCCTCTCTGAAACTGAAACAGTGCCAACAGTGCCTTTCAGTCTTCTCTGGTAAGGTAGCTCATCCTGATAACCCTTTCTGCAGTGAAACATACAAATATTATATTATTTGTATGGGATATTATACAAATAATAATATTTCATAAGTATGTGATACATTACACTATATTACATACTTATTATGTTTAACATACTTTTTGAATCTGCTAACTAGCTTTGCCTCAAGTTACTTAAGATATCTGTGAAGCTTTTTTCTGAAGTACGTCCTAATACAGAGCTGCCATTCAAAAGTACAGTTGAAGCTAATTTAAGAAAATTCCAAAATACACGAGAGGAGAAAAAAATATCACACCAACAGACTCCAGGTGGAATTAGAGTCCATGACCTTTTTACTGTGAAGCAGCAGCACTACCCACTGCTCAGTAGGGGGCTCTCCCATAACAAACTGACCTCAGACCAAGAGTGATTCAAAGATGTATTGAAATTAGAAAAGGCAGGTTATTGGGAGGGCAAAGCAATAAGTCCTTCAATATTTACATATCCATAGATATTTATACTTTAACTAAAACTGTAACAAAACAACTTGCATGGAGGCTGTCGGGTATTAATGCAGCCTTCCAGTGATGGGTACAGCCAGAAGAAAGTACAAGAAGCCACATCTGGGTAGACTCACCACTTGCAGTGATAAATGCTGAGATTAATGCTCGAAAAACATGAAGGCTTTCTCAGATCCATACATTATAAACTAGTGATAGTGTAAATGTCTGTGGTCCCTGGCAGCCTGTAAAGCTAATTCAGTTGCTGTTGTATGGTAAATGGTCTGTACTTGTATAGCGCTTTATCAAGACCACAGTACCCCAAAGCACTTTACACTACATTCACTCATTCAGAGATTTAAACACATTTTCACATAGTATCCGTATGGCAAGTGATGGATAGGACTTCATACATTCTATTACTGTGTCTCTCTGTTTTCTACTTCTTTTTTAAATTTTATTTTAGTAACAGGTTCAGCCAACAACTTTTTTCCATTTGCCTTTCCCATTGAAGCATTATTACAGAAACAGAACAGCAGGGAAACTTATGGATCATAAGTTTATTGTGGCTTGTTTTTGTGACAGCAGAAGGCATTGCTGCTGCTTAAATGGTGGTATATGACTCTTGGGCCTTTTGAGATTGACTATATGTCACCATGGCTAGACCACAAAATTGTGATTGAAATTAAATGGAACTGGAGGCCAGAGCAGACTGTCGTATTAAATTTAAACACTAGCAAAGGGTTGTTTTGTAGTTTTAAATTGTGAAGGTATATTGGAACATCATGTATTTGTGATTATTTAGCCTGGATTATTTACCGTTTGACCTTGTGTTGCCATCAAGGTCACAGAAGCAGGCCCTGTGAGAAGCATAGCAAACAAAAAAAAAGGAGGACTTTCAGTGAGTCTACTAGTGTTTTAAGCATAGAAAAGAGACCAGAAAGACTGGCAGAGAGGAGAGATATGCTCCATAAAAAGGACAGAGATGTGCCGACAATAAGCGCTTCTCCTCAGTCCTGTTTGGTTTTTTGTCCTTTTCTTCTTCATTTTATCTTCGTTGCTTTACCAGATCAAATTTGATCTATTTCAGGAAGAATCAAAAAGTAAAAATTTCCTGGGCATATTCTATGTTTTAAGATGGTGTCAGTTTTATAAATGACACCATGACAAGACACAATATTACACAATACACCACAATAAATTGCTGAATGGCTTAACACCAGATTACATTAAAGATCTGTGGTTGTTGTATTAATACAACAGCAGATCTTTAACAGCAGACCTTCCCGAGATCGGGGTATTCCTTGGGCCTTGGGAAGACTCGGCTCTTCTGGTTCTGGGGTTGCAGAGCAGCAACCTTATTCCAAATTGTATTATATGAACTGTTTGATCAAAATTCTTCACACAAAATACCCCAGTATGCAAAATGACAATGTTGAAGCATTTTCATTTTTTGAATTGCTGAAATAAATAAACTTTTCTGTAATTTAATCTATTGATATTGAAAAAATATTTGGCTGGGATACAAACCTAATCAACTGGGCCCATATCCTGATAGATTGTCAAAGACCTCCTATCTTGGTCTAAACATTCCTGCCAAGGAGCCCCAGTGTAAGAGTGATTCATTGAGCTGTGGAGAGCAAATCTATTTTATCGAACACACTTTATTTTAACTTTTGGAACAATGCAATGTGCATATACGGCCTATGGTGTTCCTTGTACCTTCAAATATTGTATAAATAGTCATGGAGGGCCAAAAATGCCTGAGCTATTTTTTGGTCCATGTCCAGCCAGCTGTTCTTTTACACTATTGTTATCACAGACAAAAAAAAATCTTTTCAGATCAGCCCAGGAGTTTGAGATTGTTCTTTTTATGAAAGTCTTAAACAGAAGCTTGAAAGCCTTGGGAAGGACAAAGGGTTCTCATTCCACTTAGACTGCAGTGGAAATTATAAAAGCTATATCAGCACCATCATCTTTTTTAATTTCCAGCTGTAGCAGCATATGCTAAGCTATAACTTAATTACCCATCAAGTTACCCATAAAGTGATTTGAGACCTGCTGTAATGACACAGAAAATTCTCATTTAAGGCTCAATGTATGCCTCTCACTGATAATAACTATGCGTTGTCATGCATCCCTCTGGGTGAGTCACATTTTCTTTTAAAGTTTAGGTTTAATGACTTTAAGCATCTTCTCTCAAAAAGACGGCACCTGTTTGAAGTTTTAAATTTCTTCCAAAGTCCTGAGCTGCAAACATTTTTTGTTAATGGTAACTGGTGAGGAAAAGCAATATTAACTTTGCTGGGAGTTGCAAAGGGCTTTTTGAGGCTGAAGGACACATGTATGAAAAAGGCAACTATCATTACTACAATGCATGAAATTGCTTCGTTGGTTGAGTGGTTTTGTCCCACAAGTGTTTCTTGCTTAAAAAAGGAACTAGTCATACGCTACTGATTAAATGGTTACTGTTAATTTAATATCAATGTAGGTTTTGTCTTCCAGCTTGAACCAAACTTGTATTTCTGAAGGTAACAACAATGACACACATTTAATATTGCTGCTAATTTTAGGATGTTCAAAGTGAATTTATTACTTCTTTATTATATTTCAACATGTATTCAATGTCAATCCTTGAGAAAGTTTGGTTTTATGTTCATTAAAAAAATAATCACAAGCATGTGTCACTCATAGTAACTAAGTATGTTTTAAAGTTATTGTGAAACATAACTTAATAAACGATCAAAAAAGCTTGATTTTTAATCTGTTGGCACATCATCTTGTAACAGAATTGCACCTCACTATTCTATAAAACTCCATCAATGTTCCTTTTTATCTCAATAAACCTTGTTGTAATATGTTCATTGTAAATAAAAATTTTAGCAATCATTAGTCTAGCTACCTAAAATAAGATGATATATTTTTTTACAAGAATTCCTCACCAGCCTGAAAATAATGCAAATTGGATTATCTGAACTTGCTTGCAGTTGAGTTGTTTATGACAAGATACAAGGGGAGTCCTTCAAGTTCCAAAAACAATTCAGATAATATTTGGATGTTTTAATTTTGGAAAAAGGAATAATATTTTTCTATTATAATAACTATAACTGGATTATAAAAATGCACTCAATTTTTAGTTGTAATCTGTATCAGTTGTAATCTGAGTCTACAATCCTGTCAACAACACACTTAACAGACTTCTACCATCAAAAAGAAGAATAAAAATGTTAAATAAATGCATTTAATAAAGAACTGTATTCACAATTATTTAACTGTATTTGAATACATTAATTTAAAACTTAAATTTGCCTTTATGTTTGAATAAATATTTTTCCCTTTGTTTAATTATTTCATCATTGCTAAATGATCTGCTTGCCATCTTAGTTAATCTGCACAGCAAATCAACTTCACATTAATTATATCTACTCGAATGATACTGCAGCTGACTGATTTTAATGAGTAAGGCTGACACATAAAAGGCTGTAATAAACTCAGCATGCAACCATGAAAGTAATATATTTATGGTTTTCATAAATATATTGTATTAGCAGCATTATTAGATCATTCGGCAATTAATAAACTATCTCCGGGTTTGTTTTCAGTTTGTTATGACTGAGGACAAATTTGAGAAATTATTAAATAATTCGTTTATTGAATAACGACATTACTAGTCTGTTTTTCGACAGCCTAGAAACGCCACACTTACGTCACCGTGGCAAGGTGCTTCGTCATCACGCAACCCAGGAAGTGCTAAGCCGGATAGCTTACTTTTGTTTTGACAATGATGGAGGAAGAAGAATTTGAATTTACCGAAGATTTAGAGGCAATTTTGCATCTAACTCCGGAGGTGCAACTGGCCATTGAACAGGTAGCCGTTAATTTAACAGAAAACACGTCATTCCCGCTGTTGATATAATGTAGATTCATCTGTTAGCAGGCTAACGCACCCTTCGGGTTTACTGTATAGGGTTTTGCTGCCAAAAATAAAATTATACACCAATATAGCTGGTTAGGATTTCAATCTGAAAATGAAATTCAGTGTGCACATGTAGACTTTTAGTTTAGTTAGTTAACTGAATACCGATTGTGTTGGTAAGGTTTTCCCCAGCCAGGATCCTCTGGACAGAGCAGACTTCAATGCTGTGGAGTACATCAACACACTCTTCCCCACCGAGCAGGTACATCATTTTGTTCCAAGTCGACACAGAAACGAAACGGTACAGGAATAGTAATCCTTAAGAAATGTAGTCATTGTTTTGATAAATAACAAACATCTTGACATTTATAATATGTGGTATTTTTTTTTCTTTTTCTTTTAAATGGCTCGAAATACAGAAATGAAAGCAAAAAATGTCAGCGCAGTAAAAGTTTAGAGATCACATATACAAGTGTAACTTTTAGAGCATGGATTGGTTTATCAGATTGTAGGTTTTTTACGTTTCTGGAGCATCACGCAAGTGTATCATCTATAAAATGACAGTATGGAGTTGTTGGCAGCAACAGCTTCGCCAAACTGAAGTGTTTTTGCTTCTTTGAAGAGAAAAAACAGTGAGAGAAGATAAAATGAAAAGTTAGTCAAAAAAACTGCAAAGTTGTATTTGTAAGTGAAGTTACACACATGTAACGTTTATTAACTTTGTTTAAAATAGACAAAAAAGTCTGTTTCTTTAGCATTTTCTATCATGTTTTTGTTTATATGTTATTGACACAGATTGAATAATGTTTGGAGGAGCTTGATGAAACTTTAGAAAAAGACATTGTCAGATGTGGCAAATATGTCCTTAAAACTATAGTAATCCCACTGTTGCACAAATATTAGGAACTAAATAAATAAACAGAGTTCCTCCGCTAATGTCAAGTTAACATACTAATGGAATTAGAGTGATTCATAAAGCACAAATTGTCCATACATATTGGGACCAAATTTGTCCTGAGAACAAACAAGTTCTCATCAGGGAATCAAATAAATTATCAAACTTTTTACTTATTTGTATTATCTTGATACAACACAGATTTTTCAATCAGCCTTTTTATTATTGATTAAGCTATATAGCTAAGTTTTTTTTTTTGCTGGATTTGAAGAATTTTTTTATAACATAAATAATGCGCATGTATATTCCGCCTCCATCAGGGGTCACTGTAATCCTATATTTCTTTTATTATTATTACTTTATTTGTATTTACTTTTAAATAAGGCATATTAATTGATAGAACTACACCAACTACATTAAGTTGATGTGTGTGTAGTTCTATATAAGTGAAAAATATACATTCACATATATCTGAAAAAGTGTTAAAATTATTGATTTTCCAAATTGTTGAATTCACCGTTCATCTTAGTCATCTTACGTTTCATGTTTTGTATTCTAAAGCATACATATACATTTAGTATATGTGTGCTAAATGTATATTTTATACATTTAACGTACATAAATGTATGCTACTTACAATGTAACTGTTCACTTACATAGTAAGTGCAGACTACAATAATTTGTAAAATGTTATGCAAAGTAATTTTTTCCTTTTTATATTGTAAGAGATTAATCAAAGAAGGCAGTTTTTCAAGATGAAGTAATCACTGAAAATTGATAGTGGAAATAATGAAGAAAAGCTTTTCTACCAAAGTTTTGCTTTGATAGAAAAGCTTTTACAGTAAGTGGATGATTATTTCATGTTTTTATGACATCCTATCTTTGTTTATCTCCATTAGTCTTTGGCGAATATCGATGATGTTGTAAATAAAATTCGACTGAAGATAAGGTAAGTTTTAAGTTAACTCTTTAAGAACTATAAATAGCAATATTTTTTTAATCTGCTGTTTGTGTAAAATGGTAGTTTCTTGACCATAAAATGTTCATAGTACAATAAAGCAACAATTTTATCAAAAAATGGTCCAAAGTTATAGTTCTCTCTGTCTGCCTCAATTAAAGTCTTCAAATTCAGTAAAATCTTTCAGGTATTGGATAAAGTTAAAACGATCATTTACTCATTTATAAGAAAGTATTGCACCTCACTAACCTTATTTTTTATTTTGTTTGCATGTTTCTACAAGATCATTTCAGAACAGTGGAGTCCCATCCAATGTTTAAGAAAAATAATCTCTGATTCTTTGTTATTGCTTAAATTGTTTCTTGAATTCATCTATGATTGCTCAGTGCCATTTGCCTCATTTTTTGGTCTACGTTTAACAGGCGTCTTGACGATGACATCAGGACGGTAGTGAGAGGTCAAACCAACGTTGGACAGGACGGCAGACAGGTAAGCTGAACTGCAGGTCCTTCAATGACATTGAAAAAAAATTATCCATAGCTCAAACATTTTATTTTTGTTTGTCATCACAATAAACACTGAATTGTCAGAAAATGGTTCCATGAGGACACCGGTGTCCTGATGGAACATGTTAACAAGTTAAATAACTTATTTTGTGTTGGTAGATATGGTAAAACACTCTTGCTGTGCTCTGTCAACTCTGCCATGTAGTTTTGCTTGAGACTCTGATGTTTGTTGGTCTGAACCATAATTTAATTTCCTTTATTTAACCAGATAAACCCCATTGGGCTGTAGATGTCATTTACATGGACAGAACATCTGCAACACACATGAAAATTGTTACACACATGAAATCAGGAATCTATGATTATACAGCAGTTCTTTTAGAATCATATAAAAAAAAAATTAACATTTGGATTTCATTTTACACTCTTGGCAAAGACTAGAGACTAATAACATAAACATATATCAGATCCAGGCATTAATCGGCATGTTTCAACTAATATTGTTTCCTTACTGTTAGAATGGTGGCTGTGATGTAACCAAAAGAGGAAAAAAAAAAAAAGAACTTCTTTGTGACTTTCTTCTCTCCCATATTTCTTCCATGGAAAAGGACAACATGACTCAGATCCATAATTTCCGCTGCTCAGTCTGCCTCTTCACGGAAAACATGTCTGGGAAATAGATTCTCATGTGTAGATCCTCACATTTTTCACATGTTTGTGTTTATCTCTCTGATTGTCAGGGCATGGTGTTAAAGAGGAGCTCAAGCTGATTTAATCAAGGCTTAGAGGGAAACTAACACCAACCTCATTATTATCGCATGTTCTGATTGGTTAATGTTAGGTGCATTGTCTTTGGGGAGCCCAGCATGGTGGCCCGTTTTTCACAGTCAGCTACCGTTTAGCAGCGGAAACCCTCTAAAGTCTCCATCCAGACCAATAACATTAGCCAGTCACATACAATAATTTTAGTTTGTTTTTCCAACCCCACAGAGCCATTTCAACATTTCCAGGAGGAAAAAATTCTTTCAGCAGATGGAAACAGGCTCATTTCAAACAGGGGAGAGAGCAGCAGCATAGAACCAACAGCATCAGCAATTTTAGTAATTTCTGCTGTTGACTGAGCTCCATTACTTTGCTGAGTAAAATATTAAGGTTGAAATCTAAGATGGTAACATTTATTGCGAAGAAAGGAAGGCGCAAGTTGGTTGGCGAGAAAAAGTGAATGAAATCTGGAGAGTGTTTTCCCTTTAGGGTTGTTTTTTTTTTTTTTTGCCTTCAGGGAGCAGACAGTAATAAGTTCAGAGTGAAAAAGCGTGGAAATGTCACAGTGATCAGAATTCAGTTGCTGTTGGAGTTCGCATTTATGTTATCCCTGCTGCGTAATGTAATGTTTACATTTGTTTCTCTTAATTACAGTGTGTTTATTTGTATCGCTCTTTTCAAAGGCATAATGCTCCCCCACTGTTTTAACTGTAATATTTGTAAATAAATAGTGATCAACAAAAAATTATATCAAGGTGCTAACATTAACATTGCTTGCTAAGTAATGTAAGTCATTAACTGATTATTTTACTTGCATTTATTGCATTTTGCTAACACACAAAACATGAAACACACATTTCTCCTGGTGAGACGCAGGAGTCAAGCACCAATTTAATTGACATCATAATTTACATGTTCTATAATGCTCTTACATATTGAAGTGTGTTTGTAATTTTTTGTTACTGTCAGTGTTTTATTTTGTTCCCCTTTGTTTTTTGTTTAAAATAAAGTCATTGAGGAAAAGAGAACACAAACATGTGGAGAGGAAACGGAACAGCTGTGGAAATAGTCTTTACCCACTTCAAAACAAGAACATGAATAAAAACTTGAAGAATTCTTTATAGTTAACCAAAGCTTTAACGCAGATGTCAAACTTCATTCAACTAAAAGTTTACAAAACAGCCAAGTAACGTAACAATTAAGAACTTATTAAAAAATGAATTTAGGGGACGTTAAGTTAGCTTAAACGTTAGCATACAAAATAAAAAATTAGCTATGCAACTAGTGTATTAGTGGTTTTCCTACCACTGATTTTAACCATCATTTAACCACCGGAGGGTTAAATAGTAATATGCATAAGCCACTGAAGTTTCAACCCAGGATGGTTAGACAATCATTAGGAATGGAAAATTAAACAACAATGAATAACTTGAGGTAATTTTTTACATGGGATGTTTTTCAGGTAGGAAGGTAGTTTTGTGCTCCATTATACAGCATTTCCTCTGCATTAGTGTGGTTATAAACGATAAGGCTCCAGTAAAGATATTTTAATTTATCAGAATAGAGTTTTGTGGATGAAGAGAACTCAGCATTTCAAGTTTTGTTTTTTTTTCTTTACTTATTTTTCAACGTCATAATTCAGTCATATCAGTTTAAACTCTTCTACAGTTTACATTTTAATGTTAAACTGTTAGAGACCTTAAATAATTGAGGTTTACTTCCAGACATTTATCCTCCAGTCAAAATAATAATTTAGAGTTTTGAGCCATTTATGTTGTGAGGCACAAATTAAAACAACTACAACCCCTCTGGATCCATAATATATTTTTAACAGATGAAGCGGTGCTGCTCTGACTGCATGGGCTGAAAAGGCATTAATTATTAAAACCTGCAAATGCTAAAAAAAAACAAAAAAAACAAGCATTCTGTTTTGAAGAAATTCTTTTAAAATGTGCTCCAGTTAAACCTTTTACTGGACTTTGTAGTGATTTCACATAATTTATACAGCATTATCAGTGGGACAGATTCAATGTAAGTAAATTTATTTTCAAGTGAACTGAAACAGTTTGGTGAAATTGTTGTCAAGTCAAATGGCTGTTTAATTTTTTCAGTGACTTTTGTCATTACGAAAAGTTGCAATGACAATACCATTTATGATTAACCCCATTTCCTCAAACTTTTGTTTTACCGGTACATAACATCTCTCTGCAACGCTTCGTGAGTTTCACTGTCTCTGTCAACCGCTAAAGATATGCATCAGGTGTGAGCATTTAGGGCAGTTACATCCTGTCCAACTACATGAAAAACCTAAAGTTGGATAATATGGACAAAAACAAAAATCTATTTTTTTTTTTGCATTGAGCAGTTTAATTTCAGTTTCAGTTTACAAAGTGAATTAAAATAAGTAATAAAGCATTAACAATTACTAATGAGATTTTGTTTTTAAATAGCACAGTACTAAATACTGAATTCCCATAAGTATTTGGTAACTTTAATGGATTAACACTTCCTATCTATCAATATATGGATTTACAAAACCGTTTTCCAGAACTGTTTAAAAGTCCAACCTGAAAACAATGCAAATCAAGTTCACACTGCTGTTTGCAATCTTCTTGTCATCTTGTAAAAATGCTTGAGTAAAGGTGAGCCCACAACGATCTGTTTGGTCACATGTCTCGTTTGAATTTCATTGAATTTCATCACCATATAATTTCAAGGATACTATTATTATTTTATTGTTTCATTGCTCAGTACTGCAAATTTTATGAATTTATATTTCTTTTTTATTTTGAGAAACAAATTAATGCTAGATATGGTGGATCTGTTGGGTAAAAGTTGTTCAATTTATTGTTTCTCACAGTGTAGCCTTGCAGTATCTATCATCCTTCACAAAATCAAACTGCAATAAAATAAATTGTTTTATTCATTTTGTCTGGAAAACAGATGGTCAAGAAAAAAAAAAAAGCAAAGAAAAGTCACACAGTTGTTTTGTTATTCTGACTTGGCTTGCATAGACCTTTTTAACTCAGTTATTTTCAGAGTTATTCTCTAGTCCATTATAATATTTACACATGTAGGGTGGAGGGTGTTGCTCAGGCAATGTTCCAGCTGCTAAAATGGCTCTGTTTAGCTGATCTGATTTACTACTGTGTTTATCTTAAAATGCAGAAGTACCTTTTAATGTGCCCTCTCCCTGAGACAACTCCACTGAGGTCTGCCAGCAAGACGAGCATGGTTTATCTTAAGCATGTTCAAATGTTTTTTAAAAAAAAGAGGCGGTGCTGCGTCTTATCTAAACTTTACAATACTGCCTGTATGAGCCGTGGAACATGTGCAGCTTGTTGCATGTCAGGGATGCACTGGTCTGTGTGAACACAGATATCATCTCTGGCATGGAGGCGCCTTCTAGGCAGAGATCTTCTGAACTTTCCTCAGGGCTAAATGGAGGAAAGGGGTGCTAGGAAGCAGGCTGGATTCACTCAGCTGAGTTTGCACCACTGGACATTTTTGGTCTCTTCTGTATGCCCATTTGTTTGCTCAAGAGCCCCTCCAGGAAGCCTCTTAAAAGATTCAGTGGCACTTATACACTCCCTGTACTCAGATCAAACAGCAATCACTTAACCTTTAATGATTTTTTTTTTTTTTTTTTTTTACAATAATAGCCCTAATCAGCAGCAGCCAAAGTGTGGTGTGAAATGTATAAAGAAAAAAAATTGTATTAAGTCAGAGATAGATTTTGCTTCTCTTTTCCCAAAAGCCTAATTACAACCAGACTTGCTGTGCTGCCTGAAAAGACTGATTATTTTGATAGTCATTCTGAACGAAATACAGATATTCAGCTTAGTGTGAGAATTCAAACCATGTTTTGTAAGACATAAGAGCAGAAAATTCAGATTTTGACCACAAGTCTCTATGGAGATCCGAAAAAGGATAATTAATCAATTCCTGTCACCACACGACATATTTACGTTTGTTTAAGCCTGCTTGCTGTCCATTTGTTTGTCAGAGGTAAATTCCTCGGACAGCTGGTGTTGGCTGTTTCCAGTCCTTCTGTGCGTGTATGTCGAGAGGATCTGAAGAGAGAAAGTTGCCTCTGTGGTGCTGCCACAGCAACGGGGCCAAATTAAGCTTATTACCTTGGTATTACATGTCAGTGCTGAGTCTCTGTTTCAGACCATCAAAGAGCAGCTGGTCGCATCAGATAATGGGAGAAACTTAAGAACATCTTACAGCTGTAGCTGTTTAATGGTATATGAAGTGTAAAAAGCACTAATGATCTCTTTAGCCTTTATAGTGGCAGCCTTTATACTCAGCTTAGCCTTTGCTCTTTGTGTCAACTTAAGATGTATTAATGTTTGATATTTAGTCAGCTTGTTAATTATGTGTGCAAATTGTATGTCGAATGGTGCCTTCATTTTGGAACTTGCTAAGGACATTAGCAGCATAATTTTAGATATCAACTCATTTAAATAGAAGAAACAAATTCTTCTGATGATTCAACTCAAACATCCACAATTAATAATTTACAAGTTCTTCTTAAAGCTTGCAGTTTTAAGTGTGCCCCATATTTCTTCTTAATATCTACAAGCAGTAACACACATCGAGAGTGAGTTCTGTTTGATGCATATAATTTAATTTTCCAATTTACCAACAATTTTGAAAATTGCGATTCCCACCCTGGCAGTTTTTGTCCATTAACACAATTCTGATCAGTAAAATGTATTTAATCTAGGTTGGTATCAGACTAGTAAAATCATCTTAACAACAACAAAAAAAACTAATAATTTCACAATGAACACGGTTTTTGGTACAATGAACCAGTTCTGTGTTCTGCTCAGAGCACAGGCAGATTATACTACTAAACAGTGTGCAGGAAATTTGTCAGTTTCCCAATTCTGCAACGTTTTTTGGATTATCATTAATGTTAATGATAACCCATTTGACAATATCTGCATCTTTGATAAACAACTAGAAGGAAACATAGGTGTCTCGTGTCAGCAAATTCAGCATGCAACCCGTTTTTTCTTTTGTTTTGTTTTTTTGTTGTTGTTTTGTTTTTGTTGTAGATCCTGCAATTTATTTGCACTTAACTGCTACACAGTTTATACACTCAGTTTAGGTAAAGTTTAGTAAAACAACACGTTGCTTCAAAAGAGTTGGACTTCCATCAATCTTTTAAAGTGGCCACAAGCCTTAGACCTCAAGGCTTTCCAAGTCTTTCATTGTTGCATGCCATACTGTTTGATGTGCCTTCAGGCGTAAAACTCGATTGTGGGAGGCATAATATCTATTTTCAAAGACTTTGCGACATCAAGTGCCTATAATAATTGTTGTGTGGTAACTAATCAATGCAGGCTCTTCTGAATGTGTGTTTAGTGTTGCTGTGTTTGTGTTCTGCAGGCTTTGGAGGAGGCCCAGATAGCCATCCAGCAACTCTTTGGCAAAATCAAAGACATTAAGGACAAGGCAGAGAAGTCGGAACAAATGGTACGCACACAAAAACATGCACAAAAACATGAATCACTCAGGATGTTTTTTCTGTGGCACATGGGAGATGCAGCTTTTATTTTTTTGAGAATGGAGAACAGTGTTGATAATGTTATTTATAAGTTGAGGTAATGCACCTTCCATCTGTGTTGCTGTTGCAAGCATCACTATGTGTGTGTCTGCGTGCGTGTGTGTGTGCGTGCGTGTGTGTAGGTGTGTGTCTGTGTGTGTGCTTTCATCTCAGTAAGATTCATAGAAAGGTCAGTGGGTTGGGTAAGAACTGGAATAATAGCGTTGGAGATGCTGTAGGTGGAATGGGCATGCAGATCTTTGGACATGGTATGCTTTTTCATTCTAAAAGAAGCAAAAATTCTTTCTTTTCACTATTTCAACATTGGCACACCTTGCACAGATGGGTAAAAAGCCTTAAATGGAATTCATTTATTGTTATTCGTTTTTTGCAGTAAGTTATTTTTGCCAAAAAAAAAAAAAAATGCCTTTATGTGTATGTGCTTAGTTTGAGTTTGACTTATTAATTATAGGGGGTTTCGATGTTTATTAGGAAAACGTATTGGAGGGGTTTACATTTGCTTATTGGGGCTTCTTTTATTTTAAAATTTTGATTATCTGTCTTGTACTGCGCAGGTCAAGGAGATAACGAGGGACATCAAACAGTTGGATCATGCCAAACGCCACCTCACTACTTCCATAACCACACTCAATCACCTGCACATGTTGGCGGGGGGTGTCGACTCTTTAGAGTGGGTGCACCCTATCTTATTTATCCTAAACCAAGTACTCTCTTGTGCATGGATTGCATGTATGGATTTGGAAATGCCAGCTATAAGTGTGATGCGAGTTCTTGCATCCAGCAGTCTATCACAAACACTGAGCTTCATAGTTACATTTTTTAATAGAGACAAAAGTAGTGGAAAGACATTCCATTACATGATAAAATATGTCATTTCATTTGAAAATAGGAATATCCTGCAGATTTTCCTCTTGTTTCAAGAAAACTGGTACTAAACTGTAAACACCATTCCTACAAGTGCCTGGAACATCCTTATTTCTTAAATTTAAAGCTCTATCACTGCAATATTTTTGATACATTAATAATAAAGATGCAATGATGAACTATATAAGCAAATATTTATTAACAAAAAATTTTTTTGTTCATTTCAGAGCCATGACCAGAAAGCGGCAGTATGGAGAGGTGGCCAACTTGCTGCAAGGAGTGGTTAATGTACTTGAACACTTCCAAAAATACATGGGCATACCCCAGATCAGGCAGCTTTCAGAGAGGTAACACAGCTATATCCCTCCCCCTTCACACACACAAATACACGCGCACACACGCACACATGAACAGACACATACATACATTTAAACTTGGGTGTTTGGTGATCAGCATAACTCTGGAGCTCATTTCCAGCAGCCAGCGGGTGACCTCCCTTCCTCTCTCTGCTGAAAATGTTCCTCATCTTTTCTTCTGCACTGTTGAAAAGTGGTTCCTTTGTTTGGGGAGGGGCTCAGTGTATTACATCCTGTTTATGCAGATATACGCACATAGAAACATTGTGCTTCACATGTAGGAAAACGCAGGAAGGAAACTGTCTGAATGGGCCCTCATTATTCCAACATTTTTGCTTTTATTTTAAGATAGCACAGACACCCATTTCACAGGGTGTGTTTCTGTCTCTGAATAAATAGGATTATTTATGTGAGAGTAAATTGTATGTGCTTAAGATCAAATGTCATGCCTGGTGCTTTTCTGTAAGGCTTTTACCCACTTGGGGATGTTTGTTTACTCTGAAGTCACTTGCAACAATATGTTGCTGTCTGGTTTGAACAAACAGTTCCATAAACATGCATAAAACATAAAAGGTCTTTGTTATCCTCTTTCCATCCATACCAATATTTTCCAAAGACAGAATCTGTTTTGGTCACATTAACCAGTTTCATAATCATGTTTTTAAAAAACCCCATGTCTGATTTGTATAAACTTATAAGAAAGACCTTCATTTCTGTTTTGACTGAGGTGTGGTAGGTAGTCTTCATACCAAATAACAGCTGCAGCTCTGCTGTGGACAACAGGAAACACAAGTAAGGGACAAACATCAAGGCAGGGCTGGTTCAGTCTGACAAACATGGGCTGATCTGGAAGGATTTGAATCAGAATCAGCTTTGATCACAAAGTTTGTGCACACAGGCAATTGGGCTTTTGTTTCACTTTGCTCTCAGTGAAGGAACTGAAAATATAAATACAAAAAAATAAAGGTAAAATAAATGTAAAAGTTTAATTCCCTGTGTGACTAATAAAGTAATAAAGTAGGGCTGCACAGTGGCGCAGTGGGTAGCGCTGTTGCCTTGCAGCAAGAAGGTCCTGGGTTCGATTCCCGGCCCGGGGTCTTTCTGCACGGAGTTTGCATGTTCTCCCTGTACATGCGTGGGCTCTCTCCGGGTTCTCCGGCTTCCTCCCACAGTCCAAAAACATGACTGTCAGGTTAATTGGCCTTCCCAAATTCTCCCTAGGTGTGAGTGTGTGTGTGCATGGTTGTTTGTCTCTGTGTTGCCCTGCGACAGTCTGGCGACCTGTCCAGGGTGAACCCCGCCTCTCGCCCGGAACGCAGCTGGAGATAGGCACCAGCAACTCCCGACCCCGTTAGGGAGAAGGGTGACGGAAAATGGATGGATGGATAGATGGATGGATGGACTAATAAAGTAATATATGTCAAAATCTAAAACTAATGGGGTTACATATCCAATGCAAAACAAAGGCTTTTCCAGGCAATAATTGGCATTTGTCTTAAAATGAATGTAAAGGATTGACTTGATGAATGAGACATATATGACATGATTTTTTTTTTCTTTTTTTATACTTTTAAGCCTCAAGTTCTGAGTTAAGCTCTTGCCAGTTTGAGCTCCTGCAGCTAAACTTTATCAGCAAGTGTTGCATTGGAGCAGATTACCCAGGAACATTGAAGTTTCATCCAAAGTAACCCTGCCTGTGATAATGTGTAGCTTTTATAATCCATTCTAAAGTTTAAATGTGTTGCTTGGGAATTTAACAATTCTGTTCAATTAATAAATTATGTGTACTTTTTAATCAAATGGATACTTAAATGCATATTGAATTTGTGACCATGGAAGATTATTTTTCATTAGTGATAAGGTTTTTATTTCATTTTTGGCTCTGTGTTTGTGTTGTAAAATAATGAGGTTAGTTTAATGATTTTTAATTGCATCCACCAGACATATTTACCAGAGTTGCTTTTATCCAACAAATACTCAAGATCTACTAGCATTTCTAGAAGGCGTCTTTTCATAATACCTAAATTAAAACTGAGATGATATTTTCTTGTCATAGCTTCTTCTTGTGAAACAAGAGACCTGAAAACTTGACAGGAAGAGTGTTGATTTTTTCTCAAAAACAATCTCAAGGTTCTTTCTTTTTATTTATTTATATATATTTTTTTAATTGCTGTTTTCTTATAATTACATTGTACATCAATGTTATTAGAGTAAATTAGACATGCTTATATTTTCTGTGGTATTTGTTTCAGGATTTGAAATCAATCTTCTTATGTATTTTCTCAGAGTGCATCGTATGTGATATTTATTACTTTGTCTTGTTTTATTAAGCAGCTAATTAATTTACATATTTACTTTGTTTTCAGCAACTTATCAAATATGATCTAATGCGTGGTTGTTTGTTTGTAGACAAACATAACAAATAACTTGCAGCCCATTAGGTGTCTAAATGCAATAGTTGCTCTTCTCTCTTCCCAGTTTATGCAAAATTTTGCATTGCTAATTCCACTAGTGGGCCTAGATGAAAGGCTGCCACAGATTCATCATTAACTGAACAGAGCTTTAGGGTTACATTATTTTACTTTTACATTTCTGCTCAGTGTCCTTATATTTAATGTTTGTACATTAATTAAGCCAAATGATCTTTCATTTGGTTGTTAGCCATAAAAAGTCTCTGCCACAGTAATTAGGGAGTGGAATTAATTGACAGTCACATGCAGCAGAAAAATGCTATTACTCTTCTGAAATGCTGAGCTGAGCTGCTTTGGAGAACAATTAACAGCTCAATCTAATTGTTTTGTTTCTGAAAGAGTGAAGGCAGCACAGAGTGAGCTGGGGACTCAGATTCTGGCAGATTTTGAAGAAGCCTTTCCTGCTCAAGGCTCCAAGGTAAACATGTTATATAAAGAAAAATCTTTATTTTCATGTTCCTTTTTTCTCCTTATCCTCAAATAAAGAGACTAACTTTGATGTCTAAATGCGTCCGCACAGAGACCCGGTGGACCCAGTAATGTCCTCAGAGATGCCTGCCTGGTGGCAAATGTGCTCGACCTGCGCATCAAACAGGAGATCATCAAAAAGTTTATCAGGCAGCACCTCTCGGAATATCTGGTTCTCTTCCAGGAAAATCAAGATGTAAGACTAAAATAAATGTTTGTTTAATCTTGCGAGACACAATTGGTGCCTGAATAAAAAGCTTAGTTATTGTCCTCTGTTTTTTAGGTCGCCTGGCTGGATAAGATTGATCGCCGCTATGCTTGGATCAAGCGACAGCTGGTAGACTACGAGGAAAAATATGGTCGCATGTTTCCTGAAGAGTGGTGCATGACGGAGCGAATTGCTGTGGAGTTCTGCCACATCACCAAGTAAAAAAACACACAAAAATCACGGGTGTTCAAACAAAGCTTGGGGAATTAATCACATAGTTTATGAATGCTCTAAGTGCTAATCATTTATAGAGACAAAGAGGGAAGAAAGTGACGGGAAACAGTAAAACAAATAATGCAGACAGTGAAGAAATTTGTCATTTCAAATCCTTAGCATTATGAATTGATCTGAATTGCTGATG
Organism: Poeciliopsis turneri; assembly: GCA_922788865.1. Taxonomy (NCBI): domain Eukaryota; kingdom Metazoa; phylum Chordata; class Actinopteri; order Cyprinodontiformes; family Poeciliidae; genus Poeciliopsis; species Poeciliopsis turneri. The sequence continues at coordinate 1,850,576 of CAKLNU010000718.1, forward strand.
AGTTTCTACTCCTGGAAAGAGAACAATCTTTTTTCAGCAGTTGAAGTCAATGGCCCACATAAGCACTGACCCAGTGTTGATACTTCTCCATCTTTTCCCTCAACTTTTCAAGCCTCTGCATGCTTGAAAAGCAGCGGCTTTGGCCTCTATGTGTTGCTTCTGGCTGTAACCGAAGCCCGCTTTACTTACTCCTTTCACCATAAAACCACTCAGATGAGTCTGTAATTTTGCCACCATTCCTGCTCTCTCTAAGTCAAGCTAAATTGTTGTAATGCAACCCCCTCTTATGCTTTTTCAAAGCGTGCTGACGTTTTGAAACCAGAAGTCTGACATTGCAACACAACAGCTTCGGTGCCCTTTCTGTTCAGGTCTGTGAATTCTTCCTCTGTTAACGTCAAGGCTCAAAAACAGTTTTTCTCCAATTTCATGTCGGTGCCTCTCACACAGACCATCAAAGCGGGATGAAGGCAACAGCCTTTAACAGGTTGTGCAAAAGTGGCTTGAATGAAGGAAAATTGCAAGTATCATCTGCAAAAGGACTAAATAGATATAGAAGAATACTCATAGGCATCAACATGGATAGCTGAAGGAAAAAGTTGAATTTAGAACAAAATGTCATCAATGGTGGTAACATGAAATGAGAAAACAAACTGCAAAGGAAACCATGATTCTGTAAACAGCTGTAGCGTCTCATTTTAGTTTAGTTACATTTTTATATTTCTAAAAGGTTTTAAACAACCACTCTGAGTGCCTTTGAATTAAAACAATTTGATGTGTGTCAAATATATATACACAAATTTATATATATATTCAGTACTTCAGTACAAAGTCACTTTAATCAAAGTTCAAGACATTGAGCGAGTGCAGTCTTACAAATATCTTGGGAAAGACGGTAAACTAAACCTTGAAAACAATTTTGACACAGTCTGCAAAAAGGCCCATCAGTATTGTTTCTAAGAAAACTCTGACATTTTATTATTGACCGAACTATAGTGACCCTGCTTTACTGTGTGTTTTTTGAGTCAGTTTTATCCTTTTCCTTGGTGTCATGTTTTGATCAAGCAACACTGAGATAAGAGAGTTCTCTTAAGCAGATTGTTAAAATTGAAGTATCATGTAAAATTGCCTTTTTTGAACTTTACATCATGTTATAATCTTAGCCCTTCATCAAAAACATACCTGGATTTTCTGTGGCAGCCATTTTGTCTGTTCAAAACGCCTGGGTGGAGCCAGCACCGCTTTCCAGGCGCAGCTTCTCCTCAGAGCAGCTGCAGTTTCCAAACTTCTGAGCTTCTGCCTCCCCACTGGAGGGAACCCTCCTCCAGTGGCACAAGGGCTGCCATTGGATGGAGTAGTGGCAGCTCTCCTGCCACTCACCCATCCAGTTCCTTCAGATTAGCCAGCAGCAATTAGCAAACACCTGGTGGGACTGGTGGAGTAGTTGAATGAATGTGCCTGGGTAAGTTGCAAAGAAACTCCCGTTTTGAAGCCATCTACAAGTTCCTGTTGTGTGTGTTTGCAAAGGGTGGAACTAGCCAAGGTGATGCGAACACGGGCAAAGGAAATTGAAGTGAAACTGCTTCTGTTCGCTATCCAGAGGACGACAAACTTTGAGGGTTTGCTGGCCAAGCGCTTCACAGGATGCACCTTAACGGATACACCTGGGGTAAGAAAAGTTTCCACAGTCACAAGCTTATCTCCTCAAAACGGGAGTGTCCAAGTTAAATATTAAATCAAAAGTCAAATGCACTACTCACTCACAGTAATGTTACATCAAAAAGTAATGCAAACACTTTAGAATCAACATTTTAAAAACATATTCACACCACACTTTTCAGATTGAATGAATCTTTGGGGCTATGTTTGTGTTGCTATGTCCTGTAGAAACCCGTATGTTTTTGTTTTTTTTTTTAAAGTTTTTTTGCACTGGAAGTGTTGAAATGAAATAGCCATTTTCACGTTTTAATTCTGTTCTGATCCTCAACATTTTTGACACCTGAAGACACCTTTTAATCCAGGTCATGTCTTTCGCGTGAAGGGGAAAGTGACTCTTGCAATGAAAACAGATAATAGGGGCACGATTAGTTATAGCCAACTAGGCCAACCTCATCCTGACCTTAAGGAGTTAAAGCTTCACAGAAGCCTTTTTGTCTGCAGTTCACTTCAGACCCATGCCCAGTAAGCTGTGTGTTTCGGCCAGTAATTTGGTGGAGTTGAATTATATAAATCTATGATTAAAGCACCACAGCAAGTGGTCTATAGGAAAGTGCTGAAACCTTGACTAATCCAACTACAATGAAAGCTTGTCTTTACAAACTGTGCATTAGAGATTAGTACAGAGGCTGTATTATATATTTTTACAGCAGCAGAAGAGACCAGATAGCCCACTAGATCAAACTAACCCATTTTTAGAGGATGATCCAGGGGAAGATGTGGGATCAGAAAAGGATGAAGATCTTGCTAAGGTAAGTAGAAGTCGCCTAAAATTCATAGCAACTTCAAGAGTCAGATCGCTGACCACTTTTTGTTTTTTGTTTTTTCCAGCCGAGGAAGCCCAAAGCTCCCGACAATCCATTCCATGGCATTATCTCCAAGTGTTTTGAGCCTCATCTCTACGTCTACATTGAGTCCCAAGACAAGTGAGCGACACACTCATGACAGCAGAGAGCACTGAAGTGGGTTAGGGTGCAAACACCAATTTTGAGAGCAGGTTGTATGTAAAGCTGGCCCATGAATGCTTTTTGGTCTTGCTGCTCACCAATCAGTCCCTTCTCCTGTTATTCTGCTTCACCTCCTTCTGCCGCTCCAGCTCTTGTTCCTCTGCATGCTTCCGTCTCCGCTGTGGCAGAAATGTTTCCCATTAGCTGCAGAACCACAGAGACTGAAAGAAAGAGAGAGGGAGGGTGAATAAATGCTGTCACAGCAGATATGCCTATTTTCTTTCCCACCTCTTTCTCCTTTCTTTCCTTTTTTTCTTTAGATTGCCTTTCTCTACTCTTCTTTTGTCTGATTCATGTCTCAGTCTTTTTTATTTGCTCATTTTTAAAAAATTAACTATATTCTTATGTTTCTTATTTCTGCACTGTTAGATTTTGAACGACAGAACAGCAAATTTTAACCACAAAACTTCAGTTCTCTTTCAGTCGGTCCCCCACCTTAATTCTGGCAATATTTTCTGTAACTGCAAAGTGTCGTATGCAAATCCGAGGAGCATAAAATGCTATTTGTCCTGTCTAAAGGGTCAAGATTGACCCATAAGGCAGCTACAGCTACGACCTCATTTCAGTTCAATCCAAAAAGCAGAGGCCAAATCAGCTTGTACCCAGTGGGACGTTGCTGAGGAGAACAGTGGCCTGCTTGTTTTGTCCTTGGCTTTATTTGCCTGATTCAGGAGAACTGGGCCACAACAACTGGCAGCACCGAAAATTTGGCACAAGTAACACTTTCTTGTATATTTATCCAGTTGGCTCTCAGCCTCTCTGCTTGTTATTTATTTATAAGGGCTCATCATATGTCTTTAATGTTTTTATATAATTAATTAATTTAATTTAAAATGCCCCTAATTCTGCTGCTTAAATATGTGTGTGTGTGTCTCTTTAAAACTTGTGTGGCTTTCGCTGACTGTTTTTTTATCTGCAGGAACCTTGGGGAATTGATTGATCGTTTTGTGGCTGATTTCCGAGCACAAGGCCCACCCAAGGCAGGAACCGAGGAGGGTGGCGCAGTGCTGCCCAGCTGTGCCGACCTCTTTGTTTACTACAAGAAGTGTATGGTCCAGTGTTCCCAACTGAGCACAGGCGAACCCATGATCGCCCTCACAACAATCTTTCAGAAGTTCCTCAGAGAATACGCCTGGAAAATCCTTTCTGGCAACCTGCCAAAGTGAGAGCTCTTTTTTTTTTTTTTTTGATCAATTACAAAATGTCTGGAGAAACTTTAAGAAATCAGCTGGTAGACCAAATCAGATTATTTTCAGCTCAACTTTGTCTGACGATTTTCCAAAAACTTCAGCTTTTCTTTCCTTATTCCACAGAATGTTTTCTTAACGGTGTTGGGGATTGTGGAGGTTACTTGTTTCACATATAAGACGGGCCTTTCTGTGCTTCTGGTCAACAGTGGTATTAGCCCTGAAACCGTATTTAAATCAGGATCTGAGGCGACACATTCACAGTTCCTACTTCACGTTGTGAGAAAGGTTTTATTTAAGTGAAAACTTGATTCTATGGGCCTGGCGTTAATGACCTAATTTGTAAAAAAAAAAAAAAAAAAAAAATGTAATCAGAGAAACTTAAAAAAAAATTACAAACTCTGACATTTGAAAGATTACAATAAAAAAAATTATTAGTTTTAAATATTATTATTCAAGTAAAAGTAAATTGTATGGTGCACTGAAAATACTCAGTGTTGTTCTTTTTTTTTTTTTCCAAAAAGTTACAAAAATAAATTAACTAATTACTAAACACTTCTCAAAGCTATTATATTTTCTATATAAGCTAGGCCAACTCTGGTTCTCGAGATCTTGTGTCCTGCAGGTTTTAGCTGCATCCCACTCCAACATAGCTGACTCAAATGACTAAGTTATACATAATAACTTTTTGGTTTTGATGGGTGCACTTCATTCAATTAGCTCAAAGCTGCAACGGCTCCAGCTTTTTTTTTTTAACTCTTGTTTAGCCTCAACAGTTAACATAATCATAACTACAAGACTTCAGTAAACAACTTGTTCAACAAAACACTTGAAATACTGTGAAGATGTTTTTCTAAATGCTGTTTAGAACTGAATTTGCGCCCATACTGTAAACAAACCCAGCTTTGGGAATTTACAATTTTCTAGACGGTAACAAACTCATTTGTTTGAGCCCGCCACGCCCGTGTTTGTTCATTCTTTTTGGTAAATTGCAGGCCTGATTTGCTGTTATATGTGAAACCACCATGTTCTGTCTTCACTGCGTTTGAGGGATAAGGATGGCATGCCATGAGCGATCTGGAGTTGGTTATGTTGTGGCAAAGCCTAATATGCTACCAGCGAAAACATCTCTGGCTCATTGGCCACATCAGAAATCATCCTAGGCTGTGGTGCACACACGCTCGCATACAAACACACACACACGGACTGAGATATTCCTGCACGCTAATTACAGCATTGTGTTTGCAACTAATGCAAGCCATATTCTGAGCCATATACAAATACCGTCATGGATGCACTCAGACTCTTTAGAAATCCACACACTTGCAGACACCCATCAAGTGGGGTGTGCTGTGAATTAGTTTTGTGAGGTTTTGAAAGGGGCCCTCAGAAGGAGTTTGGACTATGTTGTGGTTTTACTCACGTCTGTGTTATGACATTTATTAATATTGTGTCGCCAGTGTGGCCTCTTTAGACCCTGTTTATTTTTTTTTATTTTTTATTTTTTTTGCATCTGTGTATAACTATATGTCCATTGTGACTAAGTTATTAAAACATGTCATTTTTACCTTTAGTGGAAAAATATTTATATATATTCCATTGAGAAATTAGAAGAAAGAGAGGGCGATGTAGCCCTAATAGGGGGAAAAAAATCTTTGGTTTGGCATTAACTATTAAACATAATCTCGTTGTGGAAATGTTCACAATGGGAAACCATCTTCATACTCAACACTAACAGCACAAGAATTATTTTTTTATAGTAACATTAGACAAAATAAGATTGAGTTAATTTTCTAAATAGGATGTTGTATTATTCCAAAATTAAGTAAAAATCCCCCCAAAATTATCAACAAAGTCTTTATAAACCTGATTTTCTTCACAAAATGCCTTCCTGGAGGATTCTCTTTCATTTTGTCAAGATCGGGGTAATCTGGGAAATTATGTTTCTAAAATAATGTATGTTTTTTTTTCTGACTGTACTCTTGTTTATCAGATTAGAGTTAGTTTCTTCAGTCAGTAGTCCAGAAATTGGAGTTCCCGGTTTTTGTTTTGATTGCCTCTAATCTGTGATTGTCAGATGGAAGAAAAACAATCCAGAGATTGTCACTGGTCAGGATATTGAAACCTATCATTATAGATCTAATTAAAAAAACCTGAATTGCTTAAAATAAATCACCTAAGCAAGTAGAACATTTTTCATCTTATGTAAACATGGACTTAGTTATGGCTTTGGTTACTTCAGTAAAAGACTTAGTAACAATTATTTAAATGCAAATGCGACTACACGTAAGTTCAGTCCTAAAACCATGCAAATTTGTCTGTATTATTTTTATTCAATTGTAGCTTTACAGAATACAAGTCATGCTTCATTAGTAACGAGAACTTGAACATTGAAATTAGTTTGTATTGTTCATTTACAAAAAATGTACTTCACCTGAAAAAAAATTACATTTGGCAAAGATTAGAATTTTAAAAAACATTTGTGGTAAAACTGACCCCCATCTCAGGAAACCGCAGTGTTTCTTCTCCAGCTTGGCCTCGAATTGATTAAGAATCGGCACACATAAGCGGCTATTGTTGATTATTACTACTGAGCCCCAATATAAGAGAATCTGCAAATAATTTCTCCCGGTGTGCTCCACATTAGTGACCTCTCCAGATCAATTCCAGTGTTCAGTTTGCACTGAATAAAACTAAACATTGCACTTCCCTTTATGAAAGGAAAAAGGAGGCTATGAGGCAGCGAAGTTCAATGTAGATGGATGACAGTTCCACCAGCAGTTACTGTGGGACTCACCTAAAATGATAGGTTAGAAATGTTAGTACACTTTGATGGAGAGCCTAATTATGAAGTTTTTAAGTGGTTCACACTGAACATTTGTGCCGGTCTGACACCCTAAGTGCTTCACATGCTCCTGACAGAGGTTACAAGGGTCTATCTCTGATGCTATGAGGGTACGCTGAATAAGTATTAAGGTCAAACACAATGTTTATTTTAGTTAAAAAGACTTGTTAGCTAGAAAGGGTTCAGGTCATTTTGAACTGATGTGCTTCCATTTTCTCCCAACCTTCTTCCCCCTTTGTGTCTGTAAACGAATAATTTTGCTCCCACATTCTCAATAGTTGTGTATCAATTTGTTTGTCTTGTTACCTCAGCGCTTCGATGACTTGTGAAGAATCATATAAACCCTGGTTCCTTATTAGATTTGTTTTCATGCCAGTCTCGAGATCCATTATAACCTAAACATTCATTATCTGTTAGGTGTGTAGACGTTTTGTGTGACATGCTTAGTTTTTACTTTTTCTACCACTTCATAATTTATGGATGTGGATTTTTTGCCTACCAGTCAACTTCTCAGGCTGTACATGCTTTGAGTGACTGTAAGGAAAAAAAAAAAACTAATTCAAGTAAATTAATAATTCCTTCTAAATCCTAATTCCTTTGCTATTTGCTCTTTCTCTTTTTGCTGTTTTTTTTTTTTCAACCTGTCCAGATCCAGTAGTAACACCGGGGGTCTAACCATCACCAGTCTGCTGAAGGAAAAAGAAGGCTATGAGGCAGCAAAGTTCAATGTAGATGAGCTCTGCCTGATCTGCAGCATCCTTAGTACTGCAGAATACTGTCTGGCTACCACACAACAGGTATGTGCATAAATTATGGCTGGCATTTGCAGAACAGTTTATGCAAAGTTTCTCTTAATGCTGTACGCAGCCACGTTCAAGCCACTATTGTATGCACTCTAGGCGAAAGGTTGTAAATTGTTGTTGTGAAAGCATTTCTTGTGTATATATGTTTCAGCTGGAGGAGAAGCTGAAGGAAAAAGTAGATAAGGTCCTGGTGGAGAGAATAAATCTGACAGGGGAGATGGACACTTTCAGCACGTAAGCATTTTTCAGTCCATACTCAGAACACACTCATCTTCTGTGTGACAACCAAATTTTAATGTTTTCTAGGGTTTTTTTTTGGTTTTTTTTTACAGTGTGATCTCAAACAGTATCCAGCTGCTGGTTCAGGATCTCGATGCTGCCTGCGATCCCGCTCTGAGTGCTATGAGCAAGGTTTATAAAAACAGTCAAACACTTAGCTCATTTAATAAAATTAAATCAAACAGCTGACATTCATTAAAAGACAAATAAACATATTTTTGCCTGTAGCTGTAATGTCAATAGATGTTACAACACTGCATTTCTGGTGGTTTTGTGAACTTATCGCTCCCACCCAGAAGCACATTATAATTCTGTCTTTGTCTGTAATGTAATTAGATTAAATGGATTGTCACATCATGTAAGCCGCACGATTAGATGTGTTTGTGACCGGATCTTCTGCTCACTCTCTCCTTCTCTCGCTCTCTTGCGATCTGACCCTCAGATGCCGTGGCAGAGCGTGGAACATGTGGGTGACCAGAGTCCTTACGTCACATCGATCATCATGCACATCAAGCAAAACGTGCCCATCATCAGAGACAACCTTGCCTCTACTCGAAAATACTTCACGCAGTTTTGCATCAAATTTACAAAGTATTGCACACAGATGCACTTTTTTTATTCTAAAGGTACTAAAGTTGTTAGAGCTAAATGTTTGTCACTTTTATCTTTCTTTTTTTAGCTCTTTTATTCCTAAATTTATTAACCACTTGTTCAGATGTAAGCCTATCAGCATGGTGGGAGCCGAGCAGGTAAGTTTAATTTGCTTCAAGTTCTCTTGAAGTCATTTCCACCGACTGAGCATTTCCCAGTGTGGAATTATAAGTTTCTTTGGTCATTTCTCCACCAGTTACTCCTGGATACACACTCCCTGAAGACAGTTTTGTTGGATCTTCCATCCATAGGCTCCCAGGTGCTCAGAAAGGCGCCTGCCAGTTATACCAAGATTGTAGTGAAAGGCATGACACGTGCAGAGATGATACTTAAGGTAAGGAGTTGTGCTAAGGTATGGAGGATCATGTGCTAGGCTTCTGTGCAGCAGACGCATTCTTTTTTCAAGTTCGTATGTGTGTGGAAAATTAAATGAGTGCAAGCTTTACTTAATGAATTTTGGAAAAACTCAGCCTCATCTCTTAAAACCACTGAGGATTAAACAGCATAGCTGTCTTGGATAAACTCAGGATTACTTTGCATCTGTTTGACTGACGGATTTTTAAGAGATCTTAAGTTTGACTCTATATACAAGACTGCCGAACTTAAACACAGTATTACTGATTTGCTGGCCTTATAGCGCACTTCATATTTTATGACATTTAACTTGGGTGGCTCAATCTGTGTTGGTCGTTTTTACAACCGGAGCTTTGGGTTGGTGCCTTTTAAAGGCTGGACTCTTCAGATAAACCCTCTTACGTGTGTGGCCTGAAAAAGATTTTTTTTATTTCTATTTAGTAGAGTTGACAGTGAAGAGCTGACATGTCCTGTTAAACATGTCAACTCTTCACTGTCAAGTCTACGTTTGTTAGCCTTTTTTGTCTAACATAAGTAGACCAAAAAAAAGTCTGTTAGAATTTTGACCAAAATATATATTGGCAAAATTAAGTACAAGAGAGTTGAGGCAGAAGTTTACATTTACCTATCATGTAATTTTAGGTTTCAGTGCTTTATTTCAATCGTTCTTGTTTATAATGTAAAGATTATGTACCATACAACTCCAATGAATTGTAAAACTAAAATGTTGTGTTTGAGTTTGAAATTATTTCTGGATTTTCTCTATAACATTGGAGCTTGCCAATGTTATGCACAGACTCCAATACTAAATAAATACCGTACTCTAAAATTGGATGAATGTTCCTAAGCAGACCGCAACAAAAACACATTTTTATTGAACTCATCAGACATGAAGTTCTGGCAATATTCTTCAGAAGTGGTCAAGCTCAATAAAACTGGTTGTTTTTGAATTTTTATCCAACCAACTTCTGAGCATTGTCCACAAATTTTCAGTAAGGTTGAGTTCCAGAGAGTTCAAGAGTAACTAAATCCCAAATACATTATAATTTTGCAAATAAATTGTTAAGATGTAGACTACTAAGTAGTAGAGGGTAGCTGGGACCATCAGAGCCAGTGGAAAAGGGCTATAAATGTCTCCTTAAGATGATTTTTATGATTCTCTGCAAATGTGGACATTTTCTCAGAAATTTGTTGAGTTCTGCAATATTTTACCTAAAACCATCTCAGTGCTGCCCTCTTTGGGCTGAACAGTGACTACTTTATGCAATTCACCAGCAAAACAGCCTTTCAGCCACAACGTAACATGACATTTGCCGTAGTGATCATAAGCTTGTAACTGTGACCTTTACTTCTCTAAACATGCTTGTTGTCTCTGAAACTGATCCAATTTTTCTTGTCTAACTATGAAACTTTATTTCAGATGACACCTGGATGGTTGCAAATTTCAGTTGAATGTGAAGGTGTCGGCTTTATTTTTTCGCTCTGCAATTTCTTTTGTTGTTTATTGTTTTGATTGTGTCACCCTGACAAAAGAATGATCTCAAATTAATAAAAGCCCAATATGGGTGACATGCATGCCCATGTTGACTCTACTAAACTGAATCATGGCTACTTTTCCATCGATCGAGGTTCCACCATGGAAAGCAAGAACAGACCAAACAAACAGTTCTCCCATCAGTGTTTGTGGTCGAACCACTGAGCCAGCTTTAAATGTTTGCCTCGAGTTAGTCACTTGAGCAGATTATCCACTGCGAGTGTATTTTTGGCAGAATAGCCCTTTAATTGTGTCTTTATCCCCTCTCACAATAGCACTTTATGAGCATGTTTCCACAAAATAGCTTATCTCACATGAGGCGAGAAGAAAACAGGACTGGAGCTGCACTGGTTTAATGAACAAGCAACAGGCCAAGACCAGGCATATACCTTTAAAACCAGCGTGTGGTTGTGCCTGTGAAAAGGTGTGTGCGAATGTCTGCTCGTGACAACACCCTCCTCCCACACATGCAGTGCACCGCATAGCAAATTGGATGATGTTTCCAGTGAAGAGGGCAATCACAGGACAGACATTTTTCCTTTTCTCAAAATTACCTTATGAGGCTCTAGAGGACACCGGTATGTGGCGGCCATACAAAACCACGCCCTAATTAAACATCTCTGGGGTATAGAGAAATGCATGTGCTCCCTTGATTTCTACTGGACTCCCAGGACGGCGTTTTTCCTTCCTCGGGTTGGTCTTTCTTTGTGTTTACAGTGAGCCTGATCTGCTTGTGTTTGTGCTGCCTTAGCCCTTTTTTACTGTGAGAGCACGAGATAAGTGACCCTGTCTTAGATGAAGGCCTTGTGGCACACTCGCGTCGTCTCAGACACTGACACAGACAAGCCCTTCTGTCACCATTTCATATCTGGTTTTGTGTCAACGTCTGTTCTCTGTGGCCTCTTTAAGCTTTGACATGGTCCTCTGCAGGAATAGCCTAAATATATAAATGATTTTTCATTCATCTCATCTGATTCAAATTTAACATATTTTCCCTTTTCAAGGTTGCATAAATTCATTCAAAGCGGCCCACTCCTTTTTTTTTATTATTTGATTGCCTGAAGCCCCAATTTAACTAGAATGGATCTATCCAGTTTCTGAAGAAGTCAGACGGAGATAAGGCTGCTTACAGGCCTTAGATTGATTAAAGTGCATTACTCTGAAAGCAGGATAGAAAATCTCATTGTGAAGGCTTGACGTTATGTACGAGGAGCGATATAAGCAGAAAATCGTTAGTGCCGAGTGTTCTATAGGAGTACATTTTTGCAACGGCAGATACCAAAAACAACCCAAGAGACTGAAAAGAGCAGAAATACAGCAATACAGCATATATAATCTGTTGAATTTTTTTTTTCATGAGCGACAGTATATTGGATTAAAATAGTTTCCAGGTCTGGAAAAAGAAAACTGTAATTGTGTGATTCCAGAATTTCTCTCTCCTTCGTTCCTTGTTTCTTTCTTATTTAGAAATTTCTGCTATTAAGTTGTGGAGAAATGTTGGACTTTTACTCTTAATATTCTGCTAAAATAGACTGAGGAGCTGTGAGCCTTTAAAAGAGCAGAATTTTTACATAAAAAAATGAGTGTGTACCTTGAGTATTTTATCAAAGCTAAACCAAGATTAAAGGATAATTTCTGAGTATTGTGGCAGACTCTCTGAAAACACTGGAGCAAAGATTTACTCTGATGATTTTTGGCTTTTGACAGAGAGGAAAGAGAAACTTTTGGCCTGTGGCCAGCATTTCAGCCATTGACTTTATTAATTGCTTCCACCTTGGGCTCAGACATCTCAAAGACAAGCCTATTGTCAGAAGGTCAACACAGGAATTTCTCTGCCTTCACTCAATGATAGTTTCAAATTGCACTTCAGGATGCTGTGGACTCGAATTAAATCTGGTTTACCCTTACAGTAAAACTACAGTTTAGCGTGAGGGTTGCAGGAGCTTCACAAGTGTTGAATGCTTGTTGTGAGATAGTCACAGCTGCCAGCTCCACGTTTATTTAATTTCAGACCAGCCAGTGCTTTATACTCAAACAGTATTGTTTTAAGTTGTTTTTTATACCCTTGAGAGCATATGTAAATAATCCAGGGAGGTAAATTGGATTTACAAGAGTCTTGATCCCATTGGTATGATATTCAAATCAGCTTTTCTAAGCATTAGCATTTATTCACCACTGCATAAGTATGATCTGTTTTCATTTGGGAAACATCTGTTGCTACATGGTCTGAACTGTACACTTTCTAATCTATTGCGTTGTCTCCCTGCATCATTGTGCTGCTTGAGCTTAAAGGATTGAAAACAAAGTTATAGAAAAGAGAAAGTTTGTCATCAATGTTATGAGAAGCAACTACAAACATCCTTGCTGCTTTATTTGGATTTAAGGAAAATTATGGAAAAGTAGCAGTCAGGTACTGCAAATCAAATGCAACCAGCGATTTTCACTACGGTTTTGAAAGTTCGCAAGTGTGGAGTATACAAGCATTTATAAGCAAAATGCCAAGAAGGAATAGAAGCAATTGTTTGTAGCCATCAACCTAGGAAGGGTCATAAGGACATTTCCACATAATTTGAAGTTCATTTTACAGTGAGAATGATTATTCACTTGTGTAAAACATTAAAGACAATTTTTCCAGGAGTGAACATCTCAGCGAAATCACCACACGGTTAGATTGTGCAACACTCAGAAAGTGCAAAACAAAAAACTTAGATCTCCATCTCAGACTCTGCAGGCTTTTGTTTGCATGTTAATGAATTCAGAACAGCACAATAAGTAAATATAAGTATTTTTAAAATACCAAATATTCCACCAAACATCAAGTGCCGCTGGATTAATAGCAAGTTTTCAATCGGCCATGTCTTTATGAGTCCTGATCTTTAGGGTCATAGAACAGAACAGACAGATGAAACAAAAGTTCAGTTGTACAGCCAGAAAACAACTGATTTGTTTGAAGAACACCAACCACAGCATATTGGCACATGCACCTCATACCAAGCACAGCAAAAAATCTCAATCCGGATGACTGACAAAGAAAAGACAAAGCTGTGAAAGATAAAGAATGTCCTGAAAAATGCGACAACAGAATCTGTGTGTAAGTAGGATTCTGATTCTGTGTGGGTTTGCCACTGTTGGATCACGGAAAGATTTGCGAAAGGGCTTACCAGACACATATTTACAGCAACCCCAGGGATCAATAGAGCCTTGAATCCCCACCTGTAAAATGTCACTGAAAATGTCACTAAAACAGAGGACCCCAGAAAGATGAAGGTTTGCCACAAATACGAGTCACAATTATAGAAAAAAATAAAACTAAAAACGTCAGAGATAAGTAACAATAGTAATCTGTTTCTTACTGATTAAGACAAATCGAGTGCAAAGATATGCAAGCAGCAACATAAAATGTAAAGCTCTTGTCATTAAAGAAGCAAAAGCATGACAGAAAGTTGAGTAAAGATCCTGTCTCCTAATAGTAGCTGTCAGATTCTCTGCTTTGAGCGTTAAAAAATGAATCTTTTTGGGCTCGCTGTGTTGTGAGCCAGAGCTCAGTTATGTTCAAAGAACATAAGACTCTCTCTGTCTGTCTGAGATGGCCTCTCCTGGCCTGCACAATGCCTGTGAGACGTGGCTGTTTTCCACACTCTCTCAGCCCAGCCCACCATAGCTCCAGCTTTCTTCTCTTCTTCTGAAGTTTTCTTTCTGGGGAGCATTTCAAAGGCAGCCCCATCCCCACCCCTGTCCAGGCTGAATTTTTCTCCATTTCTCGCTCTAACGTTTAATGCCCTTTTTTCATTCCTAACTCTACCAATTTCTTTCCCTTTTTTATGTTCGCGGTCCCCGTCGGCCTTTCTCTTGGCCCGGTTCCAGGACAGTTGCAAAGTAAATCACTCGGTTAGCAGGTCCCATAAGAAAACAGAGAATTCCAGGGAATCCTGAGCCTCTCCTTCCTGCTCTTCCCTCCATTTCTGTCCTGCTGTGATTCCTGTATGCTCAATGTGCAGCTCATAGATTTTAATTTGTGTAAAAGAAGCAAAGCTTGCATTCACAAATAGCATCTTGTTGAAATATTGAGGGAAGGATTTTGTGAGCAGGTTGATGCTGGCAGACACGCTTTATTCTTTAAAAAAAAACCATTGTCCTCATTTCCCACTTTCAAAAAAAAGAAAATAAAAGTCCTTTTTGTGTCTGTTTATAACCCATATCAATTTTTATTTTGAAAAGATTTCTTGTGAAACTATTTTCTATCCACTCACGCATGATGTAACTGGTTTGCAAACGGTGAAAATGTAAGAGGTATGAAGACTAAATAAAACCAGAATTGTGACTTCACATGTAGCTTCTTTGACTTGGTTAAATCAAGTGGTCCCTGTATGTGGATCATTGAGGCCCCACATGAGATTGCTCAAAGACCTCTTGTGTGGTCTTATGGTGGTTAATTGGAAAGTCGCAATGAACAAGTAGAAAGGTTAAAAACTACAATAAACTCTCAATGTTTCCACAGGTGGTGATGGCCCCACACGAACCACCAGTGGTGTTCGTTGATAACTACATCAAACTTCTGGCCGATGGCAACCCAGAGACCTTCCAAAAGATTTTGGATATGAAGGCAAGTTGGGTGGTTTTAAATAAATTGTTGTTTATTGTCCTAGCTTGTGATAATTTGTTCCAGTGAGCTGAAAGGAGGTCTAAAATGGCTAATTGTAATTTAAATCAGCCCTTAGTTGAAAGCAGTCTTTCAGTCTTTGATCATCAGTGAGAACAATGTAACGTTTCTTTTCACAATTTCTTTTATGGATTTATTTCATTTGAAATAAAAATCTGACTAGAGGATTTTAATAAGTGCATTGACAACTCAATCTTACCATTTATTGTTGGAGTACATTCTTGGCATTATTCTGTTGCAGCAACAAGTTGCCTAAGTGCATCTTCCATCACACATTTTACAGGAGCTTTTGAGATGTTATTATATCCAGCTTTCATAGTGTGATGTGTTCAAGTCCTGTACAATTCTTGAAATTTCACTTCACATAGGTACAAGTTGAAAGTAATTGGTTAATTGGTTGGGCCATCTGCTCCGGTGCAGCCTGCAGTCGGCTGCATAAGAGTGGAAGTAGTGATTTATTTTTTTATTTTTTTTTTTACAAGCCACTGACATGTATTGTTGGCATTTCAGCCTGCTGACCAGCAGTGTACAGCAGGAGGTGGAAGGGTTACTCTGTGCTCCACATAGATCTCGTCACTCTTTCTGGAGTCTCAATAAAGGGACTTTAAACTATACGAATAGCATGACAGACAGTTTTAGAGGTTATAAAATCTTGCTTCACTTAAGAGTTTTCAAGTTCACCCATTTTCCCCTCCATTGCTGTTTAAACCTATGTATGCTTTTTTTTTTTTTTTCCCTCATAATTTAACCCAATCTGGTAGCGTAAGAGAAAGTCCTGGAACTGATATTGAATGCTAGACCCACACCCTCAAGCATGTTCTGTAATTGTTTCCTTTTATATTCATTGTGTTGTTGGTGCGGGTTTGTGTGGGTGTGCAGGGTCTGAAGCGCAGTGAACAAAGCAGCATGCTGGAGCTCTTCAGGCAGAGGTTACCCACTCCACCCTCTGGATCTGACAGCGGCCCATCCCTGTCCTTCAGTGCCCCCACCCCAGAACAAGAGTCGTCTCGTATCCGCAAGCTGGAGAAGCTCATCAAAAAGAGACTGTGAAGAAGAGACTCGGATCTTGATCATAACAGGCGCTGGTGGCGCCTTCAGGTGTTTTGCAGTTATGCATCTCAAAGACTTTATTAGACTCGATTTAGTTAGAGTCGAGAGCTACAGAAAGAGGAAAAAGTTGGCTAAACTTTCTCGGTTATGAAGAAACTTCCTCAACGGTTTGTTGCTGTTGCACACGTCCTGTATTTCTGCAAATTTCCACCGTTGTTTCTGTGACACTAACGTCAATTATCTCAGATGACCCAATGTACTATTGCTGATTAAATTCTGCTCAGAGTGTCTCCTGCTGCTCTTTAATGCACCTAATCATGGATGATTCTAAGATGTTAATTAAATTTACTGTTTCTGAATATTAAGAAGAGGATGGTGTATCTTTGAATTAACTGTTTAAGCATGAAGGAGTGGATTGAAATATTATTTGTGTCATCTTTACAGGAGACTTTTCTCTCAGGTGTTGATGTTGTTGAAAAAGCAGTGGCCTATAATCATCACACACATCTGATGAAGCAGATCTGACACAGATCTGCTGTTTCAGTGAGCAGACGATCACACGCAAAGCCTTGCAAATTTATTCGTAGCCTTTGAACTTATTCATATTCTATCACCTTTCCTGTTTCATATTCATATATATGGTATTTAGATCAACATAAAGTAGTACATGACTGATGTGGAAGGAAATTATTAGTGCTTTACATAATTGAAAGTCTGAAAATTGTGCTGTGCATTTGTTTGTAGCCTACTGATACCCCTGGATAAAATCTATTGCAATCAGTTTCTTAATGGTGTCCAGGTGTTTGTGATTTAATTTACATAAATAGCCATTGCTGGAAGGTGTGTTAAAGAATATTGACAGGAAAGGGGACACAAATGATTGCAAGAATTTTCAGTATTTTATATGAAGATATAAAATACTTCCACTTCACAATTCCGTACTACTTTGTGTTGGTCTATGGATTCCCAATAACACACACAAAAGTTAGTGGTTGCAACCTGAAAAATGTCAACATTTCACATGAGTGTGCATACTGCAGTGCACATGTGATTAAGTGCAGGTAGTTATTTGTTTACGTAACAGTTCAATATTTAGAAATTAGGTTACACACATCTGATCAGCCGTCAGATAATGCATCATGTGTAAGAGTCTCTGCAATACAAAAAAAACCAAACTATTCGTTTACTGCACCTATTTATTTTTCTTCCAGGTTCACCATGCTTCTTACCAATCTTGGTTTTGTACACTCCAAAACCAAGATTATTAAAACATTTGCACTGATTCCCCCTCCCCCCACTAAGTGGGTGGGTGGGTGTTGTTTTACTTGCACGCTGTGCACAATACCAGGAAAGCATATCAACCTAAGCTTAATAAGGTCCAATTTCAATGTAGGTCTGGAAAACTTCCCAAATCCTGGCCTGGCCTCTTCTTGCCAATTATCTTCCTACCAATCAGCGCTTGGAAAGGCGTTCCCTTTCCTGTGTTTGTGGTTGTGGAAGCCCCCCTTCGAGGGGCCTGAAGTTTGAAGAGCAGCCGCGGGTGGCTGGTCTAACGCAGTCCCTTTGATTCCTGCACAGATGTAAATGAACGTCCCCACTGAAACTCGAGGTTTTGGCGTGAGGCTAGGGGGAGTCTGGTGAGCTTTTACTATTAAAGTGAAGGAAGTTGAAAGGCAGTGGCGCTGTTCGGAGATAGAGTCCAACCCCCCCCCTCAGGTTAATGATATTTCCAGCCTGCAGTCCTGCGTTCAGAACGGGAAGAAGTTTGTGCTCTAACACGAGGGACGCGAGATCTGGAAGAGTTTCTCTGTCACAGGCGGCGTCAGCTGGATTTCTTTGCAATTTAAGACCAGAAATGGTTGATAGCTTGGATTTGCCAAATGTAATCGACGGAGATCCTCTGGATATGAGCTGCACCAGGACTGATAGAGGACTCGATAGCCCGGACTCTGGTTTACCCCCGAGTCCGAGCCCCAGCGCCTGGCTGCAGTCTGTGGGTGCAGAGAAAGCCGGTGCTGTGAACCTGGTGTCTGAGGAAGAAGGAAGGGCCTCCCTGGTATGTAATATCTTCTGTGCTTTACAATATACCTGATGTTATAAACTCAAGAGTTCAGATGTGGAACTTTGAAGAGCATGTTTATGTTTTGTTTTCCCCGATCAAATGTATATATATATTTTATGGATCTTTTAACCAGTAGGATATACTTGCAAACTCCGGTTTACTGCTCATATTTGACATGGGCATTATGGCTCATCCCCAGAGTGGCACAATCTTTCGGGTGGCAGGAGAACTCCACCAATATAAGTTGTAGCTCTAGGAGTCGCCTATTCCTTTTTGCATGCCAAATTAATGGGCAGGTGACTGGTGTTATAATGAAAGTTGCTATTTAGTTTGTAGCCAAAGATTTTGAGCTAAATTAAAAGGGCTGTTTTTTTTTTTTTTAGAAATATATTTTTGAAAAATATATTTTAGGAGTCAGGACTGCATTTGATTATATGTAATACTTGGTCTGGTGAAATTGAGATTTTATTATTTTTCATTCTAGATAAATGCTATCCCACTTCTATTTTGGATAGTATGCATGCTGCCATTTTTCTCAAATAATGCTTCCAACTGCCTTTCTACACAAAATTATACAAAACTTTATTGATGCGCATGCCTCAGGTTGATATTTATGCATGTGGTGGATTTCTAAGAATTTTTTTTTCTTTCTTTTTTTTTTTTTTTTTTTTTCCAGATTTCAGCTTCAACAAGTGGACATCTCCCACAACTGCAGCCTCTATCCTTTGGGGAAGGCATAGCCCTTGATTTGTTACCATCAAAAGAACTGAGGTAGGTTGACCTTATCAGAGCAAGACATAATTGATATACATGCCATCCAGGGCCTAATGCTCGCCTGTGGAGTGCTCTGAAAAGTACTTAAAATGTTACTGGGTAGTTTGGTGAGAAAATGTATTAGTTATAATAAAGGTTAAATTATTCATCAAATAACATTTTCATTAAAAAAAAAAAAATAGAGACTAGAGTTGTTTCATGCCGTTTAAATTGGACTTTGCTCTTAATTTAGCTCTGATTAGCTGCTACCCTCTAGGGGAAAATTTAAATCCATTCATACTTTATTTAAACTCTGGATAACTGCTTGTGACCTTTTGGTGAAACACGGGTTCAGTAGTTGATTGAAATCTGATGCTTGTTCACTCACATTTTGTCTCATCTTCAGATACACGTCATTTGTGAACTATGACTCAGACCGTCACTTCATCCAAAACGTGGCCCTCCAGCCGAGGGCCCAGGGCCTCCAACACTGCCAGCAGACAATTGTGGCTTTACCGCACAGTACATGGCGTCACTACAAGACCCAGCTGGACCTCCAGCCCCGCCATCAGCCCAACCGCTACAAGAGCACCACAATCATCTACCCCAAGAAAACTAGCACGGTCTACATAACGGAGCTGAACTACGACTCCCATCGACTGTCCAGGCGCTTCTTGTCTAGCGTGGAGCTGGAGGTGGCTGGGAGCAGGAGGCTGCTTCAGTGAAGGAGGAGGAGATGAAGGGGCATCCTGTCCTGATCTGCCCACTTAAGTTGCACTGAAAGTCAGTTCAAGCTCACGTGTTTTTTTTTGTTTTTTGTTTCTCGTCACAAAGAGAAACATCTATAGGCATGGTAATCTTTTCTCTGGCCTATTGTTTTGTTTCTAGACCACCAGAGTGGTGGTTTCTGGGCTGGAGGTCGTCACAGTTAAACAAGCCAGGTCCTCCTCTTTGGGCTTTTTAAAATGCATCACTGAAACCTGAACATCCACCAAATGCTCTTAAAGCTTTAGTCTGTTATCAGATGTTTTTGTGGTCCTGCTTGGTCAGAGAACGGAGCTTATTTCTGGGAGGAGGTGGATGCGTTTGCTTTGAAGCTTAATGTTGATGCTAGCCACCAACCTGCTGTGGTGTTTGTGTATCTTCCTTGTAGTCACTATCCAAAACTGTGGATAGGAATGGATCTGCTCTAGTATAGCAAAGATGAGAATTGATTTTTACAAAGTTGGCCTTTTATGTATTTATGGCCCGGTAGGTTTATTGAAAGTACTATTAAGTGCTCCTTTATTATGTGAGAGGATATTTTTTTATCTGGGGACAAACTCAACTCATCTTGTACCAAGATGAGTTGTTTCCATTAGCACACCCGCTATCATCTGATCAAGCACTCAAAGTATTTTAATGTCTTTAAAGATTTATTACCTTTTTAAAGATGCAACAGGGCTTTTAATTGGCCTATGTGTCAGTCTAATTAGTTTTGACATGAGAGGGCTGTTGAACAGATTGCCTTGGACTTCATAGGTAATAGATGAGATCCACATTGTGTGCAGGTGAAATCCTTTTCCTAGACTTCCAGGTTCTTGATCTGTTTTTATTTGCAGAATATTTTCAATGTACATGGTGTAGTGCAGCGCTCTTCCATCCCTTTTTATCAACATAAATCTGCACATCCAGTTCATGTGATGTAAATGCTTTGAAGATGTTTGTTTCCAGTGTATAAATTTAAATTAACCGTGTAGCACAAATGGCACCCTATTTAGGTATTCACTAATAATGGCATAAATCACTGGCTTATTGCATTCCACTACTAATTGTGGTGTGACTTTTTTGGTTTTTCTTTTTTAATTTTTATTTATTCTGAGTGAGTTTTTAAAAACTAATTAACGTGCTCTTTCCACTGTTATTCATGTTATTTTGAAATGCCTCCTGTGCCTTATTCATTTCCATCACTTGGTTGATGTCTGAATAAAATAAACACTTATTCAATATTTGAAAGTTTGTCTTTTATTTTGAACATCGTGTGATTACTCCTAGATATTAGACTTTGTCTACATATCAATTTTAACTGATAAACCTTGTTAAAATTTTTCTATTTCAAACTTTGTGTAAGAGGCTACCGAATTTAAAAAGGTTGTTGATGTGATAAATCTAAATGTTTGGCAAGAAATATGTTGAAGGTTAATGTGCTCCTAAAATGCACACACACACCATAATTCCAATATTGTTCACTCCTGCATAAAATTTATTTGAAAAAAAAAAAAGTTATGTTTCTTTTTCAGAAGGGGTCATTTGCTTAAGGTTTGTTTCTTTTGGTTCACTCTTTTCAGCCTTGTGCAACTGCAGTGCCCTCTTGTGGCTTTACCGTGAAGGTACAATGTAAGGTAATTTTCCGGCAAGATCTGTTCTTGTGTTTTTACTTGCATAATGTGTATTTATAAGTGTATTAATACCATGCATGTACCAGAAGTACATCATTGCTTTTGTAGGCACTGTTACGTCATGGTTTTCGGATCATTTCATTCGTCATTATTTAGCACATGCTGAACTACATTGGACTCAGTTGAAACGTTTTAGGCACGTCTTGATTTTGCCTGTTCACCTTCGGTTCTTTCCGTTTCACTAGGGAAAAAGGTTCCGCATAATCCATGCCCTCCTGCAATTTAAAAATGTGATGGAATTTGTATAGAGTGCTGAAATTATATCTATTTATTCAAAGATTAGTTGACTTGAAAATTGAAGTTGATATTACATCGTCTACTTGTGTGTTTTTATTCATTTATTTTTTCCCCCCCAAATGTTTCAACTTATGGTTTCGTCTTCACGTTTCCTACGTTAGCCAACTTTTTTGGGGGTACACCAGGAATTCTGATTTTTCCCAAGGGACCCTGAAGCTAGCATGACGTCGAAGTAAAACCGGAATAAAAATGTTCATGTTTTTTTTATTATTTAAATGTTTCTACTATCATTTGTTACTTTGGGAGTCATACTAATACCAATAAAAGTAAAAAAATATATATTTTAAAAACGAAGAAGCTGACGTTGTGTTGTGTGACGTTTCGGTTCAGAGGTCAAAACACACGCCCTAGTTTCCTGCCAGCGTGCGCGCGGCTCTTCAGTTGTTTCCACTTTCCACACACCGGGGGGATTTGTTTTCCCACCAATGGACGTCTGAGAGAGGATTTTCGTGCTTCGGAATAAAGCCTTCTCTTTATTACGAAACCAATGATATAGATGTCAGGTCGTAGTGTTAGTTTTTCAGTCAATGTACTATTCTTGAAACCCGGACAGTTAGCGTGTGGCTAACAAGTTATACATGAAGAATGAAGACAGGCAGCGTTAACAGCAGCATCATGGACATGTTTGAACAGGGGAAAGTCCTGAAGATCTGCGCCCCTATGGTTCGATATTCAAAGTAAGATTTTTCTGTAGCTGGCATTGCATTAGATAACTCAGTTTGATCTCCAAAGGTTGCCATTTGTGGTGTGTCTGTTGCTGCTAATATCTGTTACTCACAGGTTGGCGTTCAGGTCTCTAGTCAGGAAGTACAACTGTGACATCTGCTTCACCCCTATGATAGTTGCAACTGACTTTTTACGATCTGTCAAAGCCAGAGACAGCGAGTTTACCACCAATGAACGTGAGTGCTCTCACTCTAAATATCACTTATTACTCTGTAATAACATGGGCAGAGTAGAAATACTAACTTTTTTTCCTCAGGTGATCGACCCCTCATAGTGCAGTTTGCTGCCCATGATGCTCAGACCCTGGCTGATGCAGCTTGCGTGGTGGCACCTTTCTCAGATGGAGTTGACCTCAACTGTGGCTGTCCTCAGAGGTGCTACTCCTTGGGGCAAAAGCCCTGAGCCAGTATATCTTTTACTTCTGTTTTATTTCTATCATTTTAGGTGATTGATATCTAATGAACACAAATGTTTGCCTGTACTGATTCATATCCTAAGGACAATTATGCACAGATATGTTCAACTCCATGAGCATATATCTAAACCTTGCAAATTATTTGATTAGTTTATCTGGTGTGTTTCCAGGTGGGCTATGTCATCTGGTTATGGTGCATGCCTCATTAACAAGCCTGAGCTTGTTAAAGATATGGTGAGACACGTCAGAAACCAGGTGGGCAATCCAAACTACACAGCATCCATCAAGATCAGGTAAGCCCTGTACTACTTGGATAATTCATTGGTCATGTAATCTTTAGAAGGCCCTGTAAAAGGATTCATACCCCTACAATCACAAAGCTTAATTAATTTTCTTGGGATTATATGTGATAAACCAACAGAAAGTAGTGCATCAGTCTAAACCAGAAGAGAAATGATATGTGGTCTTCAAAGTTTTATTTATTTACATTTACAAATTGTAACTGAAACGTGTGGCATGCATTTCCAGTCAGTCTTATTTGTCCTGTTACCCCTAATTCAGATCCAAATTGCCTACATCACCCACCTAATTAGCAAATAATCTGTCTGTATTTTATTTAATCTCAGGACAAATCCAACAGTTCTTTAAAGACCTCAGTTCTATAATAGCATCATGAAGAGACACACAAAACAGGTCATGGAGAAAATTGTGAACACATTTACAGCAGGATTATCTACTAAGACAAAATGAAAAATAACATTTTTTGTCATGGGTCCCAAGATTCCTGGCGGCGCCCTTTCAGGCACACTAGAATCAGAATAGGCAAACATCGTAATCGTTTCATGTGTAAAATTTGAAGAGGAGTTCCTCAAAAGATGTAATTGACGCAAACAGGGTTTTACAAAATGTAGACTCAAAAGGTCAAACTTAACTCTTCAAATATCTGTTTGAAGAGTTAAGAAATTTGTCAACTGCTTAATTTTCCTTTCACCTGTGGTTGTGACGTGACAAAATGTGAAAACTTGAAGGGGCATAAAGACTTTTGCCACTTTAATGCTAGGTAGCAGTTTGTTTTACAGTGGTGTTCTAAAGAAACTTCTGCATCCACAGGATCCACAAGGACTTGAAGAGGACGGTGGATCTGTGTCAGAAAGCTGAATCAGCTGGTGTGTCGTGGATAACAGTCCACGGTCGTACAGCAGAGGAACGCCACCAACCAGTTCATTATGACGCCATTAAGACAATCAAGGACAGTGTATCAGTTCCTGTCATTGCCAATGGAGACATAAAGTACCTTCGTGATGTGGAGTCTACTCACCAGCTTACTGGTGTGGATGGTATGTTTGCTTGACCAGCCGTCACACATTCATGGGTGCCGACATGTTTCCTTTAGTTTCTAAAGCGTCCCTTATTTGGGCCTTACTGTACAGGTGTGATGGCCGCTCGGGGCTTGCTGGCAAACCCCGCCATGTTTGCAGGATATGAGGATACTCCGCTGCAGTGCATATGGGACTGGGTGGACATTTCCATTGAGCAGGGCACTCCATTCACATGCTTCCATCATCATCTTATCTACATGCTGGAAAGGGTCAGTTCCCAGCCTGAGAGAAAGGTGTTCAATTCCCTGTCCAGTACCTCTTCTGTAATAGAGTACCTCCAGAACACATATGGGACAGTTCAAGATATTGAAACATGAGCATTAATGAATATTATCACTTTACTTTGTATTTTTATTTTTATGGTGAATAAAATTTTAAAGTTTTGTTTGTATTGTGGTTATTTAGGTATTTTCCTCATGCTTGTGCAAATGTTTTCTATTAATTATTAGTTAATGGTGGTCTTTCAACCAGCACATTGCCCAACTCTGCAAGAACAAGCGTCCCACCCTGTATGTCACATGTCATGTGACCATTAAACCTTAATCACATGAAACAGACCAACAAGCAGGCCTTTAAATAAAGACCCAACACTAAAAATGTTCCCTCTACTCTGCATAGTAAAACTTGTCCATTTAAGAAAGGATAACCTATCTTTCATGGGTTTTGTGTTTACAAGCATTTACTTGCAAGACAAAGAAAATAATTATTGACCAAATGTTTGCAGAGGGCCTGCATTCAAAGACAGATCAGACAGTCAATCTGTGACATGTCATTCGGAGTTTGAGTTCGCCACAGGAGGATCGCGTGACCAATGACCAACTGAGCCAATCACGTGTTAGTATGCGCTAACTTACGTACTAATTACGTACATTGAAATATTGTACTAATTAGTTACATAGAGTATTTTAATGTTGGCACTTTCATTCTTTCGTCTTAAAGAGTAATTATTTTGACAGAGAAGCATTTCAAATGAAATACACTATTAACAGCTTATACATTATATAAGTATGCAGCCCACATAAAGTAATTATACACTGTGAAGCTGGTAAACTAGTTGCGTTTTTGTCTTTGCAAATGTTGACACCAAAAAAAGAGAGAAAGTGACAAAATTATCACAGAGAACCTACATTCAAATTCTAAAAAATACTGTAATGTAGATATAAATATATATATTTATATCCACATATATGCAGATATGTATAGTATAGGCTACACATCTACGTCACAGATCTAAAGGATGACATAAGTTTGCATAGAAAAAAATAAACATTTTATATTGGACAACCGATTTTATTTACATAATGTTCTCTATATGATTAATGAACCTATGTTATTGTATACAAATGAGCTGAAATTAGTTGATTCTAAAGTTTGGTGTCTCTTTTCATTTAAAAAATGCTACAGTTTCCAAACAAAGCTTTTGTTTAAAAAAAAAAAAAAAAAAAATCAAAACAAAGCAAATATGCCACTCCAAATATGGCGGACCCGCTGACGTGTCGTTTCTGCGAGGCAGGAAAGCCAAAGCGTACTTATCAGCGTGATTGAGGCTGAAGCAGGAAGAGGTAAAACAGGAAGTCAAACTTTACTCTATGAGGTAACTCCCCCTCAGTTTTAGCATTTTGACGATTTACTGGTAAGTAAACGCGAAATACAACCCGAATGCTGCATTTATGCATTTACTGCAAATCTAACTTCTATTCGTGGCGTCATTTCCTTGTTAACAGTAGCACTAGCCTAAGCAGTAAGTAGGTTAGATAGATTTGTGAGATAGGAAAACGTGGTTTCACTGCAAAAAATAGCTCATTTTGAAACACTTTGGAATCTGCCCTTATTTCATATAAAACCTTTTTTCTCATTTGTATCCGAAAGCAACACCTGCAAGTTAAAGTTCTGTGAATTGCAAACAGGGGATTTAGGTTCTGTTTCCTGCAAAACTAGCTAAGATTGTGCTTTATCACAAGAATGTGTTTAAGAATGTGTTAAGCTGGTTAAACGTGGTTGCCAAGATTTCCTCTTAAGCTTACCTGTGTTTCTTTATTTTCAGAATTGAAAGATGACTTTGCAGTGGACTGCTGTGGCGCTCTTTCTCTATGCAGAGATTGTCGTCATTCTCATCCTCTGCATACCTTTCATTTCAGCCAGAAGGTAGGAATGGGAGTACCTGGAAGAGATATTTCTTTCTTTTTTTTATGGCCCAATTAGTGACATATTATTTTGAAGCACATACCTAATATTGCAATTTAGTTTTTTTGAATAGCACCAATGAAATAATTACATGCTGATGCAAGTCGTGGCTTTCACTCATCTCCATGCAAAACTTCTATTTTTTGAGTATAGAGTAAGACAAGAAAAGCAGTGCATTTATATTAAGGACATGTACTTTTAATACTGCTTTCTTGGCCATCCTCAAAATAAGCTGAATTTCAGCTGAGTACTTTCCCCTTTTAGACGTTTTTTGGTAATTGAGCATGATGTAATATCACTTTGATAAACTTGCAACATACAGGAATAGACATAAGTTTCTAAACAATGTTTCTTTTTTTCCCCTTGCAGATGGCAGAGTATTTTCCAGCTAAGAATTTGGAGCTGGATGGCGAGGTTCTGGAACAAAGTTTTTCTCACCATGATCATAGTCCTTATTGTTCTCTTTCTTGGTAAGAGTAAATGTCTCTGGTCCGCGCCATGCTACCAGCAATTTTGGCCTATATTACCTTCATATTGCACTAATAAACAAACAATCCCATACTCACGTGCATTAAAGTATTTTGATGAAATATCGAAATAATCGTGAAATTTCAGCTGCTGTTTATTTTAGCAATTTTTCTTGAAATGCTTTAACAGTACCAAGAAGTCAGTGTTTTTCATGTTTTTTTTTTTGTTTTGGATTGTTTTTATTCTTGGAACAGATGTCTGATAAACAGAAATCCTTGGACTTTGATTCCAGAAAAAATATTTGTTTCTCTCTAAATATCATGTACAGATTCCAGGTTCTTTTTGTCATTCTTTAGATGCCGTACGAGAGGTCAGAAAATACTCAAGTAAAGAAATTGGCACAGATACTAAAGTGCAACCAAACATGTTTGACCACCTTCACATGAAGCTTTTCCGGGCTCAAAGGAACCTCTACATCTCTGGTTTCTCAGTTTTCCTCTGGCTGTGAGTTTCCAAATTCATTTACTCTAAACCCAATTTTTTGTTTAAAGCTGCAGCATGTAGCTTTTATAAGACAATATGTTTTTTACTTGTTTGTTAACGTTGTGTCCTGGCCATATAATATAATAATCAGTGAAAAAGGCAAACGCTCCCGGTCTGAATAACCAATCAGAGCTGGGAGGAGGGTCTTAGCTCTGTCAATCATCCTCAAGTAAGTGCTGCCATTTTGTCCCCTTATCCTCTGTTGTTGTTTTCAGGGTTATGAAGCGAGTGATCACTTTAATTAATCAGCTGGCAGCCGTGTCGGGGACCACAGCTGCTCTGCAAATGCAGGCTGATGATGCTAATAAAGCAGTGGAGAAGTACACAAAGGACAATGAGCAGCTGAAAAGGGTAGGCCTCACTTATTTTTTCCAGCTACTAAAATAAAGATTTTTATTTCTTATTGTTTGCAATGTTTTTCCTTCTTTGTGGTGCTGATCTTTCTCTTTTGTCTTTCAGTTTTTTCACTCAGTTGTGCTTGAGTTTGATGTCTTTGTTTTTGTTAAAATAAGGTTTTTCTTTTATTTCAGATGCTGATGGAAGGAGTTGGTGACAAGGCAACAGCAGAGGGCATGGAGCTGTTGAGGACGGAAGTGGGCAAGCTGAAACAAGAGCTGAAGTCCTCTAATGACGGTTAGTTTTCATGTCATTTCCGTGTTATTTGCATGTGTAGCAGCTGTAAAATAAGCTACTTTTAAATGACTTGAATCAACCAGTCTGTTAGGTTATAAAAATTTTTTATATCTTGACCTTTTAATAAAACACATTTAACCAAAGGAGTAAAAAAATTTTTTTGTTTTTTTTTAAAGGAAGATAATATGTTTTGGCTAAGCTAAGAGTTCATTGTGGCTAATGAAATTTAACTGCTTAATACAAATTCCCAGGAGAACAAAATCCAAAGGTTGTTACCGTAGTTTTTATACTCTGATACAACTAAGGTTCAGTATTGCCTTTTGAAGCAGGTGAAAGCACAGCTCTAGTTTTTATGTGTGATTGCATCTGTACAGCCTTGCAAAAGTCTCAGGCAGAGGCAGATGGGACTAAGAAGCAGATGGAGGGACTTGCTCGGGAGTATGAGAGACTGCTGAAGGAACATCAGGAGCTTCAGGTAATCCTAAACTTAGAAACAGCAGGACGATGCAAACGGAGGGTTAACAGTTGTCACCACACAATACACACACACTCTTAATGCAACACACACTTAATCTAGCAAAAATGTTACCCTGTGAGGCACATCGTAGGTTGTATTTCATCGTTGACCTGGTGCCAATGTGCTATAAGTTGTATGGTTTAAGTGTTTCTGGTATAGATCAAGATAAAATAAGACAGATTTAATTCAAGTGTTTCATATGTTTAACTTTGAAGCTTGAATCTAATCTTATCTGGTATCATAATGTTATATATCTTTTTTTTTTTTTTTTTTTTCCAGAATCGTCATGATGATGGGAACAAAAAAGACGACTAGTGGTGATCATTAAACTTTCCCAAATCATCAAGAAAGCCATTGCAAAATGTCACATCCATTTGATAAACCTGACAAGCAGACTTTGGACTGATAGTTGTGATGGTTTAAAATTTGGTGAATATTTTTTTTGTAGTTAAATGACGATCACTTTGTATTTCCACTCGCTGAAGTGTAACTGAAAGAATTTCTGAAAGCAATCATCAAACACTTTATGCAGGACAAGGTGATTATTTGATCACAGAGCATGTCACAAGTTAAATTAAGTTGTGCGATTTCTTGTGCAAGCTGTTGATTCTAGTCCTTTAAACAAATTAGAGTGCTGAATGTGCTGAAAGCTAAAGACATCCAACGCTGCATTCAAAGGTTATGAAAAAAAAAATGCTTTTGTTTCAAACACGTTTTTATATTACGATTGCATAATGCAGCTACCTCTTCTGCACCTCCATGTTAATATAAAGCAGGCACATGCTTGTTTGTAGGTAAAGCTTAAATGTAGGCTTTGGCTTAAATGAATCATCTTCACATTTACAATGTTCTCTCTCATACAGTCATAATTCTGCCATGTAGTAGAACGTAAAAAACACCATCCTTCTTAGCTTTCACCCATTTATGATAAATAAAGAGTATGAATGGATATAACTAAAGTCAAAATAGATTTGTGTTTTTTAATGTGTTTGTACCCTAATGGGTTCCTAGACTTCTATAGTTGTTGCACTGCATTTCACACTTAAGGTTTACAAAACAGGAATGTATGATTATTTTATTGTGCATCTTGCCGTTATTTTGGTTAACATATTTAGCATTGTTCTCCATGCTAAAGAAGTTGAGGTAGTGATTCACAGCATGGTTTGTATGACCTATCCAGGTTGTTTTCTTTGTACAAAGACATTCAGTTGAAGTGCCTTTTTTAGCTGCGCTTTAATAAAATATAGGTTTGGTTATCCTGTGCTTTGTTTGGGTTCTTTCATTCACAAACACCACCAAAACCATGATGTGATTTTTGATAATAAATGTTTATTTTTGATTGACATTTATGATATTCTTTCACATTTTACAAAAATAAACCAGGAAATTTATTTACAATCTGGTTACTTTAATGCAGCTGAATGCCTTTTATATATTATTGGTGTACTGTTTTTCCTTCCTGTGAGCGGCTCACTCCGCGTCTGCTTTACTGAACCTGAACAACAAAACAGGCGACATGGACAAAAACACACTTTCAATAGACAATGGTAAAAACCTCTGAGATGAATCTTTTGAGACATCAATAAAAACTTTTAAATGATAATTAGATTGCGTGAGGAGGATTATGAGCCATACTTCCAAATCCTAGAACTCAGTTGCTTTGTAATTAGTAAAAAAAATTGACAATGTTACATTACAACCATAAAAACAACGAATCCAAACATTGACCTTGCAAAGCACCACTGTAGCATCTGATTTGGTCATTATAATCACACAAAGGTTCCTCATTGTACATAAAACACTTAAACACAGATCATACCTGCCTATGGCCGTTATGCTTTTCTCTATCTTCAAGTGGGGCAAAAAAACCCCAAAACTGTTCCCACCGTTTTTCACAATTTAATCCTATAAGACTCTTGTCACACAATTTTTTTTAATGCTTTTTAAGGTTAGTCCAAACCAACTATGACTGAAGAAAGGATGGAAATACTGTGATCCAAGAGCCCATTAGCACTTAAAGCCAATCTGCTCTAATTTAACTAAACACTAAGCCCAAATCTGAACAGTAGAAGCAGTGGCTCAAAATATTTTGATATTGCTTCTGATGCTTCACTTTGCAATCTATGAGTTTAACAAGTTTTCAAAGTTTATGTAATAACAATAAAATGGGGAGATCCATCTGAGCTTAAGCGCTAAAAAACCAGGACAATTTCAACAAAAGGCAAAAATCTTTGTCAACCAGATTGAGGTTACAGTGGTTTTTATTTTTTTGCCAAAACTCAAAAACAACAAAATCAATTTTTAATTTAGTTTAATAAATTGGAAACAAATGACCACATTGGCTAATTCATTATAAGACACTGTTAAAAACTTTTAAGTATTTGGTTTGGATAATACCAAACCAGAGGGATACAAGAGTATTTTTTATTACCAGTAGGAAAACAGCAGCCTAGTGAATGCATGTTTAACTATTCTTAGAAAAGAAATAAATCATTATGTAGGAGAAAGAGCTTCAAATTTGTTTCTAACCTTTTGTAAACATATCTGGACTGCATTTTACATTTATTTTGTGATTCATGGGTGCCCACAAAGTATATATATACGACTCTGAAAAAAATTAAGACACCACTGTATTGAACCCCATTGGAAACCTCATGGTTGTTCCACCAAACTTTGATTTCTGAACTCTTCCTGAGTTAAAACATGAGTATTGTTGTTTCTAAATGAATAGAAACTTGTTTTCTTTACATTATTTGAGCTTTGAAAGCACTGATTTTGATCATTTCTCATTTTCTGCAAATAAATACCACATTTTTGCTTGGAATTTCAGAGACATGTTGTCAGAAGTTCTCAAATATATACCTATAAAAAGTAAAATCAGAGAAATTGATTGTTTTGAGTGGTCTCTTAATTGTTTCCAGAACTTAATATATATATATATATATAGAGAGAGACATATAAAATAAGTTTAGTTTACTGTTACACTTTAATCCCTGATTTTTAGTTTCTGACATGTTTTATAGAAGCTTACAATCATAAGGTTTGTATTTTTCAGATTTAGGACTAAAAAATAAACCAGACCTTTCCATTGTACTGGTATTATGAGTTTCATACTTTGAATTTACAAACTTAAGGCATGAAATTTAGGCGTTTTTCTATCATTATTATTATTTCTAATATAAAATGTTAGGTGCATTTTCAAGTATCATTAAAACATTTAAAATACATTTTCTAATATTACTTTGAAAGACTCTAATTTGCAAAAATGGCTTCTGATTATTGAGAACAAGCTTAATCTGGGAATAAAACCTGAGAGATCAGAATGATTCAGTGTTTTGGCACAAATTACCTCAATCTCACAGAATAGTACAAAGAAAACAACTAACCAACAGAGCATATTCAACAATCACTGAAGATATAAAACATACAGAAATACTCCCTGTAGTTCCACTTCACATACTTTTACTTATCCACGTGCCCCGAAAACACTCAACACGGAGAATAGCAATAACCAACTGGTGCAACACTAATCATTAAAACACAATAATTAACACATTTCTT
This sequence comes from Poeciliopsis turneri, assembly GCA_922788865.1. Lineage (NCBI taxonomy): Eukaryota > Metazoa > Chordata > Actinopteri > Cyprinodontiformes > Poeciliidae > Poeciliopsis > Poeciliopsis turneri. The sequence continues at coordinate 1,882,635 of CAKLNU010000718.1, forward strand.
TCTGAGAAGTAGAAAGAGTTTGAGTGTGGTGTATTTTCTTTAAAAAAAAAAGGTTTGCAGAATTGTATTGTGGAGCACATTGAGGGGATTGTGGATATTCAAATCGTAATCGCTTACATTTTTTGAGCAGATTATGTTAAAACATACAGTTTAAATTGTACGGGTGGTGAATTTCAAAGGTTTTTTTTTTGTTTTTGTTTTATCTTTACTTCATAAGGACATAACACAGAAATACAATCAAATTGAACTTTGTAGGAGGGGGGGGGGGGGTTAAAGGCAAAGTCCATTTTGCGCTACATTTAAAAACGTAAAAACTTTTCTATGCAATTTTATAGACCAGCAGCTTAAAAGTTTCAATGGATAACTGTTCACATGTGAGTCAAGAGGACAGATGGCACACAGAGGTAACTGTTGAGTGAGTGAGGCACATAATGTGTACTTAACATGACATCAACAGCCGCAAACCCTCAAAAAAACCTCCCAAGAACCCGTCAAAACCAATAAATAAAAAAAATAAAAAAAAGAAGAAGAAAAAACATTTCTTTGAAAGCCTGCTGTGCCTCTCATTTCTAAGGCCACTTTTCCTTCTTTGTTTAATGACACTGGCAACAGGGAGAACTCTCATTTAAAATAACTATCTACAGAGGCAGCTTAATAGATGCTGGTGTATAAAACAAACTGGAGTGTTGTAGTGGTGGCCTTCGCTTCCTAGTCACGTTTCCATTCTGAGCCTTGAATCCGGATTGTTTTGAGAAAAACAGCAGAATGTACATTCCATGAATTTGTCAGGCGGGTTGAATTTCTGCCAGAGTCTCGACACCACACATTCAATGGTACAATTATAGATTTTATGGTCGACATGAGATAACAGAAATTGTGATTCCCTGCAAATCTTGTACGCATGTATGTATTTATATGTATATGTATATGTGGTTGTGTGTATTCACCTGTGTGTGCATCACTGGGTAGATACTTTGGATGTACTTTCTTATAAGACAGACACTTGGAGTCCTTTCTGTTTCTCAGCAGTCACAGCTGGGTGTGCCTGTCTGTGCTGTTGTCCGCCGTGTGCACGGCTTGATCAGAATTCAAAACCGCAAACTCCTCTTTTCTGAGCGCCTCCAGTTCGGTCCCGCCGTTTGTCAGGGCCCCGTGCAGGACGCTTTTTTTCTCCTCCTCCTTCAGCTGTCGGCTGAGCAGGATGAAGCCCGGGATGCAAATGACGAAGGAGATAGTCCGTAGGCTCAGAGTCAGGCCCAGGTAAGCTATCCTGAGGGGGATGCAAGTGAAGAAATTAGTGTTTTACTAAAACGCACCAAGGAGAAAGATACCAGATTGTCATGATATAATGCATGTACATGATGCATCAGCAACATTTTAGAAGTTGTACGAAAAGACTTTCAGGATGAAAAAAAAATATGAATGATTTTAAATAAGTTCTTATTGTGGAACGTGAACTGCGGTTGTAAATTATTTCATTTTAAACAGTGTGAACTGAAATGATTAATTTGTATGAAAAGTGAATGTGCACACCCATTACCTGTAGGCGGAGGTGTTGTAGATTCTGCAAGCTCCGATGCCTCCACATCTTTTCTGACCCCATTTTAGGCATGTGGTGTCTATAATTGCTCCAAAGTAGATGGGTGCTGGGATCCCTGCTGTGGAACCACAAGGCAATAAAAAGGGTTTAGAATGGCGTCCAAGAGAAATGAGGCAGAACTGTTCAGAATGGTTAAAGTTACTCCACAATTCAGACATTTACCTTTTATGGCATTGTAAGAAACAAGAATGAAAACGTCTTTAGGAAGGTTTAACGCCAAGTAAGTTCACCTTAAAGTGAGTGACTTTACCACTTCTTCGAAGAAAACTTACCAAGTGTACGAGTTGCCAAAGCATGAAAACCAAGAGCCAGAGATTTCAATTGTGGTTTTATGCACCTGTGTAAAGAACAATTAAGTGTCTTTTAGATATAGAAACAAAAAACATTTGTAAGCAACAGAACATACAAAATATTTTTATCTTGAGTTCCAATCTAACTCCTTTAACATGTTGACTGTACAAATTGGATTCAAACCACCAGACAAAGCAAAAACCAAAATACTTATTTTTCTTTAACTGTAAATAAAAATGTACTTTTTTTTTTGTAACAGATGAAAAAAATGCTCTTGAAAACATGAACAGTGTCTGATTCAACTAAGCTAGAATAAAACAGAACAGCTAATATTTTACACTTGAGAGTAAAAAAATTCACAGGTCTATGCTGCATTTTTCCTAGAATAACTGTCTTTCCTATGACAAGTTGTAACGTATGGCATGTTTGTTTTCTACATAGGTCATGACAAAATTATTGCTTTGAATTGTTTTGAGTTTAAAGAAAAAAATGACACAAAGTAGTATCAATTCTTTCAATTCCAGATTTTCACCTGCAATCTTCCAAAAGCTATTTAGATTCTCTGATACAGACATTGCCATGTGACGATGGTTAAAAAAAGAAGAGGTTTATGGCAAGTCTTCTTTTTTTCTTTAGAAGTTGGGAGTAAGCCAGCAGAGACTACATGGTACATAAGATTTCATAACATGTGCCCAGATTGACACCAATTACAAATGAATAATGCAAACATTATATATTTTAAAATCTTAAGTCAAAGACCGGTAAAAAAACCCCCAAAAAAACAAAAAAAAAAAAACACCCTTTTCCTTTCAGGGATTGAAATATTAGAACAAATATATGATCTGGCCTTTATCAGATTCTAAAATTACTTAAGTTGAAGCTCAAGTTTGCAAAAATGCACAACTAGGATTGTTGTGTCATCTAAAAAAAATAAAATAAAAAAAAAAGTAAACCTGAAGTGAAAAGGCATCGTGTCAGAACCTCGGTACTCCCCTCCTGTTCAATAGATTTAAGACAAAAATCATTTGCCCCCAGGAGGCATTAACATCTCAATAAAAGCAGAAGATTTAACAGCTTACTTAATGTGTGCTAACAAAATACATAGTAGGAAAGAAATCAAGACTAGATGTAGAGAAATTAAAGAGAGTTTCTGCAAAGGATTTCAAGACCAGTTCTAGGCCACATGGAGGTGCTCAAGTCTCTTAAATTTCCTGCTCAATATTTGTTTCAGTGTCATCCTAGTTAGTTACACTGCTTTTCCATTCTTCAGCCTTTATTTAAACAACAAAAAATTCCCTGAGATCATAGATCTCTCTAACAAGAGTGTCCTGACAGTCATACAGTTAAAATATCCACATTTTTTCTTTAGGGTTGAAGCCTGAACAATGTTAGGTACAACACAACTTCTGCAATACAGCAAAAGAACCAGCTCTCCCATTATGCTTTACGTATTTTATGACCATGTCCTATATTTTTAATTGCTAAAAGCTACTAATAGTAGCAATGCACTAAATAAAAATCGTTTATATTTTAGAATTATCTGCAGATTGTATGAATTTATCTCAAACCTGACTGCTTTCCTTCCCCAATATTTGTCAATTTACTCAATAATAGTTTTTCACAATTCAGTTCTCTTAATAATAATGTGATTCTAAACTTGAAAAGACTGCAGTGTTTCTATAGATATGTTTATGTTATTGTGGTAGTCATGTCGGCTAGAATTTCTCTTTTGATGGTTTTGTATAAAAACAAAACATTAAACCTATTTGAATATTTACTGAGTGATTAAATAAGCCAAATATAAACATTTTTAAAACCCACATGGAAAAAAAAAACACTTTTCAAAAACAAAATGGTTTCCTACAACCATCATCTTACTGCTTTGATGTTAATAGAATGAAAAATGCTGCTAATTAAATTAAATTGATAAACTAGTCCATATGTGCGCTGACCATCTGACACATTAATGATAGGTTCTAGGTTGTAACTCACCGCAGTCTTCATAAATTCATAAGTTAAAGAATTTAATTTTAATAATTTATGTCATCCATCAAAATAGGTGAGGACAGGGTTAGGGTTAGGGTATAATAATAATGCAAGCCCAAAGACAAAAGGCATGTTTGAACATTGTCTGTTTTCTCTTATAGAAGTGATGATCTATGATTTTGATTACAAATAATTCAGATGATAATGATTCCCATTTTCTTTTACACAAAATCAGACTTGATGATGTTTAAATATTAAATGAAAAGAGTTTTCAGCTAAAGGATTTGTGATTTTTGACAATAACTTTGAAGAAGATTACTATGTAATGTATGATAGAATGGTGTGTAAGAAATGTAGACGATAGTGGTGTAATAGAGATTATGTTTAACTTTGGTAGAAGTACTGAGGTTGATCTAAAGGAAGTGGCACTGGAGAGAGCTAGCACAGAGGCAGCTAAACAGATGTGAGCCTGGTAACAGAGTTAACCATCAAAACACATCTGCATGTGGTAAAAACAGTGACTTTTTAAAGGTTGACTTATGAGCAAACTTTGTGAAATAACACCCCTGGGGCTGTGTACAAATCACTAAATCATACCTGGCTCGCAGTCAAGACCAAGCAGTAAAATAGAGGGAGAACAAACATTAATGGGTCTAATCTGTGAAAGCCAGTTAACTGCAGGGACACTCAGTCTGACTAATTCATGGGTGGAGCGGAGAGACATGCAGATGTGGGCAGCCAAAAGCCTGTTGATTCTTCCTCATCCTCAGTAAATCAGCAACATAGATTTTTTTTACAGATTCAGATCAGGATAAAACTTGGCAGCAGTACTAATAATCGCAGAACCTGCGATTATCGCTAGAGATGCTTAGATGTTGACCTGGGGCTCAGCTCTTCAGACAATGAAACCTCAACACTAGACGGAATCACTGTTTCTCTGCAGAGGACAACTTAGGCTTTGGTGATATCTAATCAACAGAAATATATGAGGTGCATTTATGTTAAATCAAAACTCTCATTCTAACGGAACAGAAACATATTGCTATCCCAGTTACTAACATTTCAAATACGACTGAATCTTTTTTTATTATTATTATTATTATTATTTATGCTGAAGTCCAGATACTTCAGTGATGTTCATATTTAAAAGTAGATGAAATGTGCAGAGACAAACAACATGAAGATGTATTACAAGTGAATCAAAGAACAATTATGAAAGTTCGTTATGAAGGTTGAATGAATAAAGCAGTTACTGGACACTGTGTACAGACTGGGTGATTAAAATAATATTCTGTTAGATTTAGATTATGCCAAACAAGATACCAGGCAGAAAGTAGCTCAGTACCTCAGTGGCTGCGGTTTGCTGCTTATTACATAATGTCATGACAAAGGCCAGATCTTCTCTTTTTCTCTGTGTGCATAATAAATAGAATGGAATAAGAGATAAATAATTGAATCGTGGTTGAATGTACCGCAAAAGAAACTGAGCCTTGAAGTAAAATAATGGCACATTTTCTGTACGATAACTGAAAATGTAACGATACAGTGTTTTCGTACTAAAAACATAGAACTATCAGTGTATGATGGTATGTACTCTAATCATATTTTAATGTTTTATAACTCCTGGAAAGAAATATATGATCACTACTCCTGAAAGGTGCTCAGTTAGGAATTCTCTGATTAATACAGAAAAAACAAACCACAGATAGGCTGCAGATGTCATAAAAAGCATTTGAAAAATCATACAGCTTTTCTTCATGTTTTTCCTTTTCAAATCAAGTAGGTTACAGAAGAAAAAAAAACAGAACTACTCAGTGCTTAAAGGTACAACAAAGCATCAAATTATTAACCCAGCAAAATTACAAACAGATCTTTTTTTGCACCTCCTCTGGCTTTCATGGTTGCTTGGGAACATCTAGCATTTGTTGTCAAAATTTATGCTGATTTTCCTACTTCAAAAGCTGCGATTTGGAGTACTTTTTAATTCTTGTCACTAATAGCACTCTTATTAGTGTGGCCATCTTTTGTGTCGATCGGCTCAATGTAATAGCAACTTTAACTTTTACAAGAAAGAAATTTTACATGCAGAAATCTATCTGCAAAATACAATTTACTCTGATTCCATATTTATCTACTAACATTGTGTGATTCTTTTTGTTTTCCACAATACTGGGGTATTCTAATAACCGGGGCTCCATGTTCAGGGGGCGTCTGGATGTCTGTGGCTCTGATCTTCCTCAGGTCATTGGGGGTCAGGCACAAACGCTATTTTCTTATGGGGAAACCTTATGCACACAATTACGCTCGCAACCACACATATATGTGTAGGGCACAGTAATAAAAATAAAAAATAAAATAAATAAATAAGTAATTTGTATTTTCAGCACACACTGGGCAATAGGCAGAATACACATACTCTTCCCTAAAGACAATCAAGCAAAACCAGATAATCTAACAGTTGTGTATTTGGACTGTAGGAAGAAGTCAGAATACCCAGACAGAACCCGGAAGAACATGCAAAACACCACAATCTGGATCAAGAGTCCAGATCGGATTTAATCCCAGAACATTCTTACTGCAAGTCAATCGTGCAATCAACTGTAACCACAATTAATAACTGTATGTGTTTCGCCATTGGACTATAAACATTTAGCTGACCTGATGAGAAACATGTATCCTGGAGTCCCACCAAGCGAGATGATGAAGGAAGTTATGACAGAGAGAGCTAGGAAGTACGGAAACATCCTGTCGCAGTCCTCCTTGTTGAGGCACTGACCCGTTCCGGCCGTAAAGTTACCAGTCACACCGACACAGCTACAGTTAGAGAAGACCTGGAGAGGCACACACAGTCGCACATAAAGCAGGACAAACACATATGTACATAGTTTCAAAAATACAGGCTAAATAAGAACATAGAGTACAAAGCACAGCTTTCTGTTTTGTTCCTTTGAAAACCTATACTTGTAGATAGAGATGAGTAAAATGCACCTAAAGGTGCTCTACATGCAATACCACATAAGTAGTGTGCAAACATACTGTGTTTTTTCCCGAGCCTGTAGAAGTATTGCAGCCAGCCAGACAAGGAGAGACATAGGAGATGCCATTTTGTCCACAGACTGGGTCCCACTCACTCGATGAACAAAAGCAATCCGAGTTGCAGGGCATGAAAAGTGAGTGTTTGTCATAGGATACACTATCCGCACTGGAAGACAGAGAACAGAAAGGCAATGTTACAAACTAAACATAGCAATTATCAAATTGCCAAATCAATGACACTGATGATACTAATCCATCAATGTCAGAGTTTTTTGGAATTGTGTGTTTTTCTCTGTGCATCTTTAGCTTAGCTCCAGTCAGTGGTTACTTTTGTTTGAGCAAAATTTTCAAAGCACACACTGCAGATAAAGCCTCAGCTTCACTGTCAGAAGACCCAGTTTACAAAAGCTTTCAAAGGACATAGTATTCTGACATTTTTGAGGAGTTTTTTCATTTTGTGTTATAGCACAAACACATTGCATGATGAACAGCTCAAGAGACAACACCCAGGTTAGAATTATTAGCCTCTGTAATGAGATGTATATTTTTGTTGTTTTGATATAAAGTCCAACGCTGATTGATTATTTAAGACTGGTGTGAAAGTTAATTTCATGCTTAGGTGTGTTTTTAAAGACAAATGAATTGTCAGATTTACCTTGGAAGTAAAGAAAGCAGAGGAGGGCTTTTAATTTTGGCCATATAATTTTATTTATTTTTATTTTTTTCCAATTCCACACATCAATAATATCCACTGATCAAACTTTGTGGAGATTTTCTCTTCCTTTTGGAATATCTGTAGTCCTTGTAACAGCTCAGCGCTTAGTATGAAAGTGCTTTATGATTAAAGTTATTACTTTTATAATGGTAACTTCCATGGAACTATAAAGCGTTTTGTGTGAGTTCATCAGGGGAAATGTTGGGGTGCAGCTGGGGATTACTAATAATTCTGACCACTAGTTACTCCTCTCAGGATGTAGAGTATGTGCTGACATAATTGAGACTTACTTGCTGTATGATACTGTCACTCCGGCTACTTTGGCGTTCTCACAGCTCATTGTGAAAAAGAACATTGACAGGACATATCCAATCAAGGAGGTGCAAAACGCAAACTTTGCTGCTCCCATGATGTTCAGTTTCAGCCTCTTCATCAGCAGACCACCGGAAAACATCCCCAGTGCCACAGCAGGGATATTGATCACACCTGAAAATAATGAGCAATTATTATTTCAATGTGAAATTTCAAAATAAGATTAATGGTGATTTTGGACAGAAGTCAGCACAAGACTGCAAGTTATTTTTGAGGCACTTTTAGTAGAAAACTATTACTTCGCAAGCAGCCATAAAAAAAGAACTTTTTTATGGCTGCTTTTTATTTTTGCTCTGATACCTCCATTTAACATGAGAGCAAAGAGACTGTCTTTGATCGGCTCGCGTCATTAACCATGGTTACTGATTTTTGATTCTCTTTCATATGCATCCAGTTCGGGCATCGCAGTCATCTCCCTTAATGAGACCAGATGAGCCTAGATATTTTCATTTTATTCTCTGAACTTCATTAAGTATTTCATTTCATGTGAAGAGCAGTTCTCATATTCACAAAGCTGGAAGTGTAGCTGTCAGGGCTGTTGGTAGGATGAATTATAATTCACAGCTAAGGTCAAAATAATGAATTCCTCTGACAAATTCAAGCTTGAAATCAGTTTCATTTAACCAAAGATTTTCTTCATGGGCTTCATTGAAATTATCGCAATAACACACTTATAATTAGTGACCAGCTTTTAACATGTTGTCCTTGGTGTTAAGCCAACTGTATGAGCTTATAACAACTGCAGAAGTTACAAACAAGTCAGAATGAGTACTGAGGAAACAAGTTGATGGTGAGAAGATACCAAAAGAATCCAACAGTAATTAAGTGGCGCTTTTAAGCAGAGGAGTTTGATTATTGATAAGCAACAGGTGGCAGACTGACAACCAGGTGCAAGTGAGAGAGGGGACCAGATAAGAAGGCTGAGGAAGGGAGAGAGAGAGAGAAATGACATGAAGGAGCATGGAGGAAACACTGCTAGTACAATTCTAATAGAGTAACTATGGCAACAGTAAACTAATGAACAACACTTTAAATTTGAACTCCCTTCTTCCCCCCCAAAAAAACAAGATCCTGGTGTGGAAGGGGTGTTGCCTTGGAAAAATGGGAAAGTAAAAAAATAAGCAAAACCAAGAGTTCTGGTAGAGACAAGTTATAAGTACATAAAGGATGTGGTTCTGAGGAACCCAACAAAGTAGGTGGTTAGCCTACAAAGAAGCCTGGAGTCTGGAGGATTTCTATGACGATGCAGGAACCGTGGAGGTCATTGATTATCCCAGCGTCAATGATGTAGAGCACAGATGTCAAACTCCAGTCCTCAGGAGTTGGTGTCCTACAGCGTTTAGATGTGCCACAGGTACAAATCACTGGAATGAAATGGCTTAATTACCTCCTACTTGTGTAAGATTTCCAGAGACCTGCTAATGACACAATTATTCTCTTCAGGTGTGATGCAGCAGAGGCACATCTAAAAGTTGCAGGACACCGGCCCTTGAGGACTGGAGTTTGACACTCCTGATGTAGAGGTTCCGGAGGTCAGCCGTACAGGAACTTGGAGCTTGGTGGCTGGTATTGCAGAGGGTCTACAGGAATAGGAACCTCGATGCCTGGCAGGTTTTCTGTCTTGAGACGACAGAAAACCTTGGAGCCCGCAGATCAGCAGAGCATCTGAATCTCTGGAGTCCAGCAGCTGAAAGACCTTTGAGGTAAACCAGATGACAGCAAAGTCCCCATGAGGATTCCTGGAGATGACAGCTTACTGGGACACAAGCCAGGGCACAGGAGCTGGGCAAGACAAAGTAACTCTGGTTCTGGGGAAGATGACCTATGCAGAAGCTCCGGGCATCCACGCAGAAGTTTTGCAGATGTAAAAGACCCATGATGGAACTCTACAGTGTGGTACCCAAGAGCTAGGTTCTGCAGGAACAGCTGGTTTTGCTGCAGTGGATGCAAAGGCTGCTGACAGAAGAATTGCTGCTACCGCCGACAGATAGGCAACTGGTGTTGCAGCGCCGACAGACAGGCAACTGGTGAAAGCTGCTGGTTTTCAGGGGCAAAGAGCAGATTTTAAGGTTGTAAAGTGTGGTGCAAGCTGTTGGTCAAAAGGTTGATGACTCTACTGATGTGGATGAGAAGTGGAGGCCCCAGTCTGACTTCCCAGAGAAGCCTGGAATAGAGGTGACAGCCAGATCCCCAGGAGAAGTAGTGGAGGCGTCTTTGCGGTGGTGGCATCAAGTGTTGGAGGACGAAGCAGCAGCAGGAATAGAAACTGGTGCTGACACGGATGCAAGGCAGACTGGCAGCTGATGTAACCAAAGTGGATTGAAGTATATTTCAGCCAACTCTATCTGACAGACCAGGTTGCACCCCTCACCCCCAACAGCTCCACAAAGCCCAAGGAGGATTAGTGAGGAGTCCAGTCATTAAGGGCTTAAAGGCAATCAACCGCTACATTTAAGCGCCTGTCAGCTGAACAGTGCTTGGCCACAGTGTCGATGTAAAGCCTATCAGTTCTTAAATAATCCATTTCTGCAAAAATTAAATCTGCTGATTCTTGCTGGCTGGTTTCTTCTGTCAAGATGTTTGGTTGTTGATGGGACCCAAATGTAGACAAACAGAGGCGGTGAGTTGATAGCAAGAATGCAATAAAAAAAAACGATGAAACAAAGACTTACAGGGGAACACAGGGAGTGAGAGCAGGGACCAGAATGCATTGAGTGGGTGGAGCTTTTAAGCAGATGAGCTTGATCACAAGGAACAGGTGGCTGATGTACTTTCCTTCTCAGGTATGTTTATCCAATTGCAATGAACTGACAATGTTTTAGTACATACACCATACCCATGAGAAAGTTCGCCTTGGAGGCAGACTGCCTGAAATGCTGCTCGATGTACTTGGGCTTGTACGTGACCATGCCTATGAGGGAGTTCAGCTGGATGACGACCACACACAAGTAGATCACATACACGGGGTGTCCAAGAAGAGTTCGCAGGGTTGGAATAAAGTCTGTAAAGAAGCAGATCTAATTATTGACAAAAGTGTGTAATACATAGATTAACAACATGGTAAAAGCAGCTGATTGGAGAAGTTTAACATTTTCAGGTGTTAGTAATAATAGCAAAACCATCTACCCATCATCACCTTTAGCCATTTCTACAAAACTGCTGTGTTCCTCTGCTTGATACTTGTACTTAGGATGGGGAGTGTCCTTGATGAAACTTGCTTCCTCCTGAGTGCCCATCTTTTGGACCCTAGAACCAGCTGTGGGCAGAGATCGGGGCAGAAACCAGAACGGGATGGCAGAGAGCAAAGTTATGACCCCAGCTATGAGGTAGCCCAGCCACCAGGCACCCACCCATCGGGCATCTGTTGGTGTAATGGTGATGGTGTCTATGTTGGAGAAACACAGCGTAAAAAGGCATACAAAGAAATTAAATGATTTTAGCTTAACACATTTTAAGAAACTCATTGCGCAGTTATGAATATTAATTAATAAGGTGTCCTGTGTTTAAACAACTTTCTGAAACCTGTTGAACTCTGAACCCTTTTGCACATCTTCACACACATATGACAAAATTTTACAAAATTAAAACTGTTTTAAATCAAAAACATAATCCAACAACTTGTGTAAAAAGCCTTCGGCAAAGACTAGTGGAAGTTTTCCTTTTCTATATGACTACCAGTTTTTGATAAAGGAGGTTTTTTCATTTGCCCAATCTTACTTGCAACATTGATTTGGGTTTGCAGTAAAGATTCCAAGATTAATATCTTTGAATGATACTCTCAGTGCAGAATGATCCATTTGAAATTCTTTGAAAATGACCTATCACCCTTTCCCAGCTTGACGGACTGCAATAAATACTTATCTAAAGTCACTGTTGACGTTTTTTTTCACAAGGTGTTTTTCAAAGGAGAATGCCGGACCATTTGTTGGTGACTTCAAGCTGAAATTAAACTGCGTTTTGTAGCAGGACAATGATCAAAAACATTACAATAAGCTCACCACTGAATGGCTGAAGAAAAACAAAATGAAAACATTGGAGTGGCCCAGTCAAAGTCCTGGCTTGAATTCCATGTGGCATAGTTTTACAAAGGCAGTTCAGGCTGAATTACAATAATTCTACAAAGATAAGAGTACCAAAATTTCTCCACTGGGGAGAAAAAGACTTAGTGTTTTCACAAATGTTTGATTGCAGTTGTTGCCACAAAGGATGATCTAACCAGTGAGTAGGTTTAGGAGGAAATCATCATTTCACACAGGGCCATGTTTTTTTTTTTTTTTTTTTCTCTTAACAATGAACAGCTATACTAAACAAACATGCCAAAAAAAAAAAAGAAAATCAGGAAAGTTGCAAACACTTTTTCATATCACTGCATTACTACAGCATATCATTACACATCGACACTGGCAACGGAAACATGTTTTGAAAAAATATCTTAATTTTAATTTTAATATGGAAAAAGTACCAATCTTTGGAGTCATTGCGTATCGTAGAAATTATGTTAGATTTCTGTTTCCAATGCTAAGGTAACCAAAAATTACTTAAAGAGCTTAAACTCTTTGTAAGTACAAAACTCGTCTCATTGATGGCCTCATTACAACAAAGAGCAGCAAAGATTCTGTATGTTATGTTAAATTAAATGATGACTGGTCGTCAGAAAAGCTTTTTCAAGCCTTTGCACTTAATACTCATCTTTTCATCTAAGCGTTACGTGAGTGCATATTGACCCTGAAAACTCAACTTCATGTCATTTTCAGTTTTAAGTAAGGGTTGTTTTTCTCGATTCAAATCACTGTATTTTTATTTAGCAAAACTTTTCTTCATTCCCTGGACTTCCTAACATCTCAGTTCACAAATTATGCTTTGATTTTCAGAAGAGTTTCATAAACAGTTTCAAAAAATAAATTAAGTAGTCTTGAATCTTTAGAGCCTTAGTCTTTTGTTCACATTGTAAACATTTTATTACAGTTTGAAGTGCTGACACTGACTTAATGCACTCTTTGTTGCTGACTGCTTTCCATTCAAGAACCTTTACAGGATTAGGAAGTTTCAGAAAAAGATGGGTTTTCTTTTTATCACTGTTGCACCTGTCTTTCTACCCTCTTCAATATACGTCCTGACTGCACTCTTTTTGATTGTTGCCTGACAGAGAGCTTTGTCCTCCAGGTCGCCTTATCGGCTGACAGGCATTGATTCTGTACACCTGTTCACAATTCTGAATTGTGCGTACTCCACCCACTCCTGGATTTGATAACTATATGCATTGGTTTGATGGATGATAGGATCTTTTTCACCTCACCAGTGATGGCCAGTAATGGTGCAACAAGGTCAGATATGCTAACAACAGCCATCCAGCTCTCCATTGTCTAGACCCTCTAAGCCTTACAGAGCCACAGGAGGACCAGACCCTATCTCCAGCAAGAGGCAAGGTACACCTTGGACAGGTCAACAATATATCATACAATCATGCACGCACGCACGCGCACACATAAATATCCACACTACTTTACCCAATTTAGGCAGATAAAGGTCGGTAGTAGATATTGACAAAGCATATGTTCAGAAAAAGGCCCAGCCTTTAGTGGGGTGCTACAATAGTAACATGACAAACTTGTTCCTAATAAGTATAAGATGGCTTAACGTCAAATGGGCAAACAGTAAATTTAAAATGGCTTACAACTAAGAACAGTTAAGAAGTGTGATTCTTATCATTAAACTGTCTATTGTTACTGCATTACGCCATATTATTCAATTTAATGATGCTTTCATGAAACCCTCATTGAAGAAAACAGTAAAAACAATGTTGACAGTACTGTCGTTCTTTTAGTCTAATAAATCAATATTCAGAGCATCATAAGACATTTTTCATAATAATAAATTATACAATAATTGCCTACCCCTATTTTCATGTTGAGATGGATTGTTGCTCTGAGAGTTGCTTGAAACCTAACTCTGATTTAAACTTTGACCCTGAGATGCCTGATTGTTACCAAATGTTTTCTAACAAACCTCTGAGACCTTCAAAGAGCAGCTCTGTTTATACTCAATAAATTATACATAACTAGAATCTGTATTGAGTAAAGGGGCTGAATACAAATAAAGACAACACTTTCCATATTCTTTTGAAAAATAATGAAAAAAGGAAAAATCATGTTTCTTCCCTTTTCCCACTCAATAATGATGTACTTTGTGTTGGTCTGTCACATAATGTCTAGCTAAAATAAAGTCCTATTTGTGGCTGAAAAGTGAAAAAAGGGAAGAGATCTAATTACTTTTTGAAAGGTACTGTATTACCTGATAAAGTTAACTACACTCTGGATGATCTGAAAAAAGTGCTTATACTCACCCATCTTCACAAATCCAATGTCCACGTAAATCTTGGCACAAAGGGAGCCCAGCAGGTATCCAAACACGGGCCCAACAACTGAAATGGTCTGCACACAGCCTAGGTCATTACAAAAACAGAAAAACTCCTCATAACTGCACTGAACTGAGAAAAATGTTTGAACAAAAATATTGTTTTTACACATATAAGATTACTGTACATGTACAATAAGGTTAAACCCTTTTGTCAAATCCTAATTTGAGTGGAAAACATCTGCTGACTCAGGATGTTCTTTTTCAGTAATACGCATAATCTCCTGCCGTAGAACAAATGAGAGATTTATCGCTTTGCTCATATTCTTGGAAATAAAAAAAAACCACTGCTGCACATGGAAAAGCTTTCTGCAAACATGGTGTGGTGCTACGCTTCAAAGTGAACATTGTTCACTGTTAAAGGTGCCACACTTTTAGAATTTTTGTTGTTGTTGTTGTTGCTTACCACAGAATAAATAGTGATGTATTTAAAGCATTGAAAAAAATGTTTGTCCCAGTAAGTATACAATGAAGCTTTTCTTACCAATGTAAAGTGCAGCATTTTCTTCTGTAGCAAAGTCATCTATGTAAGAGATCCCCAGGGGCTGAACGGGTGTCTCCCCAATCCCCCGCAAGACATTCCCCAGAAGCACGTATATCCACATTGATAAGTTGGACTCGCCTTCGCAGCCTGGAATGAGATATATCTAAATTATGATATAGCCTTTGTGTGCTTTGCTTGTGTTTTTTTTTTTTGTAAACCCACCTGTGGACGGCACTTGAGGTGAAATACCAGGTTGGTCTCCCGGTGAATCTCCCTGACAGGGAGATGAGTTGTGCGTGGAGTTCACCACCCATCTCACTGACGTTTCAAACTCATAGCTGGGCACAAAGATATCAGCAGGTCAAGGGCAATTATTAATAGACTGATTTAGATTTAAAGTATTTCCTTTTATTTTATCAACATGTTTCTTATCGTTGAAAATGACGTTGACAATTTTTTTTTGAGAGATCCAGCCGGATTCCATCTTTTAACCCAACAGAGAATCTAAAGAGTAGGGTGATGGTAAAGCCTCCTAGCATCAAAAACCTGGAGTTCCTCTTCAAAGATAATTTGTCAACATACCAGTGAAGCAAGCATTTATGTTAAGGGTTTGATTGCTGTAATGTCAATAGATATGTGTTCAATAATTATTGAGAAGGCCACTAATCAATTTTAATATTTTGTTTTTTTAACATGATATAAATTAAAACAGATAAATTACTTTTTTGGGAATAATTTTCTTTTATATAGTTTTTTATTTTACATTTCAGAAACCAACTTCTTGGTTGAATGAACTTAATTCAACAATTTTTGTCAAAGATTGTCTATTCTAGCAGGGTCCCTGGAGGGCTAGTGCCTATCTCCAGTAGTTAAATAAAATAAAAAATAATAGAACATAACTTGTGAATAACTTTGCAATCATCATATCGTCCACATTATGAACTTCACACACATTGCTGCAAGTATTTTAATAAAAGTAATTCACAAAACGTGCATGAAAGAGGAAATGACAGAAACAACTGTTAAAACAAGAACTTCCCTACCAATAGAATAACAAGGTGAGAAAGTTGTGGATTTCTACATTCACTTCTGACAAAGAATAAGATTTTTTTTTTTTTTTACTCACCGTCCAATGATGAAGTGGGGCAGAGCAATGATGAAGGTGCCAAAAGACATCAACAAGCATCCCAAAGATATGATCTTCGGTCTATGAAGCTTAGCCCCAAAGTAACTGACGAATGCTATCACCAGCAGATTACCTGTGGAGATTAAACCAGTATCACCATTTAACTTTATATTAATGATTTGGAAAGAGTTTATAAAAGAGTGATTTAAGACTGATGTCTTAAATCTCTAAATAACTTTAGAAAATCAAAAACAGACATCAAAGTTTTATCATTTCAAAATTCACTCTGTCTCTGTTTTCTGACACATAAGCTCCCTGTGGAAAATGATAGAAAGGTAGAGTAGAAAGATAAACTTTCATCACACAGTCTAACCCATTTAGACAGCATTATATTCCGACAACATTTCTATCAGTGATGCATGTGTTTAGAAGTTCAGAGCATTAGGAACCTTTAAATTCTGGGGAATATACAAGTACTTATGTATGAATTTGATTTAGGGAGATATTAAGTCAAAAATTACATGTGAAAAGTCACACAATTTTTTGTTAACTACAAAAAATAAACTTGTTAGTTGAGATTATGTGGCAGATGGAATTAGTGTCATGATTGTAATTTCTCATTACGAATCTTTGCTCTGTCTCCAAAAGCATTCCTGGTTTTTTGCTCACTGCTTGATTCACCTCTCGTCTTTCTTAAGATTTTCTTTTTTTTCTCTCTTCACACTGCCCTGCTCTGCCTCCATGTTGCCATGGCAATAGTCCTATGGAAAAGGCTTGTTGCCTAGGCCACATGAGAGAAGTTGTTTTCACGAGAGACAGAGCGATGGAGGTAAAGGGAATAGAGACATTCAGTGACGAGTTAATCTGACGTGCTATCATCAACCTTTTCTCTTGCAGATGAGCATAGAGGGGAAAAGTACCACTTTCCATGCCTGTAGCGCTGCCAGAGGTCTAGATTGTTATGTTAGAGCCACTGATAGATGACTAATCTTCCTTGACCCAGATTTCGACTCCCCACCATAATATAAATATGATTTCTGAGAAACAAAATAACATAATGGTAAAATCTCTCACAATCATGTTAAAGTGTGAACAGGACAGATTGGCACAAGACTATATCACAGATCAGAAATAGCTTTACCAGTGAACGGGTAAGGAAACATAAAATGGGCCTTGGGTTAACAAAGTCATTGCTGTTTCTGTTTACACAAAACTTGATACAAAAGTGCATAACATGTTCTAATTCATTTTATTTTGAACAGAAGACAAAAATAAAGAATGCAAAGGCTTGAATTTGTTTTAAAATGTCAACAAAAAAATTTAAATATGACAACTTCTCCCATAAGATTGAGCCACTTAATAAAGGGAAAGAAGCTGGAGCAACATGTTTGCATAGTAAAAAGTCATTAGACAGATACCATACAATGTTATTATAATGACCAAGCATACATTTTCTAAGACAAACTTCAAGTGGTCTGCTTTATGCCTTCTGAACTATGTTTTGTCATAAGTACATTTTATAATGGTATATCTCAAGACTGCATCTCTGCCACACTTTGTTTTAGTTTGCATGTAAAACAATTTTATTTTATTTCTGTCCTAGTACATTTTTTCAGTTGAATGCCAATGACATGGCTAATATGTCTGGTGGGAAGATTGCTTCGGTTTCAACACAATTGTCTCGGCATTTAGAGTTTGCTGCGGCAAGGCTTGAAATTTCATGTCTTATTTTGAATGGTTAAAAAAAACTAAGTTAACTTTTACTACCGCAACTGAGTTGCAGCATTGATTTAAATCCAAAGATTAAAAGGCAAATTGTCAAACAATTATCAACAGGGGGCGTGCCGTGCAGAGTTAGAGCGAGCGCTTCATATAAACAAGCCATAAGTCCTCAACAAGCCATTAGTAGTTCGATTCAGGACACTGAGGCCTTTTCTTTGTGTCTTTCCCCGTTCTTTTTCTGTCCATTGCCTGATTAGCAATGCAAATAAACCCACTATTGTCACAAAAAAAAGCCCTTAAAAAAAGATTTGTTAGTGTCAACTTGGATTCTTAGAAGATTTGACACGTGCACATATAAATTTAGGACTGAAGCTAATATGATAATTAGATTTTATATAATT
Source organism: Poeciliopsis turneri (assembly GCA_922788865.1). Taxonomy (NCBI): domain Eukaryota; kingdom Metazoa; phylum Chordata; class Actinopteri; order Cyprinodontiformes; family Poeciliidae; genus Poeciliopsis; species Poeciliopsis turneri. Next base: position 1,900,782 of record CAKLNU010000718.1, read on the forward strand.
CTATCAAATTAAAACTGAAGTAGTTTTAATTTGGCATTTGTGGCTATCACTCATCACTACATATGTGGTCATTCCTAAGAATGACCACAATATTTCTTTTGATGGTTACACTGAAAATGAATTGAATAGTCTGGTTCTACATTGTGTTGTGTTTTTATTCTCTTTTCGATTTGCATTTTAAACTTTCACTGTCTAACAAAGCTCCATCTAGGCACAGGCATTGCATGTTAGCATAAGCTGTACATTTTTAAATGTGTAGTATTGGTATATGGTATTTGTTTATACTTGACATCTATGCCTATAAAAAGTAAACTATCAAAGAGCCCTAAAAATGCTGTTATTTCCAACTTTTTCCACCTTTGCAACCCTTTGAAACAATGTGATTTTTCTTGAGTTTGCCTTCAAAAACTTTCATAACCTGGTTTCTGAGAGATCAGTCAAGTTCAAGCTGGATTGTCAGTACATTACAACAGAGTTTCAAAATCACATCTCTGAGTGGCTTTTTCTTGTTGTTGTAAAAGTCATTGAACATTTACCAAAATATAATCCGTCTGTGATAAGTTCAAACAGGCCAACAATTTATCTATATCCATGTGTTTGTACCTCTATTTTTGGTCCTGAATACATGTGATGTTTATCTGAAAACACCTAGTGGATGTTCTCACTGCAGTGAAATGATAAATGTGAGAGAAGGTGGTTTGCATGTCAAAATCAAAGCTTGTAAATGTCAGCTGATCTGTCCGCCACAAATAGCATCACTGGGGGGAAGAAAGGGGCGTGTGGACAAGACGTTAAATTAATAACATAAGGGAGTTATGTTGAAAGAATCGTCTTACAGATTCTATGCTATGGCTGGGCACATCTTTGATATCTTTGTTATGTCCTTGTTTGAGACTCTGACTCACTACACACAAACACACCAGTGTGTCTTTTTCTTGGAAATCTCATTAATCCTTTATCTGCGGTCTAAATATCTGAATGACCCATTCATATTTTCAGCAGAAGTAACCATCCATCCATCCATCCATCCATCCATCCATTTTCCGTCACCCTTCTCCCTAACGGGGTCGGGAGTTGCTGGTGCCTATCTCCAGCTGCGTTCCGGGCGAGAGGCGGGGTTCACCCTGGACAGGTCGCCAGTCTGTCGCAGGGGCAACACAGAGAGACAAACAAAAAAAACAACCATGCACACACACACACGGACACACTCACCTAGGGAGAATTTGGGGAAGGGCAATTAACCTGACAGTCATGTTTTTGGACTGTGGGAGGAAGCCGGAGAACCCGGAGAGAACCCACGCATGCACAGGGAGAACATGCAAACTCCGTGCAGAAAGACCCCGGGCCGGGAATCGAACCCAGGACCTTCTTGCTGCAAGGCAACAGCGCTACCCACTGCGCCACTGTGCAGCCCCTAGCAGAAGTAACAGCAAGAAAAATAGATTTGGAACATGGTGGTACGAAACGTTAACAACAAAATAACACCAGTGACAGACAAGCCCACTCACCTATCTCAAAGCTCCCATCAATGACTCCAATTAGGTAGCTGGGGATGTCAAAGCGTCTTTCCAGCTGAGTTATTGTGCTCTTCATGTAGCTCCCCGACAGCGCCTTGGCAAAATAGGCGAATGACAATGCTACCAGAAACATCTGGGGAATTGAATGAGAGAAGGAAATAAGAGAAAATAATTACAAGAACAAAAATTGGATTTTGCTACTAGAACAGTGGCAGTTTGTGGATTGGGCGCCATGCCAACGGCAACAGCTTTGACTAAGTTCATAATCTTTGAACAATTGGAACAAATTGTTTCTTTTTGAGGCGTCCTATGGTATTCAGTTCAACTATTAAGTATGTTTACAAAAAAAAAATCCATTTCCTTTTGCAGAGTGAAAATTGTGATATTCTTTGTTTTGCACTTGAAGCAGGCCTGTTGATTTCTCAAACTATGTTTTATTATTCCACACTTTTTAAGTAAAAAATATAGTTACAATGGAAAAAGTGGAATTCCAAAAAATAAAGACATACAGAGTGGAATTAAAAAATATGGAAGGATTTCATAGGGAACTATTACAGCATTCCCATTAGTGTGCGTCACTTATGTCATTAGCAGAGCAAATCAACAACAACAAAATAACACAACCAGTTTTAATACAAAAGTTTTGTTCAACATAGTGAGATCCATTCTTCCTTTATGTCAATTATACAAGTTTGTCTACATTTGTGTTTTTCAGTCGTCTAAAGTAAAGAGAAAAAACAGTGTTTAACTTCTTAAAATAGAGTTTGGACAAAAGAACAACCTTTATGTTATCTTTAATCTGTGACTAATCTTAGCCCATCTGCCTGTAAGCTAGAAAGGAACATTTGGAGGCTTTGGTTGTTTTCCTTACAATGTATTCCACTCAACTTACAGCCCAAGAGAAATCCTGCACACGAGAGTCACATTACGCACATGATCAGATAGACACGCTCTGACCATATAGATAGCTGATCTTCTCTTATGAGACAGCATATCGTTGTAAAGAACACGGTAAATTCACAAAGTTATTTCTAAAGTCCTAAAAATCTAACAGCACAGTCCCTTTCAGCTGCTGCTGAATTGGAATCAGCTGACTTTGTAATTAGTTGTTGTGTAACCACATTAAACAAATTACAAAGAGGAAAAAAAAAATAATAATATCCAGAATAGAACTTGTTTTTATGTATTCAACACTCTTCACATGTAACCTTAGCAGCAGAAAAAAACAAGGTCTTAGCAGAGCACATTCTCATACATAGCTTTCATTTACATGATTAAAGTGGAACAGAGCGCATCAGTGTAAACAGATCACGCTGGCCACCACAATTGGCTCAGGGGCTTAAGCTATTGTACATTGTCATGTGCATTTCCTGGGGAGGCAGAGTTCCAAACAAGCATGCATATACATTCGTTTCCCCTTTTGATGCCAGACATTGCATCTTCTAATGAATCAAAATGGCCTTTGTTACTGTCTTTCCAAACTAATAAACAAGCGAAAGAAACTAATTAACAGCCACAGTAGGTGATTTGTTTGCGTCAAAACAATCCCACGTTCCATGCATAATCATCTTCCAATACCATAAGTTAGGTCTTTAAGTCAGTATTTAAGAATATGCTATTTACTTGAGTTAGCTGATGGTTTGCACCACTGTGTGTCTTTGTGCTTCAGCAGACAAGTTGTTATTGAATTATCCTCTACACCAGGTCATGGAAAAATGCTGTCTGATTTATTTAGTTTAAACACTGTACCTTTTGAACATTTTTAAAGTATCAAACTTTGAAAAAGTGTAATGCAAGTATTGAAGCGTTAAACTTTGTTGCAACAAAGTTCAAAATATTTTATTGGAATTTGACAAAGATCAATGCAATTTTAAAAAATGATTGTGAAGTGGAGTGAAAATTATATGTAGTTTTTCAAGGTTTTACAAATAAATATTTGGGAATTCTGAATTACAATTTAATTTGGCAACTTAACTGTCAAATCCTAATGTAAACGTCCATCTGTATGTAATCTTAACTCTTAGCCTAATGTGTTAAGATTTGGTCCCTATAAATCTGGCAGTTGTGAAAGGTTGTAAAAGGAAAGCTGTTGTTGAAAGAAAGGCCCAAAGCAGCCAATTTGCAGTTTGCTAAAAGCCATGCAGGGGACACATGAAACATGTGGTAGAGGTTTGCTCTGATCTCATTGAGAACAAAATGTTAAAAGTTAAAGTTAAAGCACTTTTCACAATGTGGAACTTGTGGTGTGTGCCTAAAACCCTAGAACTGCCAGTACTTTCCTATCTGCCGTGCCTGAGTTTTGTTTTTTTTTTAACAGTTTTTTTTAATTTAACAAAATATTACAAAACTATTGTTCTGTCGGACTTGAGAAAGACTAGAAATGTAAGGAAGAATGGTCGATAGATCAAATTGCACAGGCTACTTCTGCTGAACATGGCCAATTCATAATTACCACTAATCCTATCATGCATGTTTATGGACCACGTGTGGTAAGTCCAGTGCATGGAGACGGCCAAAATGTCAACATGTAAAGTCGAGAGAGACAGGGATTTAACCTGGTAACCTTTGGTGACCTGTAACCCGAGATGACAGTGCTCACCCTACCAAACCAATCAGCCTCATCTAGAGCTGAGATCTCGAACCAGTTCAAAGAAAGAAAATGGAGCAACACAGAACATCAAAACTCAAAACTCAAAAAAAAACTCAAAGGATAAAGACGACTGTTTGGAATTCAATTCATTTTATTTGTCAAAGCCATTTGTGTTGGGGGGCTGTACCATCTGGCAGCTTTTTGCAAACACAGTGAAAAACACCAATCATCAAGGATTAAAGATGTGACACAGCAGCATCAAGAGCAGATTAGATTATCACTGTAAAACACTTTATATCCATGTTAGAATCGCAACTCCCAGTATGAGCCGCTCTTGACAAGAGTACTGTTAAAACTTTCTAAACCAACCTTATATTATACACAATTTTTGCATACTAAAAAATTGTGAAAGTAAAATTTGAATCCGTCTTGTATATTTAAAGGAGCCATCGATTCCTAGATCATAATTCCAAATTATCTCTACAGTTCAAGCACAGGTAGAACTTATTTATTCAGTTCTGTTTCTTTTATTGTGAACCTACAAGATATTAACAAAAGCTTTAACTAACGATCATAAAGGAGCAAGAAAATTTTCAAGCTATGCACAATAAACAACCCTATCTAAAATAGAAAAAAAGAGTTTTCAGTTTCCGTCTTTTGCAAGAAATGAATGCAAAATGAGGCCACACTGAGACATTGTGGCACCATAGTTTTTAACCCATTTGGAGGAATTAACAAAAGCGGAGAATAATACTGAGTACCGGATTAGAGTTGTAGCGAGCTGTGCCATATCCCACCCAGTCACTCGGGGAACTAAACAATTCTGAGAAGAAATAACTCTGTCCTGCCTCAACAGTCTGTATTATGATAAGCTGCTTGAACACCATTGTCTCACATCACTTTCATGTTGGGTAAAAAAAAAATCTGCTAGAAGGATTGATCTTGTAGAGGGTTTTTTGCTAGGACTGTTCATTTTTCCCTATTTATTTATTTTTTGGGAAGTGTGTTTGAAGCTCTTGGTTAGAAAAGACAAAGAGGAATAGTCTGAGGTAGACTGGGAGCTTGCCATTATACTTTACAGAAATTTATAGTGAATAAAAGACTGATGAGTGCAAGATGAGAATAATCGAATTAATCTTGCAGAAAAGATATGCAGCCAAGAATATGGTTAGCATTTAAAACATGTTTGTAGATTTTTTAAATATGTATATATATTAAAATGATAAAATCTAATGATTTTTTTTTTTTTTACTGTTAATACAGTAATTTTTTATTCAAAACATGCCATTACTGTTTAGATCAGAAGTCTGATACTCCAGTCCTAGAGTGCCAGTATCCTCCAAACATGAATACTGAACTAAATTTTCTTCTTGGCAAGCCAGCATATTTTGCAAAGGCCTGGTTATTAACCAGTCATTCAATTTAGTGGAGCTGGAGCTTTGGTGCATCCAAATTTGCAGGACAGTGGGCCTGGAGAATATAATATTTCTGAAGGTGGTTTTTACTATCGGACACAAAGATCTGCATTTCAACAGACCAAGGGGCAGATCCTTAAGGAAAAGTTTGTTTTGCAGTGACATGGCATCCATGAATTAGAATAGTTTCAACCATCATAAGCTTCATCTTACTAAGATCAAATGGGTTTGGAAGCCAACTCAAAAACTTTACATTCATTACAATCACATTTCATCAGGCAACCTTGAGAAATGTTCCTACTGTTCCTCTGGCCTCTGATGTAAGAGGCCAGAGGATTTCCCCTTGGCTGTTTTGAACCACGTGGCTTCACTGCCTCTCTAATAAAAGAAACTATGATGACGTCTAATCCTCATGGTGATTAGTCCAATGCATCCATTTGTCCACATTGAAAAAACAGTCAAATAAATGTCCCCAAACCAGATTACCTTCTGAGACAAAGATAATGGTCTATTTTAATGTGCACATGTAACTTGTGAGTCATTTTAAGAGAGGTTGATGTTAATGCACTATGACTTCAGATATCCACAGAATGAATCCAGTCAATCACTCAATAAAACCGGTGCAGGATTCTATAAAGTACTCCTAGTATGTACTGAAGGTGCATGCAGTGTGTTTTCGGAGTTTTTATTTTTTTATTTATTTATGAGATTCAGATCAGAAAAACTTAATAAAAAGCTCATCAACACCAAAATTCTTACCTGGGAAGTCAAAGGTCTCTGAACCATGCCAAACTCAATTTGCTGCTTTATACAAATCATGCTCAAAGCCGCATCAATAAACTTATTTGTTCTGATAGTTTGTGCCACATGCAAGCAAAGCCACGCATAGTATTGAAGAACGTACAGTTGGTAAATGGACCCCTAAACCACTTGTTTTGTCAGTTCATGTAAATTCAGTATCAATATGTTCACGCTATTGAAGTGAACTGACAACTTTTGATATTGACAAGCAGTGGTCAGAGTAAGCCTAGTCCATATTTTATAGCTTTTTTTATGCTTATTAGGTCTATGATAGATTAACGATTCCAAGGAAATGAGCTATTGAGAAATGGTTCCTGTAGAGAACTGCTACAAATCCAGGCTTAGAAAGCACAAATGGTCCATGATCCTTACCACTGCAATGATAACATTGGGTGTTAATAGCGAGCTGTGATCAGAAAGTAGCTGCTGTTTACTGCTATAGAAACCAAAGCGACCAAGGCTAAGTGAACACAAGCACCAGTTTAGCAAAACATGCCAGTACTGGCGTGTAGGAAAATCCCAGTAAGACATAAAATGCAAATAGCAACATGAAATAAAAGCACTAATTATTCTCTGATGGTTTTTTCAATGCTTCAGTGGATTAGACTGAAGTTCAACCAGAATGCATTTGACTTGAGCGCCACATGCAGCAAAGCAGGGCTTTCTTTGGCTTGTTGTTGTCCTTCAGGCACCAACTGCGTTTTGTTCATGGCCTAAAAATATCTAGTAATTACAAGACCACAATTTTTCCAAAAGACTCTAAAAGCTATTAAAGCGTGAATCATATCTAAATGTTCCTACATCAAAATTTACACTTAAATAGACGAGTAGATCTCAAATTCAATCACTCCTCTGGATTATTTCTTCAAGGTATTCTAAATGGAAACGTCTCGCCTGCTGTACAGATTTTAGGTGGTTTTTAAAGGATTGAACCTTGAAAGAATAATTACTCGTGAACTGGCCAACAAATGTTATTTTGATTTCTGTGATGATGACACACTGCAAACTCTGATGGCAAGTTTTTTTCATAAGAGTGAGAGCTCTAAAACGTTCGATCAAAAAGCGAAACATTACTAAGTATAATAGGATTAATGTTTTATTAAGGTTGTATCTTTGTTAAGAAATTGCATTTTAAATTACAATTGCATCCCACTGATCATCATTTTTTTTCCAGAAGAATATATTGTAAAGTTGCTGTAATTAGGTTATTAACAAAAAATTTAGATGTATAGTTACTAGACAAGCATGTGACTGCATAACAACACTTAAATCAACACACCAAACATGCTGTTTGAAGAGCAATAACCCCAGCATTCTGAAAGATAAATTAGCACATGTACCTTCAGACTGGTGCATGGAGAGCCGCTGGGTTTGCTGTTCGTCTCGTCACTTCGTCCGTTCTCCTGCACACAGTCTTCCTCGCTTCTGTCCTCCATTCTCCAGATATGTCTCTGTGTCTCCTTAGCAGAGGTCTCTCGCTCGGTGCAGATTCTTGGTATTGAGGCATGCAACCCTGCAAATGGATAATTCAAGCATGTGACCCACTTCTCACAGCAAATGAAAAAAAAAAATAAATAAATAAATAAAAGCAGGCAGTACAAGGAAAACTGACACACAAACTGAAAAAAAACTGCCAGTGTTTTGTCTTGAATGTCTTCAGGCTTCAGTCACAAGTAAAAAGTCAGCATTGTATTCAGGCTGAAGGACGTGCTTGTGCTTTCAGAACAAAAGCTTTTTGTTTCAGGTTAACTATTTTCAGCTACAATATCAAACACCGTGAGCTGAACATTCCAGCCAATCAAACTCTGTACCTACTTGTATTGTTCACGGCAGTAACTGAGATCATGAGACCAAAAATAATGAATCTTAAACCAGGACTGTGAAGTCTGGTAAAACCATAATCTTCAGCCTAAGAACCTTAGTGCACTGAAACCAAATATAAACAACGTCAGAGGGGATTTCATTTACTTTTGAGATTGACAAGGTGAATATCTGTGACTTTAATTCCTAGTTCTTGACATGGATTGTGGGAAAGATTGGAGAAAATTTTGAATTAAAATAAACTGAAAACAATTAGTGTTAAAACTACACTCACCAAGTGTTATGTTAAGTACACTGACTCAGCTGCTTGTGGATACAAATCACCCAATCGCATGGCAGTAGCAATGGACTTAGTCATGGCAAAGCTGTCTCTCAGAAGTTTGGCGAAGAAGGAAAAATGAATTGACTTAAAGATAGGGAGGGACACGAAATATATTCTTTATCATATTGTACTTTCTTCTGTTATTGTGATAAGAATTTATCATGACGATGGTAAACTCTATTCATGACTACAAATCCCAAGAACTTCTACTTAAGCATTTTAGGTTGCCATGTTCTGGATGACTGGGAATCTACACCGATGTATAAACCTCGAAAGCAGAGGACTATTAGTGTCTCTTAGACTCGTACATCAAAAGCAGCTGAGTGCAGCTGAGTTACACTTGTCATAAGTAAGCTGAACTCATTTATGGCTAAATCAGCTTTTTTGTGCTTCTTGTTCTGAGCCACGTTCTGGTTCTGCTGAAGGTTTCTTTTTCCAGTTAAAGAGGAGTTTTTCATCTCCACTGTCGACACATTCACGCTCAGTATGGGGAGCATAGCTGCAAAGTCAACAAAACAACACAATCTGTTGTCTACTGTCGCTATTTCTTCATCCAGGAGGAGTGAAGGCTGCACGTCAATGATTCAATGCACCAGAAAACGTTTTAAGCCAGTTTGAATAATAAACTGAATTTAATGCACTGTATGATAACTGGGATTAATTGGAATGTACATGTGATTGAACTGAAATAATTTTTTGCTTTGCCTTAAGATGATATCTGTTGTGAATTGGCACTATTTAAAAAAAAAGAACTAGATTGACCATGAAATGGTGAGAGTAAAGAAATATACAAGGTTTAGGTGTACTATGTGCCCTTTTGGTCCACAAACATAATAACAGAATATTTAGAAGTGTGGGTTTGGCCCAGTTATTTCTGTCAGACTGTCTGAAAACACACGTGCACCCGGGAATTGTGACATGCCAATGTTGCGCTTCAGAGTCACAGGAAAGCATCATTGTGTCACCCTAAATAAAGCTTCACTGACATCAACGTCAATGTCAGCAACATTTTAGTGGATGAAAGCAGGAGAAAAGATGGCAAAAACAAATAGAAATCATCCAGAAACTTTATCATAGCTAATAGTTGCCCTGGATTTTCAGACATTAGTATGAGCACAACGTTAAGATGAGAAAAATAAGTAGGAAATATAGCTTAAATAAGGATTGACGGAAACAACATTAAAAACAAATAATCTGGTTAAAAGTTAATCCTAACCTCAAGCGTCAAAACTGAAGCAGATTTGTCAGTTATTTTCATTTTTCTGATCTTAAGAGAGACGTTGTTCTGTGCAGCATTTCTTGAACATCGCAGCCTTCCCTTTTCTGCACAGCTCTCTTAATGTCTCGCCACAGCATTTCAATCAGGGTTTGGACTTTAAGTGGGTCAGTAGTACCTTGGTTCTTTTCATTTTCTACTTTTCATTTTGGAAGTGACGGTTTTGGTGAGATTATTCTCATTCTGCAAACACAATGTGAATTTTAAGACCACCATGAGTTAAGCTGGTCTTTTATGTTGTTTGTTTGGTAATAATTAATTAAACTATTGCACCGTTGTTGGGGAAATTTGTACACTTTAAGTTCAATTTAAAAAATTTTTTTTTTGAAACTGTATTATATTGCATGATATGTTGATGCTCTAATTTAACAACTGTTTGAATAAAAAACTTTTTACTGTTTTATTTGTGGATAAGTTGGAATGAAACAAATAAATTATTTCTGAGCCAAAGGAATTCCAGCATAAGGAAAACAACTCCACCATCCCAGCCCACTCCACATAGACATGGCAGCAATATGTACTATAATTTTATTTACTCACAACTTTCTTTCACCCCAATTTACCTCTGTCTCCCATTGTATACAAATTATTTCTTACCTCCCTAATTTATATTATTTAACATAATAACTAAAGTCATATTATGTTGTCGGACACAAAAAAGTGAGGTTGTTACGTTGGTGAGTTAGGATTATGTACCACATTTATAATTTCTCTCAACTGATTTTCTTTGAGTTCACACAGAGAACAAAACAATAGGCTCAGTAACAGCAACAGGTTCAGCTGTTTTATGTAAAGCAAGACGTAGCACAAAATATATGTATTTTCTTGCTTTCTGTCAATGATTCCATGAGTCATTCTTGTTTTGAGCACACATTTAAATGGAAACACAAAGACCCAACTGCACATGCTTTTTGAGCCACCTTAAAGGCGCTGGCAACATTTTTATTAGCACTACATGTTTCTGCTGCAGCTTGTCACTGATTGCTTTTTCTGTTTTTCTCTTCCATTCTCAGTACCAATTTGCTAGCTGAAGTCTTCCTCTGTATGTTTCATATCTCCAAACAATGTGTCTCCAGATCTCTGCTCTTTGGAACTGATAACGGTCCTGCGATAATTTCTCATAATTCTCCCTTGTGTAACACCCTAATGTAACATCCTCATGATTCAGCTGGATTTGTAAAGTAACTGTAATTTTTAGACAACATAATACTGGAAACAAACCCATGAACAAATACGTACAAGGTACCATCCCTCTTAAGAACAAAAGCCAAACAGCATTCTGCAAATGAGGATCTTACTCACACTAGCACTAGCAGGAATCTTAATCAATACAGACAAACTTCCCGTAGTCCGCTGAGCCCCAGTGCCAAGGAAAGCACCAACTACTTAATATTAGGATTTTTGGCTGATTTGAGAAAACTTTTGGGCACTGAGACTCCTTTCTGCGCTTCCATAAGTTCAATAAATGAAATCATGTATCAGTGCAGAACAATTCAATATTTAGTGTCAGAAATATTATCGAGGCAACTCTTTAGAGCAGTTCTCAAGTATCCTTGCATTTTAACAATTCAAGGGCAGCTGTGGTCCCTAAAATCCACAAAAACCAGGGGTCAATTATATACCTCTTTAAAAATATTATGTAAAATTAGGTGCAAACGGCTTATTTAAAATTCTTCATATATCTGTGACGATGTTAGCATGCCTAATATGCCAACATCACTTATGTCAGCTTCAAACATTATTGTGTTATAGTGAAAGTCTAATCTTTTGAACTCTTGTTGAAAAAAAAATCTAAGAGTTGGTAGTTCTTTAGCAGTGAGCTTTGGAGATTTGCTTCACCTCATCTAATGTCCTCACTTTGTGTGGAAAGATAACTCTAACCCTGACTGGCCTTGTCACAGTTGCAGATGTTTTAAACTTTTTTATTAATGATTTCCTCTGTGTGACTTAGGAGAAGTGGCTATTTTTCTTGTTGCAATTTTAGGACTCTATATATATATCATACTTTCTTGAGTGGGATGAGCAGATAAGACAAAATATAATTGTAATTTTCTCTATGGAGGATTCATAAAGTTTTAACTTGTCTTATCTTAAATAGCCTACAGTTTACATCACATAGTCTTGGTTATTTTGATGATTAAATAAATTTGAACTTTTTAAATTTTAGTTTAGTTTTGATGGTTATAGCCTAAGTATTAATTTTAATAAAAGCCTAAAAGTCAGAAACTGAAATGAACATAACTTCACCCATGACATAACTACACAAACATGGGGAGAACTATTGATACAACTGACACATTCAAGTGTCCAAGCTCATTAATAGGAAGTTTTGGTGAAGGACAATATGTGATAGAAAAAGTGCAAAAGTAACACAGAGGTAAAAATAAAAAAAAAATGTGTGTGAAATTCTCAAGGCTGTTCACTGAGTGCTGTGTTCAAACGTAATGAGAGATTTGGTGGAAGGAGAAAAAAGTGCAGTAAGACGTGTCATCATTTCCCAAGATGTTGATTTCATTCACAGCCTAATTGCCATCTGTGCACATCACCAAAAGTATCATGATAGATAGATAGATAGATAGATAGATAGATAGATAGATAGATAGATAGATAGATAGATAGATAGATAGATAGATAGATAGATAGATAGATAGATAGATAGATAGATAGATAGATAGATAGATAGATAGATAGATAGATAGTAAAGCAACATATAAGGCCAAAACTATTGTACAATAAAAATTTCAAATCCAAATCTGCAAAACCAAAATCATGCAGCACCATGCATGCTTTTTTTTTTGGCTTAAGTTCAGGTGTAAAGAGAAGCTTTACTTTGAACACCTTAATCTCTTAACTGTTTTGTTGTTTGCTGAAGTGCAAGAAATAAGCTGTTAATGAGAGCAACAAGGTCAGACGTGTGAAAAAAGCTTCAGGCTGGAAAAAAAATAAAATAAAATAAAAAATAAAAAAAACCTGCCTGTTGCCATCTTTAATTAAAGACGCTCCGACTCCCTAATTTTTTCAGCTCCGTCCTCCCCCTCCTTTTTAAGAGCGGGGTCACGATGAACTGGAAAGACAAAATCACTCACCTTCAGTGTCCTTATTTTCGGCTTGATTGAGCGGCTCGGATTTCCCAACCGGTGAGCCAGTCAAGAGTCTTCCTCCTCCTCCTTCTCCTCCTCCTCCTCTTCCTCCTCAGCAGCTCAGTCCGCTTTCAGTCAAACTTCTCATGTGGAAGGACAGCAGCAACGAGCGCCGATTAGGATCGAAGCGTGTGCTCGCACATCCCGTATTGGGCCGAGCCGCCTAATCCGACGATGGGAAACAGAATCCCAGCCTTTTGACACACATCCGTAGAACAGGCGGGCAGGAGAGAGAAGATGCGCGCTTCCAGGTGAGATCCCGCCGCCTCCCTGCAGTCACACTGATTCTGCAGACGGGCAGGCTGGCAGCCCGCAGCCTTCCGTAGAAAAAAAAAAAAAAAAAAAAAAGCCTTCCTTGACAGAGAGGCGGGAGTCCTCATCAGAGCGCCTCTCTCCCTCTCTTTCTCTTTCTTTTCTGTTTCTTAACCCAGTTTTTAATGCAGCTTTGCCTCCTCCCATATTTTTTTCCCTCCCTCCCCCCTCCACAGTTTTATAGCAGTTCTTTTTAGATTACAATGTATTTATTGTTGCTCTAAAAATGAAAATAAATAAATACATTTTGTGTGCTAGTTGACTTTTTTTTTTTTTTTTTTAGCACGTGATATTTTTCGCTGTAATTGTAAATGCGTCATGAGACTTACTTGGTAATGTTTGTTAGCTGGAGTTCTGCCTCCCATGGTTGGAATAATTTAATAGTGTCTGTGAGTGTGTTGTCATAGAAATATCTTTTTTTATTATTATTATTATTATCCATCCATCCATTTTCCGTCACCCTTCTCCCTAACGGGGTCGGGAGTTGCTGGTCACCCTTCTACCTAACAGCGGTCGGGAGTTGCTGGTGCCTATCTCCAGCTGCGTTCGGGCGAGAGGCGGGGTTCACCCTGGACAGGTCGCCAGTCTGTCGCAGGGCAACACAAAGACAAAAAGGACAAACAACCATGCACACACACACTACTACACCTAGGGAGAATTTGGGAAGGCCAATTAACCTGACAGTCATGTTTTTGGACTGTGGGAGGAAGCCGGAGAACCCGGAGAGAACCCACGCATGCACAGGGAGAACATGCAAACTCCGTGCAGAAAGACCCCGGGCCGGGAATCGAACCCAGGACCTTCTTGCTGCAAGGCAACAGCGCTACCCACTGCGCCACTGTGCAGCCCTATTATTATTATTATTATTATTATTATTATTATTATTATTATTATTATTATTATTATTATTATTATTATTATTAATTAGCCATGGAGATTTTTTAAGCCCTTACCAAACCATCCTCACCTGTACCTTATGGTGAAATACACTTGAGTTCTGACTATTCCTCCTTTCATTAGTGTGGTATTTAGCATATATAAACAGTTTTGGTGATTCTAATACCAAAATTACTGGAGGAGTTTGTTCTGATTCAACTCCAGCCAGTCAGAAAAACAAAATGTGAATATGCGTTTTTTTATTCTGTGTTTGGAAACATCTGGCTTTAGCTTTATATTCTCATGCATAAAGTGCCTTGCTATTCTTTTTGTCACAGTGCAGTCACAAATCCTCAATTTAAATTGCTGTGATGTACTTCATAATTAATACAAGTTAATAAAAATGTAATTATTACATCTTAATTTCTATTTTATCACTGGTGTCATCAGACACTGCTTTATCACCAGTGGCAGCTGGCACGGTAAGGCAAAACCTCAGTTACTATGACTTCATCCCACTGTTTCTCACACAGCAAAGATAGTAAAACCATTTTCGGATCGTCCAGTTTGGGAAAGCATAATGGAAATAAATCATTGGGTCGATAATAAATGTAAGACTTCGTTTTGTTAATCATCTCACAATAATTTAGTTTCAAAACTGTAATAAAAACTTGTGAAAAATTAATAAAAAAATAATAATAAAGACTACATCCTTCTTCCTTGAAACTAATTTTGTGGTTAAGGTGCATTTTTGATAATATGCTGTTAAAGTTGGAATAAATCTCACAAGGAATTTCATATTTCCTACCTGTGTGATCCAGCAAACCATTTCAAGTTAATTCAGTTCAGTAATAGTTGGCTGTTGGTGTATGGATTGTGTACAGACCTAGCTAATTTAAAAACAAATCCCATTTTAGTTTTAATACTATTATGGATAGACGGACGGATGGATATTTTACTGCAGTGTGTGCAAAATGGATCTTACCATACATTTTATCCCAGAAAAACATCATCACTAGCTAACAATATCTAAAATAAGAATTAAAAGTAAAGAGCACTTAAAATGTAATTGCTTTAATTTCTAGAATTTGGTTCTAAATAACAGGGCAGCCTGTGCTTGTCAGTGCATGCTCTGTTACGGTATAGACGAGAGTTAAGATTAATGGCCAGTGGCTCTCTTATTTCCTTTTGTGCATGCAATCAGCTGCCATCTGCTTTTTCTTTCTTCCAAAGAATGGTTGTCACTTTTGTTTCTTTCAAATGACAAAGAAAAAATGTTTTCGTGGTATGTTTCGTTAGCTACTCCTGCATTTTAGTAATTTGGAGCTTTACTCAAATCCAGCCATGCAAATTGAAATTTAGCTACAAAAATTTATGTTTCAGGAAAGGGTTGGATAAATGGCTTCTCTTTTTTCAAAATAAAACCATCTAGTGCATTTTTATAAAAAATAAAAGTAAATCAGAGTCTGCCTGCATATTTTTTTGATGCTTTGTAGGTCAATACATGCTATGGATCCTGCTAGGATTACAACCTGCCAATATGATATTTAAAATGGATAAAGTCACATTCCAAGCACATTAAATAAACATGAAAGCTTAAAACAGAAGTCGTGTCCTATCTGTACACTGTATTACTACCACTACTATATTGTATTTTTCAGCTTATGTTTTGGCTGAGAATTTAACTTTAGACATGAATGAGTGTAATCAATCTGAACTGCTCCAGTTTTAATCAATGATGGTGTATTCTCAGTGGTCGCTGTTTTTGTGGTGTTGGATTTAAGTCAAGCTGTGTTCATAATCCTCCAGGTTAAGGTCAAGAAGATTAATTGGGGGAAAAGGAATCCATGAAGGGGAAAAAAGGGAAAGTGGGAAATCATCCAGAAGACAGGTCTATGATGAAAGTGTGGAAGATATCATACAAGGATTCAAAAAATGGGAGCAGACAGAAAAAAAATGCAAGAAAAAAAAGAAAAAGATGTACTCACGTCGTTCCAGAATAATACATTTTACAAACAAATAACTTCTGGCTTGTCTGCAAACCACGTCGATGTTAACGCGTCAGAAAAATCAGAGAAAAAGCATTTGTTAAAATATGTATCGAGGGCTAACGTGCTATATTTTAGTCCACTGCGTGGTTGGATTGAAAAGGATGTCTCATGATATTTAATACTCTCACTGGGTAATTCCAAAAGCTGACACAAAATCGATCAGACAAGGAGGGCTTCAAAGAGAGTGCCGCTTCAATGAAAATAAGATTACCAAAGGGATTACTTTTGATCTTTTCAGCCACCACATACTCTCGGTATGTCAGCTCCTCTACATCTAAGTTACTCAAGGCAAACTAGAATATTCTCATTTCCATGCAGAGTCAGAGCAAAAGTTAAGCGTAATTTGGTCTTCATTGCCGCCAACCTTTTGGCTTTAGTGAGAACTAAACACTTAAGCAATGAGAAGACAGCATCTCAGGAAAAGCTGGACGTGGATTTGAGAAACATGATTAAGGTCTAACAGTAACACACTGCAGGAATGGTTAGTGTTTTGGGATAGAGAACACTGTAGCACAAGGGACCACCAAGACCCCCTCTTGCACAGTATCATCTCCTACTGGGTGGGTTGGAACAGCAAACCTTGTTATCTCCACCCTCAGAAGACCCCAAAGAGTTGCTAGAGTTGTGTGTGTGAGTCTAAGAAACTTATTCTTAGAGTCTTTTTTCTTCTGGCTGACAGAACGAGAATGTTTTATCATTATTTGTTATACAAGTTGAAGCTAAGGATGATATTCTGTTTGATTCTGTTTTTCCAGACTGAGTGCTATGAAACTATTGCTGTGACAGCTTTTATGTTTGAAAGTGCGATCGTTTTGATGGGCCAAAGATTTGAGGAATTTTCTGTGAATCTGTATGAAAACCACATCTCGTAAGGATAGATGAGCTGGACTTGCTTTCCCAGTCAGTATAACCAGGATGGTGGTGCCTAAGGATTGCTCCCATAGGAGGTATAGAAACACCCAACATCACCAAAAAAGTTGACAAGATGGAATTGTAAATCTCTATGTTCTGTCAAGCACACATCGGTAGATCAGGCCTACATTAAGTAAGTGACACATCATCAGTGGAATTGTTGTTTTAATTAAATTTGCCTCCCAGAGCCTGCTGGGACGTCCACAATGGCATCAGATATTTTCTGAACTCTGAATGGATGGTCAAAGCATATCTGTCATCCCAAAGTTTTACTAGCATAGCATGTCCGGTGCAATCAGCACCACACACAGTAATACTTGTAAATTCGTTTTTTATTTCATGGACTTATTCACAGTAACTGGACATTGTGAACGCAGTGGGGTGACATCCAGCCACTGAAGGGAACTTCAATGACTTGCAGGCTGTGATGCTTTTGAGAACATTTGGAGAAGCCAGAGTTGATCTCCATCTCTGGTTCTGACTAATCCTATATCCACCGTAGCTGTGGAGCGGACATTTTCTGTCATGAAACGAAAAAAAAATATCGGAATTATGTCGGAATTATGGCAAGAGACAGGCGACTCACAGCCTTGATCTCAAGGCCATAGAACAGAACTTGTTGATGAAACTGAAACAAAGAGATGGACTGATTTTGTCTTTAAAGAAATTGTCAGCAATTGAGAGAGTATTATATATTTTATTCACACATGTTGTGGCACAGTTGCAGCTTTACTAATGAGATTAACAACAATAATTTGCTTCCAGTTTTCCAAATAAGCCCAGACTTTTATTTATTTATTTTTTTGCCTTCATTGCAGTCTTTTTTCAAGATACAGTTTGGCCTTAGACAGCAGCTAAAAGAAACAGGCCTTTGTTTCACAATGTGTTTATACAACAGGCAAAGCAAAAGTCATGGATTTAAGTCTTTCTGAAAACATGGACCAATTTAAGAAGTTAATTGTAAAACAGTTGTTGGGATTTATCAATAATCATGCTCTCTGTGATTTTGTATGTTATGTAAATATACTGAATATCAGGTTTGGATTAAAAAAAATGTAAAGTGAGATTCTGCTATTGCGACTGAAAGTGAATTTATTAAAATTTTTGCTATTTATTGGGGCCTCAAAAAATTGCTCGGACACTGTATGTTGACTGAATATCTTAAAGTCAGTTGCCAACTGTTTCATCCAATCTAAAGTTGAACTTCAGAAGATATTATAATAGAATCCTGTTGAAACAGAAGAAGAATCAGCCAGACACACGCAGCATTTGTAAATCTTATTATTGAACAATAGTCACAATACAACATCAACAATGCCTTGCTAGTGACAGGTTCTAATAATCCCAATATATTGTATAGTTACTTTGTAATACATTATTGAGAGGCACTTCCAGTAAGTCTGGCAATAGAGGAACTACAGTATTGTGTCTAAATTACAAAACAGTAAAAATAAATATTATTTCTAAAAGTTCTTTTTTTTCCTTTGTCATAATATATTTTTAAATCTGTACAGTATATATTTTTATACAAAGTCAAACAATAGCAAGAAATAAAAAGTTATATTTTCCTTAAATACTGGTGAATCACACAATTTCCCCCATCCTGTAGGTATTGCTACATGAGTCAAGTGCAAGATACTAGAGAAAAAAGATAAAGAACTGAGTCAGTGAAGCGACTGCAATTGCAGAAAAAAAACCCATACCAGCCTTGTCTTATTTTACAGATGGTGGAAGAAAATTGTTTTGGTTTTGCTTGAGACAAACGTGGAAAGCCTTAAAACAGTTTGTAGATACATGTTCATGTGAAAATGTTATGGCACAGGAGAGAAGACCCAGTTTAACTTAGCAGAAGCAACAAGCTGAAGATAAACGGAGTGTTTTGTTTTTTTTGTTGTTTTTTTTTGGTTTGCGATGCCTTCAGTCTGTGAAGAGTTGGTGAGTTGTTGTGCTACTAAAGTCCACTAACATGGGAGTGAAAGAATAAATCAATTAAAGATACTAACACTATAAGCAGTGGTCTATTAGATAACTGCTGACAGTTTTTCATTCAGTTTAATCTGCGTTTACATATAACACCAAAATGTGTATATAATGTATACATATCCCAACATCACAAGGTTCTACATAACAATGTAAAGAAAAAAAAAGGAAATTAGTTTAGGGCTCATTTTGTGCAAATCACCAAAAACTGCAAAGCTCAAAAGTATTTCTTTGGTTTGCAGAAGTAAATCCGGTTGCAACAATATTTCAAAGAAAACACTCATATCTTGATAAAAATTAAGAAGCGTGGCTCTGATTAGAGACTATGTTCTCTTTTGACATGAAAAAAAATTTAAATCAATAATGAATGATGTCATAATGGAGAATTAAGATGACTAACATTGAAAAAAGAAATACAGACAAGTGAAAAACAGCTTAAATTGCTAAGAAGAGTAGTCATAAATGCCAAAACAAATTAAACAATTTCCATGGTTCATAAGGTGGAATAATGACCAAATTATGTTTTTGGTTTTTTTTTTTTTTTTTTGTATCTTAAAGTTTTAAAAAGACAAAAAGCTAAAAAAATGAATTGAGAACAAATCATTATTGAAAAGTTATACTTAGAGGGCTCATATCATCCAATTTAGCATCGTTTTGAAAGTATTGAGTACAACTGAATCCTCGTTGGCGTTTCTATTATTTTCCAAAAAAGACAACTCATTTTAAAATCCACCCTTTTGACACAAAATATATTTTTAGAAACATGACTTTGTAAACCAAAGGGTCAACTACCAGGTATGAGCAAGTATGTACTGTATGCAAAATCCAAGCTTACTTACCTATTTATTGGAAAAGCAGGTGAAAGTAAGCACAGGTAAATTTCTCCTCATCAACAATGATAAAAATAACCTCTCTGTTCAAAACACTTTTCACCCCAGGATTAAAACGCTGACCGACAAAAACACAACGCAGTGTATACAGGTACTATACATTGCCATAGTGAAGTATGCAGCCATATAATTGTTATTTGTGAACTGAAATAAATCTCTGCAGGAGTTCTTTGTTGTTTCACTCAGTTTTCACTTTCATTTGGCCTTTGGCGGGACCAAGCATCCACTGATATCAGCTGATTCAGTTAAATTTAATCAGTCAAACTCTCTCTAAACTTTTCTGCAGGGTTTTACTCACCATAGCAACAATCTTTTTCTGTGTCTGAGCCAAAAGAATAACAGCTTTGATTTCAGTACTTTGACTTTTAATCACTAAACTTACACTCTTCTAACATGAAGGCTGACTTTTAGGCCCAAACAATGTGTTTAGGTAAAGTAACTGTAGACAAACTTAGAGGGGCCTGACAGATTATAGTCTGTCATAATGATAAAGTAATGTAATAGTGAGATTACTTTAGTGAAGTTAAACCTTCAAAGTATTGATAATGTGTAGAAAAGTGAGACTTTCAGATGGTTCCATTCACTTGCACTATGTTTTATAACAAACACCGTATAGTTTTCTTATTTATTGTGCTTTGGTGACATTATTGTTATCTTGATTCTTCCTTTTGCTTGTCAGATCCAAAGTCAGTACGGACTGAGACCACAATGCTGGTCAGAACCAGAGCAAAAATTACATCTAGCCAAATCATAATAGAATTTTAATTTTTGAAAACACAAATTTTATCACAAGAAGTTATAGCTATATTTACACCACTGTGGTAAAATTACAGGCAATGAAAGCTTTGAGGGGTGCCAGTTTGCTATGTCTCCAAGATGCTGCTGTCAGACCACATTTCAACCAGACTTCCTTTACTTCACTGGACAAATTGCCAAATAAATCTATGCCTGGAAATTTTTCAGTTTCCTCTTTGGTACTGGCTGGCCATAGTGTTATGCACATATGACTGGGTCTGGTATTCTTTATGTAATGCCATTACTCACTAGCAACTTCTAGCTTCATTCTTAGTTTTGCAGAGGATGTTGGGCTGCATCAATTTGCCACAGAAGTGGTAACACAGAGAGATGTGCAAATGTTCTATTTCAAGTGTGTTTTGTTTGTTTGCTTGTTTTTGCATATTTCTTGACTTTGAACATCAAAATATCATAAATATCTAATAGTTACATGAAGCAAACCACCTTTGATGCAGAAAAATACTGCCTGGATGAAGTTATTTTACCAGAATATTGCGCTGCACCAAAATGACGAGCAGTGTTGTGGACTTCACCTATTTTGATCACATGGCTGACCTTCTCAGATGGAGGTAAAACAAAATGTTTGGTAAATGTAAGTGCTACTAAGCTACGTTTTTGTAGTGGAGGTCTTAAAAATGACTTACATATGCACCTATTTTTTTTTCTTACTCTAAGAAATATGTTCATCTACCAATTTCTCAGAAATTGTCTTTAAACATTAAAATTATACATTATCTTACTCAGTGTGCCTAGCTCTCATGCTCTGGGGAAAAAAAGTGCTCTATGACACTCGAAAAATATTTTTTTGTATATGTACAAGGAATTAATCGTTTTGCAAATCTGTCTGCTCTATTAAATTTTTTCAAGGCTCATTTGACATTACAGATAAATAACATTTATTTCCTTTAGCTGTTTATCAAATGGGTGTTCAACTCTGGTTGTAAAACGATTCAACATGGATTAGACAAATCTCCAACTTATGGAGCGAGATATAAGTAGTGCAGAAAATCAAATTGCTTCAAACTAGTTTTCTAAAAAAAAAAAACATGAATTTGCTCTTTAAAACATTAATGGTTACATACAATATTGAATTTAAAAGGCTAAAATATCGAAGTGATTCTTTAAACTTAATTGTTATTGTTCATTAAAAACACACACAAGTCAATTTAGAAAGATTTTGTCACACTAAATATAGAATTAAAACTGTTGTTTAACTGAACTTTTACTTTGTCAACTGGTTGCATTCAGGAGGTAATTTCTTCCTGTTTATTCTGCTTAATGCCAAGAAGGCTCCACTGGGGGGCATATTGTTACGACTCCCAAACCCCCTTAAAAAAACATTTGCATCGTATTTGCGAATATTTTTGTAATTGCACTGGCCATCTCTGGCTAGTAAAAGTTTAAGTGTGACAAAAAGCATAATAAATCTCCAAGGAGACGACTGTCTTTCACATCACTTAGTAAGAACAACTCTGGTCCGTTCGTTCCTGCTGCTTCTTCAAAACACTGATCCACACATTTGAATTTCTGAGGACTTGCACAAGTAGAGCTCCAAACATAGGCAGACTTAAATCTATGCATACATATGTGTGATTAAAAAAAAAACACATATATCTGGGAAATCTTGTAAATGGAAACCCACATTTTGATCACAGCTTTGATTGCTTCAAGTCTCTTTGATTGTTGCACTGTACAGTTGGAGAAGAAAGACACATTTTGTCTCAGAGTTTTATACTTCGAGGCTATTCAAATTTAAGCTCTACAATGGAAAGAGAACATGAAACAATGTCTGAACATTGACTTGGAGCTCTGGATGGGAATGAGGTGTAATGTATTGTATATTGTGTGCTGAAACATCATTTTTTTTCCTACAGGTTTGTGGTTAATTTTGTAGTATTTCAAGTTTAAAAGGTTCCTCTTTTTGAAACTACAGCTGCAAACATGTTTTTTTATTTTGTTTGTTTAAGGGCGCCCTTAACTGTATGTCAAGGCATTACAAAGATAAAGTCTGAGGAGATTAGTTCAGGGAGGTATTTTGGATCCAAATGAACGAGATTGACATTTTAACTTTCTTACTTTGCCAATTATATTTTTTTGACCTTGACGTCCTCAAATTAAATTCCCACATGTTGCTTTTCACTGTTTTATGCTGTCTCAATAGCAGGTCCTTGGAATGTCTTGTAGATTATGATAAAGAAAAAAAAAAATCTATATCTAAGCCTTTTGGATTTACATGCAAACAAAAACAATAATCAGATGCTGTGATTGTTGTGGACTTCCTAATTTATAGTGTAACAAACAAACTCAAGTTCTCCATGTTACTGAGTAAAGCCAATGAGCGGTCAAGGGTATTATGTTGTACATTTTAGCCCTCCTGTGTGTTAATGGGCATTTTCATAACAGTGCAGTTGATACAGCTAAATATTTCTACAGCATTACAATAGTATTAGCAAACAGTAAATGAGTAAGAAATTTTGTCACATGAAGCAAGCATGTTTAATAGACTGCATAAGTCGCTTTGGTAACACTTTATTTGACGGTTTGACTGTCACTTTAAAAATTAGGTAGCTTTATGTAAGCTAAAGTTTAATCAGTAATACATTTGTAACAAATTTATGTTGGATTATGATTTATTGGTTAATGTCAAGTTGTCCTAATGAAAACATTTTGGATAATGTCACCTTTGTATTAAAAGTGTCATGATTTACCGAATGACACTTTATGACAACAGTCATAAATATTTATGAAAACTTACTCATGTTCATGACAGGTGTTGTGTCATGTTTATGACAGTGTCATGACAGTTTTATTCACAACCCGTCAAATAAAGTGTTACCGTCTCTTTTTTTAATCGAGAGTATTTAAAAACATCAGCCTGACTGCTTAAAGGGCGTGTATGCTATATGTCAGGTAGTTAGTATTGATCAATCGTTACCCAGCAACTCACCTGCTATATGAGAGCTACAGGGGCTCCGACCGTCAATACTCACGGTTATTACCTGTTATCTCGCTCCTCAGGTTATCATACAGTAGAAAACTCCCTGCTGTTTGATTGCTTTAGACATCGAATACAATCACTCTTACACTCACCAGCAACTTTATCAAGCTCGCCTTGTCAGTGCAAGGTTTGACCTCCATGCATTTTAAATCTGACAGATTAAACACGATATGATGTAATGACAGCTTCCAAAGTTGCTGCACATCCCTGATGCTAATGTCCTGGTTCACCACATCCAAGGGCATTGTAATAGATGGAAATCTGGTGACTGAGGAGGCCTCTGAAGTACAGTGAACACAACGTTATTCCAAAAAACCAATTTTGAATGAC
Source organism: Poeciliopsis turneri (assembly GCA_922788865.1). Taxonomy (NCBI): domain Eukaryota; kingdom Metazoa; phylum Chordata; class Actinopteri; order Cyprinodontiformes; family Poeciliidae; genus Poeciliopsis; species Poeciliopsis turneri. The sequence goes on from CAKLNU010000718.1 coordinate 1,924,808, forward strand.
TTGAGTTTTGGGACATAGTTTAATGTCCTGCTAGGAGTAGCCATTAGAAGATGGGTTCACTGTGGCCAGAAAGGGGACAAATTGTATTCAGTCAATCACTGGATGTAATGTTGGGTCATTTGAACTACTGCGACTTTGTCAACTCACTCTCCCCCCAAAAAAGCGCTTTCGCTGACACAACTACCTCCCCCTTTAGACAATTCTCTGTAAACCTGATAGATGTTTGTGATAATGGCAGTAGATCAGCGGTTTCTAAAATACTCTTACCATCAAGTCTGAAACTAACAACAACAGCCTTTTCAATCCCCTTTTCTTTCCCATTGTAACTCCAGTTTGAACTTCAGCAGGTTATCCTCACAGCGTTTAGGGCCTAAATATAACTGGCTGATGAATTACAAGTGTTATCAAGGAACTGATGAAGTGCACCTCGTAAAGTGTCGGACTGTAATCTGCTTTGCCTTCGTCTTGAGTCAGCTGCAACTCTCGCGGAGCTAATAGTCTTTCAGCTGTAATTATGATTCTGATGGAAACTACTTGTTGCTGCTATGTGAGTGAAGACGCTAAGTAGCCTCAAACCTCGTCCGATACTTTTCCGATGTCAGTTTAAATAGGCTGTAATGCTTGTTTCTGCTAATAGCTCGGAAACACAGATCATCACATGGTTTTGACTTCTAACCAAACTGGATCCTCTTCAAAGAGCTGCATCTAGAACAATCTTCTAAAATATTAAAGATATTTAAGACCCTGCTGACCCTTCATGGAAAGCTACATGTAATGCTAAAAGGTTCCTCTCCCTTTTCTCATATCTCCCCGGTTTCCTTACTAAGCCTCATTACTTGGGGCTGTTCTCCGTGTTCACGCTGTCCTCCATCATCACCAATCAGAATTTCTGAGGACATCAAAGGAAAGCATGAGCACCACCTGTCAGGCCATATGCTATGATATAGTTACACTCAAACAACTGCTGGGTTATTCCTTTAACTCAAGTCCTGGGTTCATACTGTAGGGAAAGAAGATTAAACAAAACCTGGGTCAAAAATTTAGTGTTAAAAAAAAAAAGAATAAATCCTCAAAGGTTCGCAATTTTGCAAAATAAAAGGTTAAGATTATTCTGTATAACAATGTCAATGTCAGTGGGGTTTGTTATGATTTTAATTCACACAAGAACACAAGTTTGTTCTCTTAATCTAACATTAACATTAGCCTTTCACTTGCTCAGTGCCCAATAGCTACTTTTACCAGGTACGGCAACCTAATGCTGGATATGTTCAACGTTCATGCTTTGATCAAATTAATATTCTACACCGTGTTATATTCTGAGAATGACATTTACTGTTTGTAATGTCTCATTAATTTAGGCCACATATCAGTGGCCTAAAGTTTTCAATATTTATGAAATTTACTATGTCGAAAAAGTAAACAAGATGGTTGTAATAAATGGCTATGACATATGGTTTGTTTACAATGTATAAGTAATGGATAAAGGGTTCTATTTGCTGAGGAGACAATTTGTCAGGATATACTACTAACCTGTCCAGAAAGTAGCTCATTGACTGTTACAGACAGGCCACATGCTCCCTGCAGCCCTGCAAGGATAGCGTTTAGAAAAAACTGAATAATTTTACTATGTAGATACAAATAATACATCTTATTCGAATATTACTTTGTTTAGTTGAATTTTCTCTATTATCTCTTCAGCACTAGTGTTAGACATTAGCCACTTTGACTTATTTTGGGGGTTAAAACCAAACACTGTACGCTGCGTGAAACCAATGGTTAAACCCCATCGTGTGAAATAACCTTCACACTGATAGCAAAATAATGCTAATAGTGTTGTTTATAAACCAGCAGTTTTTAGAGTGTAAGGTATAATCAGAGGAATCTTTCTCTACAGGACGAGTGTCAACTTTGAACAAAAATGTTAGTCTCTGTGTTATTTAAAGTGCTTACATCTCTTATTCTGTTTTATTTTTCTCTCCATGCTACTATTGAAACTGGCTACATATACATGCTACTTAAATTCCCTTTACCATTTTTTTTTTTTTCAATATAAAAAAGGCTATAATGCCCTTGTTTAAAATCTGACATCTAGACATTTTCTTGTTGCTGCGCAGCGCCTAATTGTCCGACCTTCCAGGTTTAGAAAGTCTTCTTTATGTAAATCTTGGGTGAACTGGCCCTGTGACTCGGCACTAGCCTAGTCCACCACAGCAGTATACTCTATATTTGCAAAGATTTCACCAAACTGCCAGCGTTAACATTCTTTTGTTTTGTTTTTTTACTCCATTTTGGTTCCTGCTAGGCTGTACAAACCCAGCCCAACATTCACAGATATTTAACGGAGATAGAAGCAAACAGATGAAAGAAGAAGCAGAGAGAAATACAAGGACGAGGACATTAGAAATCCTTTTGTGATTCTAATTCTGCCTTCCTGAGTTGTTCAGCCTGAAAATACATTGGTGTCTGTGTGGACCGAGTGACCAAAAATTAGCAACAATAAAAAATAAAAAAAAAAACAGGGAGAAACTGAATGCTAAAATTTTGTTTTATGAGATTTTCCTTGAGCGAGAATAAAGCTTTTGGAGCAACAAGGTTCTTTTTTAAACTTCTTCTCTGTTTGGAGTGTGGAATGTGAGTGTGATTGTGTGAAACTTGCGTGGTCCTCTGATTTTTACACAATACCACTGGCTTTCTTCAGTCTCCTTCACGCCACATGACTGCAGACAGCCTTTTCCCTGACTTTCACCCCATTGTCCTGAAGAAAGGGCTTGCTGCACACCTTCAGCAAGCTGAGTTGGCTGCATAGGGTGTTAACAAAATGGGAAATGCAGGAAGAGCGTTTGTTGGCCCGTTAGTGCACAAGGGACAGCCTGGGAGAGGGCAGGGCTCCAGATCCAGAGTAAGCTTGAAAAGTAAAAAAACAAACTTAAGTCTGTTTTTCCACAATCACCACTCTGTTTCTACTATTTCCTCATCTTTTGCTGATCTCCTCATCAGATGTCCTGACTATGTGTCATCCCAGTCCGCAACCCTGATTTTGTTAGGCACATTTTACCCAAAACATCTTCTACAGTGTTGTGTCAAAGTGATGTGCTGGCTACCATACAAAGAGTTTGGTTAGGAAAAAAAAACAAAAAAACAAACGTTTTCAAACAATGGTCAAGATTCCTGGTTTAAGAGGAGGTTCAAGTTTATAATCTCATTCTGGAACGTCCTCTTTTTCTCCTGAGGTCTCTGATTGTGGAAGGACTTGCTGTTCCTCCGCTGCCGCCATCTCTCCTGCTTCATCGAGGTCGTCGGCTGACTCCTCCTCTTTGCTCGCCTGCTCCTGCTCCTCCTCCTCCTCGCGGATTGCTGTGATCGAATCAACAGGTTTGTCTAAGCAGTTGGCCTTCTCTTCTTGAGTCTCCTCTGATGCTTCGCCTGCAATCACACGTTTCCACATTTCATGGTTTTCCAGGAGATGCTGTGTGATCTGACAAAAGACCTTCCGTCTGCGCAGCTTTTTGTCTTCTTGCCGCTCTGTGGAAACAAAAGGAAAACTTGCCAGCTAAGTGACTGAAGAAAGAATATGGCTTTCAGTACTTTGTAAAAAAAAAAGACAACCATTTGCTGACCATTTTCTTTTTCCATTCATCATGGCAGAGCTAAATAATGTATTGTAATGATTGTTACTGTTACGAGGAAGTATTAGGGCTAGTAGATAGAAAAAAGAAGAGGATATTTTTGCAAGAAAAAATTAGATTTGAAGATTCAATTCATATTTACATAAAGAAATTTGAATATTTTCTGTCATAAAGTCTTACATTTGCAGAAAAAAAATCACACTTCCCCATTATCAAAAAAATTTCTTTTCAGGGCTCTTTCTTTCAAAGTACAGGATTTGGTATCAAGCGGAGAAATTGTATTGTCTTGGTGCAAAGACACAAATGATATGTTTGGAGATTTATAGGTTTTTACAATATATTTGATATAATGAAGTCATTTTACAATATTTCTTATGTTTGAAAGATGTTTCACAGGACCTTGTCATCTAATGCATTGAATGTGCGTGAAGAGTCAATATTTTAAGTATTGCCCATTGTTCCCCAAAAGATATGAAATTTAAGCATAAAAATCTTTATGGAACAATAACTGTTTGTGACATACTTTGTCAATTTTTCTTTTTTCATAAATATTACTGCTACATGAGTTCTATTAATATGGATGCAGACATACGGGACCCATCGGAACCGGTTGATGCCTCCTCATCCGCCGTGTCCTCCTCTTCTGTATCTTGTCCTTCCTTTTCCACATCTATCTCAACCGCCTCTTCAGACAGGTCCACCCAGCGCCCTGGCATGAGAGCAGCAGAGTCGTAGGAGGAGCACAGTGGTCCCACTATGTGGGAGATGAATGACTGCTGTAGTTTGGCGAGTTGGGGGGCAGACCGGTCCATGAATGGGCTGATAGGAAGGCCTAAAGTTGCTTCTTCATCACCCTGGAAGGATGCAGAGAAAGAAACGTAAAAGGGTGAGAAAATACAAAATATACAAGGACTGGAATAATAAACTTGCATATTATTTAATAATTGTACTTTGACTGAGCCAACATTTTATTTCACTTAATTAAACCTTTTGACAGTGATCATAAATATATCGCACAGCAAAGCCATGATAATCCACAACTTCCAAATTGCAAGATGACTTCATTTCTTTTAGCCACTCTTCAAAAGGAGAGAGACAAGACAACATAATATTCAAGTAAATCAAGAAAAGGCAGAAAGAGAATAACTTATCACCAAAACCTTCCCATACATAGTCAGAATAATCAAAAGTGTGAAACTACTGGATAAAATAGTCTGGATAAATACCCATTTGACTATAACCCCATATACAGAGTAAGTTAAAAAATATATTTCTTTCTCACTAAGAGAAAAGCTATAAAGAGCAGGACCTTGGGCTCAGCAAATCTGCTGAGCCCAAGGTCAGCAGATTTGGTCAGCAAACAGTTTACAGCAAAAACTAGATGCTGTAAACTGTTTGCTTGAGAAGAAAACACAGAGTGTGTCCTGCCGTCAGACATGTGGAGTTTGGTTAATCTTACATGAACCTTGACTGTGACCATTTGCTTTGGTCAGATGAGACTAAAAATGTGCATTTTAGTAACAAACTCTCCAAATTGTTCTCAAAGGATCAATAAGTGAAGGATCCATGATGCTGTGATCCTGTTTCTCTTCCCACGGTGAGTACATGGTGTCATGAACTTTATAAAGTAACAGGACATTTTATTTAACTGGACTGTTACTTGGAAATGGGTTTGTTATTGTGTCTTTCAGCACAACAATGATTCAGAATATGTGACCCAATTAAAACAGAACACTTGACAATTTACAGCATAAACATTCTCCCATGATCACCGCAATCCCAAGCCCTGAATTGTATGGTAGAGTCTTTGCACAAAAGAAAATGGCCTTTATCTCTGAATGCTCTAGCCTTGTGCAATTTTAGAAGATTCAGTGTTTTCTTACTGGCAAAAGGGATTGTAGAAAATCTAAACAGTGGGTAACAATAGGTGCAGGTAATTAGGTAAAAAAAAGAAATAAATTAAACCATTATTTCTTCTGTTGGCTTAAAAATAGATGTCTTTTTAATTTTTATGTGCAACTTTGGCAGTGGTGCATGTAAGGCTAAAACTGTATCAAATAAATGACGCAAAAAAACATTCAGCCAACTGTGGGTAAACTCTATCTCTGAAATATTATGAACTCGGCTGTCAAGCACTGAGAGTCCCAGATACACAGCCCCCGGATACAGTCGCTGGAAAATAGGTCAAGCAGACTACAAATAGAAAAAAAGACGAGTTCAAAGTATAACTAATCTTTAGGTACCAGCCTAAAAAATAAAACCGTCTCACTGTCGGAGATTTGGTGTAGCCGTGACGACTCTAATCTACATATTTATTCCCACACGATCAAAACAATTGTAAGCATTAATACTCTGCTTGAAATTTATCTTCCCCCATTTAACAGATTTTCTCATCAGCAGTGTGTGAGTCCATCAATTTATTCTGTTTCTCATGCTTGACATGATTCCCACTTCTGCATTTTCTCATTTTTCATTCAACCAACTGCATACATCAGTTGGAGGATTACCTAGAAGTTGCTCTGAAGGTTGAATTCTTGGAACTGCTGCTCCTATTTTGGTTTTTGTAACTGAACCCAAGATAACAAAACGGAGAAGAAAAAAAAAAAAAAAAGGATTATTTTGTTCTGTTCCATCAAATGCTATGACAGTGCAGGATTCTGTTTTGTTGTTTTGTCGGTCTGATGTTACTGCTTTCAAGCTGTACAAAAAGAGGACGGGGGCTGGGGGACGAGGATTCATATTGCCATGGCAACCAAAAACCTGCATGGTGTCAGTGTGGAGTACTGGTGGATATTGTATACATCGCATCCATGTGGGATCACAGCCTACATCGTTTTATTAGGTATTAGTGGTGTTCGACATGGTGAAGTGGCATTACGCAGGGTGTGAAACAAATGTGTGTTTGCATCTCTGACAAGCTGTGTGAATGTCTGTGATCTGTCTCAGCCGCTGAATGAGAGCTGTCAATGATGGCACATTTAGGTCATCCTCCCCCTTATAAAAAAAAAACAAAAAAAAACACAAATGCACTCCATCTCTCTTTTGATGCCTCCCAAAAGATTTGAGCTCTGCTGAACTGCGGTTTTAAGTTTGTCATGTAAAATTCCATTTCACTGTCAAACTGCAGAGATTTTACAGTGAAATGTAAAATTCCATTTCACTGTTAGTCAAAGGAATCCTTTTATAGCAAATGACTTTTACATCTTGATAGTAAAAAATATTTTATAAATGTGTTTTGTTTCGTTTTTTTAACATAGAGTTATAAAACTAAACATCCCGGAAACTTAGAAACGGCTACAGCTGCTTTGCAACACGACTATCACTCCAGCTAATCAGATTTTATCTCTATGGTCCAGGTAGTTCGATGAAGGATTTGTTGCCAAGCATCAGTCGACAATGACAAATTCATGAGCAGAAAGTGTTCTGAAAATCTGCTTCCACGTGTGGTAGGTGCACACAAAAGATCCTTAGTGGAGTGTCCTTAAGCACAAAGCAACCGTAAATCCCAGTCATATGCAGAAGTACATGTTTTCTGTGTCTCCTTGAACCATCAGCTCCCTCAGGAGGAAGAGAAATTACCTCTTGAGAGAGAAGGGGAATTTAAAACATCAACCTTGCTTTTCATTCCATCCTTTCCTCTATTAGAAATATCAGAAACAGTTCATGGCAACATGGAATCCATGAGAGAGTTCCAACACGCAAACCCACTGCCAACTAAAAGAACACACATTTGGCAGAACGTGCCTTGATCATCCCCAAGACTTTGCTCAATTTTGTAGAAAACACTGCATCGTAGCTTTAAAATATGCAACCCCTGCATTTTCTTCAAAAATATATTTTTGTGATTTAATCTCTTTCTGCCTATTAGGCTGCAGATATTTTCATAAACTCACTTGTTCGTAGAACTCATTGACAATCCCTTCTGTCCACTGCAGATGTAGCTCCTTATTCTTCAAAGGTCCATTGACATCAGCAAGCTTGATGCACATCTGGCACACCAGTAATCGGTCATTCTCATTGGTCCAGTCAATGCCAGATACTCCTTCATCACCCACCTGAGAAGAAAGGTGGGCAAAAGAAAACATGTTTGTTATTGAGCAAGATAATCCAGAAAGAGTTAATCAATCAAGCAAGGTTAGGTAAAAAAAAAAAAAAAGGTTATTTACCTTTGCATTAAATTCAGCGAGGAAGTCAAAGTGCTTTTTGAGGTCAGTAGCCAGGATTGCTTCAATGACAAGAAAGCGGAACCGCTTGAACTCCACGTGTTCAAGATTCACCAGGAAGTTGAACTCTGGTCGAGACATGAAGAGGTTCCACGCTGCAGCCGCATGATGGTTTTCCAGCACCGACCTGTCGTTGTACAGAAGAGCCTACAGAAAAAGAAGGGAGGAAAACACACAGCTTGACACAGTGTTCAATAAGTCACAGAGCTTCATTAGATTATTACAATATCATAAGAATGACTTGGATTTAGCTATTAAAACAATACAGATTTATTTGATTGGTGAAGTGACTTCACAGAATTGTTCTGCTAGAGTTTGTATCTACATTCTGTTTGTTATAATGTAATTATGTAGGACTAAAAATACCAAAAATAATGGTAACTTTAGATGAAGAACAGATTGCATAAGCTTTTTTTAATAAACAGACGGATGGCCTGATGGGTGGATGGATGATGAATGAACACATGAATGGATGAACAGAAGAGTTGATGAATGGATAATAGAAACATGAGTGAAGAGATAAATGAACAAATTACAAATTTAAACTAATTAGAGATTTTCCAGACTTTGTAACCTTAGAAATTTGTATAATCATGGCTTTTAGCACAGCTAATGTTTTCCAACTAATAAACATATTGCCGCTTGAGTTTTATTATATTCTTATTTACGTCCTTATTAGTGCAGTTAATCCTAGACTAATCTGCAACCTACAAAGACTAAACCTTTGCCAGTGTTGATCCCGCTCTCTTTGCCAGGATAGTGCATTCATGTACCTGTGGTGCGCTTGTGGCAACCAGAAAGGCATTTGTTCTTCCAGGGTGGTCGTAGTCATGCATGGCGGCAGCGACATAGAGGGCCATGAGCTCCAGGGCTGGAATTAGGCCAGACAGGGAGCCGTAGCCGTCTTCCAACATAGAGCTCATCTTGGAAACCAGGAAGCCCGGCGCTCTAGATGTAATGTTGTTCACCGAGTCTGGACACAGCAAGAGACAGAAAATCAACAAAATCCCGTCTCTTCTTTGTTTTACCTGCAGCACTTAAATGAATCATCTAGACCAGACAGGGAGCTGTAGCTGTCATCATCTTTAACAATTCTGATGGAATCAAGAGATACACTGACAATCATACTGAAACGAGAAAAAAGAAAAAGAAAAATAGTACTAGCATAGTTTGCTTTGACACTCTAACCAATATATGGGTTTGCGAGGTTCAACATTTACATTTCGATTAAAGAATTAAGCCTAAAGTCACTATAGACAGTTAGGAAACTATACTTATTTCTACTTTGTCTCCTTGCAATATCAACGTTATTGATTATAATTTATGTAATTGTGACAAAGGACGCACAGAGGACCTCAAAAATATGTCACGTATAATTAGAGTTGAGTATGCATTGTGTTGTCCAGATTCAACTGTTTACCAATGGACGTCCTGCTGGGACATTTTGAGGTAGTCATCCATTTGATAGATATTAGATTTGACTGAGGATTTTCATATTTTACATCTATCTGCCTTTGCATCACAGTTTTAGGGTGTTTATTAACAGCAAAAAAAAAAACACTGCTTTAAGAGATCTCACTTTGACCTGTCTAAATTGGATGTTTCAACTAAATGTAAAGAATAGGAAATGACTATTTATAGACATCGCGCACCAGTGTGAATCCCATTCTCAATTGGCAGGATAGGCAGGCCCGGCACAGGCTGCGTGGTGAGGTACCACACGGCGTGCAGCACATCAGTCGCATGGATTCGGTTGTGATCTGAAAGGAAAAGAACCAAAGCGCTAATTCACACAGAGATAGGAGTGAACAAATTCCTGCAGTAAAGCAGCCATTTACAATAACTTCAAGGCAACACAATGATTTATGTGACTGCATAAAATTAATGAAGAGGTTACAGAATGAAAAGTAATCCAATAATTATTTAGTTGGACTGTTTATAAATAACACTAGAAAGTAGCTAAAATGAGGCCTAGAGGATTCAAGAACTTAGTAGCGAAATTTGTTCAAAATATAAAAATATAACACAAACAGAAAGAGTGGAAGCAGAGATTTAAAGACAGTTGTCAGTACATTTAGAATAATCTGGATTGAAACAAAATGATTGATTGATTGATTGATTGATTGATTGATTGATTGATTGATTGATTGATTGATTGTGCTATTTTTAATGTATAATCAACATGAGAACAATAAGACAATGAGGACAAACGTGAATGCAGCGTGTGAAGAAAATTAACCACCAGAATTCACAAAATGAGTTGATTGATTAACTGATTTAATTACTTAATGTAAATTACTTAATTACATTAAGTCATTTAATAAAGTTAAATTACTTTATTTAAAGTATGTTTTATTTAAGTAGCCCAAGAGAGGCATCTGTGCTATTTGAGATTTTAGTGATATTCTGTAAATAAAACGTGTCCCTAAGCAAGGACTTTTGATTTTGCATGGATAACACAATGACCTTATTCCAGTAAACTTCTATTTATGCCCCATGTTTAATAGGATACATGTTGATGTCCTACTTTAAAATGAATACTCAGACCCTCCAGATGTACTTACACAAAGCTTTGAGGAAGAAAACATATTCAGAACTAATGTGATTATGCCATAGCAAAAATAAGTTCATGGATTTCCATCATAGGATAAAAAACCTTGACTATATTGAGTGAAGCCAAAGCTCATATACAATTTTAATACCATTTAATAATGGGCGATTGCATTATTATTCACCCCGATTGAGGTCCAACCGGGGTGAATAATAATGCACCCCAGTTGCATTAGTCTATTAATAATAATATACCCATTATTATGAGTCTATAATAATCATAAACTCATAATAATGAGTCTAAAATCATTATTAATATAGACTCATGAGACTCCTAATAGTAGTCGCATTATGAGCGCAGTGAGAACAATAAGACACAGATTATTGGATTATTGTATAAAGACACCTGTGTCTGGAAGTTTCCATTTACTGAATAATGTTATATTATTATTTTCATGCTGGCTGCTAATACAAAACAAAAGAACACTGCGAAGAAATTAGAAAAAAGGTTACAGAAAATTATAAGTCAGGGGGTGGATACAAACAATCTGCAATGCACTGAACATTCCTTGGGTTTCAATTAAATCTTTCAACAAGAAATGGAAGGAATATCCACAAACTGAATGATCGTGCAAGAAGGAGACTACTAAAAGAGGCCACCATGACAGTTCTGACTACACTGATGAAGTTACAATCTTCAGCAGCTGAGACTGCAGACAATAACTGTAGCCCAGCTTTTCACAATTTAAAGCTTTATGGGAGAGTGGAAATTAGAAAAGCACTGCTGACAAAAACTCAGCAGGCTCAAATAGACTCCACGGTCAGGTAATATAAAGTTCTTCAGTTTTATGAGACCAAACGCAGCTGAGGACAAATTGTTTCCATCTGCAAGATGTTCTCCTCAGAGATTATTTATTTTCCAGCAAAAATCAGTTTGAAGAGTCCAACTAAAGCTGCACAGAAATTGAGTAAAACTCAAGAGTCCAGATGTGCAAGCCTAATTTGAGACCTACCCATAGAGACACCATACTGGAATTGAAGCCAATGGTGCATCTACTAAACACTAAATCAGATTTTTCTTTGACAAGGTTTTAGCTTGTAAATGTTCTTTGTGAAAAAAAAAAAAAACACTTATGAGCATTGTTCATGAAAAAAGCCACATTTGGTTCATTGATTTCCAAAAGCAGAAAGGGGCAAACCCTCGAAGGGGTTGAGTATTTTTTCATAGACACTGTAGCTTGCACATTATTGCAGTCATTTATGGTATTTTATCTTCTACCAAACTAAAGTCAGTGCATTCAACATCTAAATATCTAAATTCCAATTAATACCTGCTCTGTTAACCCCTGCTGTTGATTTTGTTTTAAATATTTTGATGGCTGTGAGAGCATATATTAACTGCTAAACTTTAACTAAATTAAAAAGATCCGTGCTTAACTTCATGTCTGCAACCTACTTGCAGAGTTGAATTAAATACACAGACTGAACAGATCAGGTGAGGGAGCGTTATTACATGAGCAATGCATCCACCTTGTGGCTGCTAAAGGTATTGCTGCACTTGTATTTTTTTTTAAGCCGTGTTTGGATAGTCTACTCACAAGGTATATCCCGGTAGCCGTTCTCCAAGGCATGGAAGTAGTTCATAAACTCTTTAATGGGAATCTTGAAGGTCTCAAACAGGCTGGTGTCCTCAAAAAGCCGATAGGTGACCTGAGAAACAAGAACATAATCACCATTGAAAGTCTGAATAAGTGTTTACAATACTACCCTCAAATAATTTATCAAACTATCTAACACAGAATGTCAACCTGTAAGTCTTTTAACAGTATTCACTAAGGTAATAGGAAAGATATATTAAATTCATGTGCCTTGATTATCTAGTTTATTCAACAATTCATGGCCCTTCTGATGTTTTATTGATCTGCAATAGAGCTGGAAAGCAGCTTGAGTTCTCAGACAGGTCTGAATAAAAAAACAGAGATTATTCCACATAGAAATCATCTCTGTCAAATAGATATCTACAAATAAAAATGTAAAAATAAATGCAGGCACTAGTGTTCAGCTCTCTTCTGTAACTGATACCACTACAATCCAATGCAACTAATTATCTTAATAATTGTCTACCTGTATTTAATGCAGTCTCATTATATAAACAGCTGTTCTGGGAAGGCCTGTTAATGAACAAACAGCAGGAATTAAGTATATTGGTTCAAGAAGACTTTATTTAAGTGAAATAGATATTTTTTTTCCTTTCTTTTTCCAAAGCTGTTTTCTTAAAATGTTCAAGTGCAAACAGCTGCTGCTACCCACGCTGGCAGCTAAATATAAGCATCTCACTAGACTGAAAATTTAGTTCAAAGTAAATTCAAATCATGTTATTTCATGTATTGGCAATTTAGAACATTTTAACTGTGATGTACGTAATGCTTCTCAGCAGGGGCAAAGACAAAGTTGATGGGAAGATAGGTGAAGCTAAATACAGAGCGATACTGGAAGAAATCCATCTGAGAATCTGTGGCAACACTTAAAAATGAATGTTTTTAAGTCAAACATTAAAACCTTTTCATTTTCATTTCTAAAACCTTTTAAAAGTTTCTATCATTTTTCCTTGAGTTAGCAATTGTGTTCCAACGTACATCAGTCCACACACACACCATTAGATCCCAATAGTCTGTGAATATTCCGACTGAACTGAATGTGGACATTTCTATAACTTTGCAGCCTTTCATTTGGCTATATTTATTCATCCTAAATATTGTCACACATGTTGTTTTTACCTGGCTGAGGATGCAGCCTGTTTTGCCATGAGTCTTCTCCACAAGGCTGAAAATGGGGAAGTTCCAGTTGTTGAGCTGACTCATCAGGAGTTCCAGACCCGGCATCACCGGACTCTCCAGGGCAGACGCTGACTTGTCCTGACAGGTGGATGTGAAGCCAGACACAGCTCTCACTCTGTTCTTCGAGAGACCGACACCACCTTGTTTTATCATTAACCATAGGAAAATCGTTTACCTCTGGGGATGGTAGGAGTGGGTGAAGTACAATGCACTCCGGCGGACACTCCCTACAGCCTCCTCTTACTTCAGGCGGCTTCTTGCCTCCTTCTCCGTCGTCGTCGTTTTGTGCAAAGTCGCTGCTGTCACTGTGGTTGGTCTCATAAGTGCTGTCATAGGTGCTGTCATAATCTGAGGAAGCTACAATGCGCTCATCTAGAGAGGGGATTACACAGAATCAGAAATGTCCTGCTCTAAATCTTAGCTACCATTTGTGGTTTGACTGTTGCCATGAGATGTTTCTCGGGCAGTACCTGGATGCGGTATTCTGTGTGGTTTACTGCCTGATTCAACTCCATTGATTAGTCGATTGGTGAACGGCCTGCCGCAGCTAAATATGAAAACACAGAGATATATCTGCTTACATTTCATATTTAGCTTAGGAGAGCATAACTGCCTGTGCTTTACCTGCCGCAGAGTGATGGAGGTCGCCAGTGAATGGTGGTGGAGCTTGGCGCACTCTGGCTGTGAGTTAAGGCTCTGTGATGGCTCTTGGGGGCAACAGACACAGGAACCTGCTCTGTCAGTGGCCTGGCCAGCTCAGGAAGCTGAACTGAACATGTTTTTATTGTCGGACTGGAGATGGGCGTTCCCTGGACAGGAGGAGATGGACACGGAGAGCCCAGAGGTGATACGTTGGAGGGAGAGAAACCTGAAAAAAAAAAAGATTGTTTCGCAGTTTAAATGGAGTTATTGAAAAGAAGAGCTCAAAGGGCCAGAATTGTTCACACACCTGGTCTTCCCAGTGGTTTGCTGTAGAGGTGGTTGGAAGTGGCAGAGGCAGCATATGAGGCTGACATGGAGCGGCTCTTTGAGATAGTTATCATCAATGGGTTGTTCCAGGAATCACCGCTTTGATGAGACAATTCAATCAGATCTGGAAGTCAAAGTAATCCTGTCTTGTTCAAAGTGGTGAGGGGATTACCTGTCCACAGTGTGTTTGATGCTGGCTGAGCGATCTCGCCGTACGGGGCCCGGCTCGATGGTGGGCAGCCCTGTTGCTGATGTGGTTGTGGTCCAGGTGGATGAAATTCTTCTCAGCAATCCCGGGGGCAGACTCCTTCTGAGACGCTGCAGAGCAAATAAACAGGTGCAAGTTAACACCTCTGCATCATATTCCTACAACTATTTCACAGGAGTACAAACTTTAGTTTATTCTACTGGGATTTTAAAGTAAAATCAAAAGCATTCAGAGTTAACATTTTTTTTATATGAACATTCACTCTGACGAGTTCCCCTGTCCCTCCACCTTGTTAGGGAACGTATGCGGTGAAGCGCAGTGTTAGTCCTTCACCAGGCAAACACTTGGGACCTTAGCTGGAACCTGCTTTGGTCAGATAAAACTAACAGTGACAAAGACTCCAGCTGCACCTGGTGTCGAACAACAACTGTGTTAAATATTGTGGAAGGTTTGTAATGCTGTTGATCTCTTCCAAAGAACCTTGTTATAATGCATAGCCTCATAAACTCTTTGAGACAGCAGTACATTTTCAATTATAGATTGTGCAAAGAGGAATGTTCAACCACCCCTCGCTCTGTGTACTCCCACCTTGTGAAATGTTTAGAAATGGTATAAACCAGGCTAAAGCCCTATCTAAATGTAACAGAAACAAAGAGACAGACCACAATGTTCCTGTTTAAGGATACATTTGTCTCAGGTACACAAACAGTCCAAGCAGTGGCAGAAATACGAAGGAACCCCTGCAGTGCAAAGTGCTGTTATGAAAAGTTAACACAGGACTACGCAAGAAACGAAACCTGATTTTTCCTAGATGGTTACGTGACTGACAAAACATTAGAATCCTAGTTGCTCCCTTGTGTCAGCAAAACCAAAAGAATCAAGCTCAGACTTAAATAATAAATAAATAAGCTAAACTGAATCTACAAAAAATTGTTAAAATAGAATAAATGAAGATTTTGGACTATCAGACTTCTCTCTGGTATTTTGAATGCACTGGGACAGAATTGTAGACGGAAAAAAACAATAACTTGCTTTTTCATAGCAGTAGATTTTGGTTACGGTGTTAAACCCCACAATGAACATTATATTCAGCCTTCACCAATGCAGCGCTGTCATTTTGTGGATTTTGTGATTTTCGTCAGACCAAAGATATGCACATTTGATGTAGACAGCAGAAGAGGTTCAGATTTAGTGTCTTTTTGTTAAATGCATATTTCTTCACATGTGTAAGTCTTATTTCCAATGTAACACAAAAAGCTTGCAGTTGTATACTTCTCTCTGTCTTCATGCAGCAGGTTTCCTTATGGTTCTTATTTCTAAAAGTGGAACAGGAAGCGAGGCTTAAAGGAGGTGACCCTGAGCTATTCCTATGGTAACACAGCTTTGGGCCTGATTTCATGGAGGATGTCCCATGATGCATTCACTGTGTCAGTCTTTTTTATCAAATTCCCATCGCAAATATCATGGGTCTGGAGTTTATCTTTTGTTTGTCTCTTTGAGCTGACTTGTCAAACATACAGAGGGGTGAACATGTCTTCCATGCTACATCTACTTCTGTTTTATCACCTTTTTATTATTTAAACTGAATTCTACCTGTCAAAATTTGCCTGTTAAAACTATTGTTGTGAATTGTTGTCACTTTACTAGTAACCTGAAGCATGATTTAAGTCTCCACTACTCACCCACCGACTGGGTGTCTTTTTTTTATTTTGCTAATTCTCTGCTGCAAAATAGGTCGATCTGAGTCAGACTGCACAGAAAGCCCCTCTGAACATCCATTTTGAAGTCTTGCCACATATTCTATATTGGATTTAGGTCTCAACTTTGAATGGGCCATTTTAACATATAATTATGTTTTCAACCAATCTGTTCCTTTGGAAGCCTGGGTGTGTGTTTTGGGTTGGTATCGAAGCTGGAAGGTGAACATTAACAACAGTCTTAACGTTTTTGACAACTTCTAACAGGTTTTCCTCCAGAATTGCTTGATATTTGGCTCAATATATCCAAACTATTGGGACTAATTTTAGTTATTTTCACGGGGTAATAAAGTCGTCTGACAATTTTGATTGTGTCTTTTTCATTTTTGCAGATCTTCATGGTTAATTAAGGGTCGTTGTCACGTGCATTCCCATCTCCATCTTACATAAACAAACATCGCAGTTCAATGTAGATCAATTTTCAACCAGTTTCTCTCCCAAAGAGTTTGGGAGCTCTGAACTGAACATGAGAAAAGCTCCTCAAAATCACTCATTAGCCTCATATTACTTTGGTTTTGTGATAAAGATGACCAGATTGTCAAATCTCCCTCTCTTATCATGTACTATAAACATCTCAGTGCACTCAAGCAGGTTTAAAGCAGCTACTCACTTTCCAGGTATCCTGTATTACATCACACGCTTTATTTAGTTTTCTTTCTGCCTTGAACACCTGCTTACAGTCTGAAGCGCTGGCCCTGTCAAATATTATTAAGCCATCCAGAGGATTTTGGGTCATTAGAACCACATTAACCGTGCAATATAGTGTGGTTTGAGTGTAATTTATACAGGGATGGGGTACACCTGGATCAAACCCAAAGTGCCAAAGATTCTATCCTCAGGTTTTATGTCTAGATACCAGCACCTGAACACAGATGTTGTTTTGTTGTTGAGGCATTGCATGTTTGGACAATTACTCTGTCTGGCTTCGAATGCTGTGCAAGTGGAAGGGCTTTTGCTTTTACTCTTACACTTTTGGAGAGTTATTATGTCTGGTAACTGGCAGTAACATAGTGTTTTTCCAAATAGGAGAAGCTGATTAGAAACTCAAAATGTCAAATAATACCTGAAAACCATGACCCCAAATCCCAGAAGAGTTGGAAAGGAGGCTTCACAGACCCAGAAAGAGACAGAGGAAGTTCAAATAATCTCTTCCACCGATCATAATGGGCAAAGTTCATCTCCCTGACAACAACATCTCTTTGCCTGGCTTGCCAGGGATTTAAGGAGGAGCAATGAAAGCAAATGAGGTGGATTGGCAGTGTTAAATTGAATTGAATTGAGTTGTTTAGTTACAGCTTCACAAATTTAGTCTCATCTCTAAGGTAAACATGCTAATCAAATCACATAAACTCAAGGCATGCATGTGGTCTTGCAGATAACATCTCTCACTGTACTTATCTGATACAGTTTGTTGTGATATAAACAAAGTCAATTATAGCTGGTGATTTATTACTTAACAACTAGTAGAAAGTCAACAAACAGTAGAAAAGTCTAGAAAATAAAAAATTAGCAGGCACAGCAAATGAAGATCTCAAAGTTCAAATAAGAAAATGGACATAAGCAGGCAAGGGGATGACAGATAAATAAACAAATGGATGAAAAGAAGAGCTTACTGCTCTCTAGAGTAACAAAATAAAACCAGCTGAAACCCAGCTTATTCAACAGATATGTGCAGTGAGGATTTATTTGAAGGTTTCTCACCATTCACTCTTGTTTATGCTTTTTCTTATCCTTTATTTTGTTACCACAACAGGACAATTCTCATCTGATTGCCAATCAGAACTGCATGCTGGCAATTCTGATTTCCAACCAGCTACAAAAACCTTTTTTATAGATATATATTTTGGCAGCTCACCATAAAACATGGGACACATACTGCTGTAACAGGGTGAAAATTAAGATAGGAAAATCAGCTGTTTTTACTGAAAATAACAAAAAAAATAGTTTTCAAATTATGATCAGCCCTAAGCCCAATACCTGACTTTGGGCAACTACTTCTACCAAGCTTTCACAATAACTAGCAATCAGTGTATTACTGTGGCGCAATTTTGGCCTTATCTTCTCTGCAGAATTGCTTTATTTCAGTCATATCTTTGATCAGTTAAGCAGTGACTGCTTAACTACATGCCAAAGAATATTAGTTGGTTATAGGTTCTTTGACTTAGACTGCTGACAATAAACAAACAATGTTTTACACAAATCTCATATTGGTTCCAAAATCAAACAGTTTTTTTTTTTTTGTTTTTGTTTTGTTTTTTTTTGTTTTGTTTATTTGTTTCAGGAAAATTACTAATTTGTAACTGTGATATCTTAAGAAGTCAGATATTAACCTTTGGGATGGCCAATCTCTCAGGTCTTTCCGGCCCATCCTCTGAGTCGGAACAGGCGTGGGGTTCTGTGGGGATGCGGGGCCGATGGAGAGGCTGGATGTTGATCTGGGTGCTGAGGAGGTTGCTGACAGCTTTCAGAGAGCTGCAGGTGTTTGGAGGCAGGGAGGGATCGGCCAGCAGGTCTGAGATCATACCATGGGCTTCTCCCATCACCGCGATGTCCACCACCACGCTGGTGCCCAAGGACTGGAAGGAAGAGAGAAAAACAAGTTGTTTGATGCTTGTTTAGGTAAGAAAAGGCAATGAGTTTATCTGCAAACTGAATCAGAGTGTCTGTGTGTGTTTGTCTTCAACCAGTCCAACAGGCACAGTTGTATTTTGCTTGTTGTGTCATTATATGGTAGCGACAGGTTAGTGAAGAACAGCATCAACAGATCTCCAGTACCTTCATCAAAATAACTATATGTCCAAACACTTCAACAGCGCCCCCAGCCTGCAATCGCTGTTATCAAAGGTCAGCCATTTGTTGCCTTTGTGAACTATTCCTGTTTTAGTCTGTGCTAATCAGCTATTTTTTTTTTTAAGTTTTTATATTCACACATCATATAATATCTTATAATAATGAAGATAAGTTTCAGCAGAAATTCACTGGTCACAGTACTGTTTCTGCACATGGTAACGGTAGGGCATTGTTCCTCCTCATGTAATTGGTCAACAAAAAAAAAAACAATTACATATAAATATAATTATTTTAATTCTTCTCACTTGCAAATATGCTTATATTTGATTTATTTGCAGAGACGTGGGAGGACGAACATAAAAAGTAAAAACATTACAATTCTAAGTAATGTTTGTCAATAAAATTTTCACTTTGCATGAAAGGTAAATTTTTCCCATCTTATTCTGATTCCACATGTCATATATGGTACCCCAGCTTTAACTGTGTCCTGCATGTTTTAAGTGTGTCCCACGGTTGATTCAAGTGGCTTAGTATGTCATGAAGTTCTGCAGGAGTTTGATTCACATGTGTTGAATCACATGCGATTCAAAAACAAAACGTGAGGCATATTTTCGGCTTCATGTCATGGCCAGTGGTGTCCAAAGACTAAACTGTCAACTAATAATTTTTTTTGTTGTTGAAAGGAAAAGGACAAACTAGTGTTTTGCAGAACACACACAGTGTGATGTCGCCTCTGTTCCCCAAAGACTCATTGTAGTATCATGAGCATGAACTCCACTCCTCTGTCTCCCTCTGGTGTTAAAGCAGAGTGTGTAAATCAAAGAGGATCTAAAAAGTGAATGTAGAAAATGCCAAAAAGTTGGGCACATCAGAAAGTAGAAGGATAACAAAAGCTTTAAATCAGTGTTTCTCAATTCTGGTTCGCTGCCATGGATATTTAATATGCACCTCTGTTCCTGAATACCTGCTTCAAATGACTGAATGACCTCCTTTACATGCCATCAAGTGCTAAAGAGTCATTTTAGTCACCCATGTATTCAAGTGAGGCATGTGGCAGTGAAATATAATAAATCTAAAATATAATAAATCATGGTCATATGCATCAAATGTTTTTTTCTGAAGGCATATTTTTATTTGTATAATAATTGTGTTTACTTATGGTGGTGTCTTGCGTAAGTCCATCACTATAGCTGTAATTACTAGTTGTGTACAATCAATAATTAGTAATTAGTTGCGTCTTGGCCATCAATTTCAAATGCAAGGTGAGGATGTCTTCTAATCGGAGTATGTGGATTGTGTTGCGGACATAAAAAGTTTTGTTTTTGATTGATGAGATATGATATGACCATTAAGATCCTCTTTAAATTGGGCAATTTTCAAGGTTTCCGTCGTCCAAAACAGTGACTATCAGAACGTGTAGCTATACATATAACTGGCCTCCTAAGAACTTTCAATTATTACTCACTTATCACAATTTTTTTATGACGCAATGCTTTCTACATTAATTCACATTAAATTTGCTTTCCGCCAACCATTACATGCAAGGCAAATAAAGTAAAAATAGCTCAGAATCAGCTAAAGTCAGCACTGACAGTTCAGAGTCTCACTAAACTGGAGATTATAAATCAATTACAAAACTTTGATCGGTACACCTCGACAAGAACTGTTTATATTTATTTAAAAAAACTATAAAAACAAAAGCTTTAATTAATTAATGAAAATGTTCACTTATTTATCTAGGCTGAAAAGGGTGTCGTGCCAAGCTTATGAAACTCAGAAATCAAAGCCTGTTTTCCTCTCTCCGCTTCTGCTCTCTTCCTGTATCGCTCTGCCGCTCTGCGCCGGCTTTTGAAGCGAGTGCGCTCACATGATCAGTACATCCATAAGCCTCCGATCTCCCATCTGTCTGCCCCCCCGAGGCTACGACGCTCAACAACTGGCAACAGTCTCTGCTCTTGTCACTTGCTTTGTATGAGCTCCAAACTTTTCCACCGCCTTTGTAATGCCAGTTGTAATTTTTTTTTTTTCCCTCTCAAATTGCAAGTTGGGTACCTCCTCTCACGTCCCCGTAAAGCATAAAAACTGTGTGAAGAGGAGCGAAAAGGGAGACACAGAAAGGATTAAAGAGCCAGAACCGTCCAAAGTTTCTCCAGACAAGACGAGACATAATTCTCCAAGTTACCTTCCACACTAGCTTTTCAAAGCTAGTGTACTAGCTTTTCAAATCTATAATCTGATGCTGGAACTATGTCATTTCTTGGAAAAGACAGTGCACGTGTCACCTCAACCCGAACAAAATCCATTAGACCACTCCAGAGCTTTACGACATCCTGCTATTGTGACATTCACCTATTACCTGGCAGTAATGGATTCTCTGCAGCTAATGTCATAGAGGAAGTGGCAGACTAGGATGAATTTATGTGTGTCTATAGACACCCACCCACTCGCGCTCAAAGATTTGGGTGTTGCCGCTGTTTTACAACACTTTTCCTGTTTTCAGATGTTACGCTACCCCATTTTTAACATCTAAATCAGCCTGTAGCAGGAGTGTGTCCCTTTTCGTCAGTGCTTTCGGAACAACATACAGCTGACTGAGAGCCGCCGAGCGCTGCTCTGGTAGTCACAGTGGAGAGACAAGGCAAGGGAGAAGGTTATTGATTCCTCCCAGCATAAAGACCCACAGGATACAGCAGGGGGAGTGATGGTCAATGAGTGAATCAACAGTGGGAGCTGCGTGTGTTTGTGTGCACGCACAGGCATGAATGTACCAGGAGTGCCTCTTGGGATCAGTCTGTTAGGCTTTCAGGGTAATACAGTGCATGCTGCATGTAGAAAGATGGGTCATAATCCCACAACAGAGGCAGTGCACTGTAACAGAAGACAATATCAAACCCTGGCCTCTGATGTGCATAGATAAAGGAAATAAGATTTGTGTATATCAGGCTACTAAGAATAGAACAGCTGATTTGGATCTTTTGTCAAGCTACAGCAACAACATCAAGAGGTACAACAGAGATGATTTACAGTAGAGTCAGTGTTTTCCTGTCAAACTAATACAGACTGAGAGTCTCAAAAGATAATGAAATAAGAAGCATCTATTTTGAATAAAAATCGACAATCTATCATCTGTTTTAGATTATATTTAATTTTAAAAACTGGAACGTTATTATTCCATAAAAAAAAAAAAAGGTTATTATCAATCTTCCCAATAATCACTGAAAAAAGTCTGTCAAATCCCTCACTTCAACACCTGTTACAATTGCTGCTTTTAACACGTTTCCACTGGCATTTTGATAGATTTTTGAAGATGAGCTCCAAGATGGCTCCTTGCAGCCATCCTCATATTTAGGTCTGTCCACGGATTCTCTATCTGATTCGAGAAATGTCTCTGACTGGGCCACTCCAAAAGGTTAAAATTACTTCCAGTTAAAAGAAATGTGTCAGTAAAATTCAAATATTACTTTCAACCTGAACATCTCATTGTTCTCTTGACAACAGCCCATGAATTCCCTGAGGTTCAAGTCAGGGAAGATGGCTGGCCAATGAAGGACAGGAACGCCACAGTCATTGAAGCAGCTTTTAGTACCAATGGGTGTATGAGCAGGTACCAAGTCCTGCTGGAAAATGTAATCAGCTTCTCCATACAGTTTATCAGCAGAGAGAAGCATGAAGTATGCTAATATTTTCTGGTGGTTGGCTGCATTGATTGTTGACAGTGGACCAACACCAGCAGAAGATATGGCACCCCAAACCATCACCGACTGTGGAAACTTCACACTGGACTGAAAAGCTATGTGGATTCTGTGCCTCCCCACTCTTCCTCCAAACCCTGGGACTTTGATTTCCAAATGAAATTAAGAATCGACTTCATTCTGAGACCAGGACTCTGAACCACTGCAGAACAGTCCAGTTCCTTTTCTCCTCTGACATGGCCAAGGACTAGTTTTGACCACAATGAAAGTGTTTGATTTTGAACCAGATGTGCGCAACTTCAGTCCAGATCTAATAAAAACAGGGAAAAAATCCCCTTAGTTTAGCTCCAAGTGTAACCAGACGCTAACTTTAGCATTGCGAACAGAAAACATTCAGCCAGCCGTTGTTTATCACTTACAAACTCTGTCTTGTCTGTCACTCTATCACTGATTAATTTTTCTAAATTAGATAAATTATGCAGAAGTTATTGTTTTCTTTTCTTTTCAGCAGATTACAAGTCGAGAACTAATTCACATGTAGCGTAATAATAATCATAATATTGATAATCAACTTTAGTTAACTATACAAAAACCACATTTAGATGTTCTAATTTTTCAAGTGACCTGGCAAAACAACAGCGTTGTTTACAAGTGTCGGTATTTACATTAATGCAGTGACATATATTCATTTAGTCTTAAGAGTACGAAAGCACAAAATAATAAACTCAGAAAATAAAAACATGACTATCAAAAGCAATTGCAAATTCAAGTGTATTGGTCCTGAGCTTCTTCTCACACCACTATGTCTTCAGCTGAAAATTGGGGGTGATATAAATATACATTTTGAGATCTGTACCTGTCCACTGGGGTGTGCTAGGACTTTCTGCAGATGTTTCTATGCACCTGTCAATGTGCTATTTTTTGAGAAATACTCTATGAGTATTCTATGACTGTATTTCTGAATACTTTGTTGCTTTTTGAGCCAAAAACTGCATTCTTTCCTTCTAAGGCAGCAGATGACAAACCAATGTATTACTGCGATGCTAAGATGCAAACAAGTTATCTGTGTGCCTGTTACCGTTTGACATGGTGATGCCTTTGGAGTGGTAAAACTTTGCTTGTTCAATGCACATTGCAGTTGAAGGTTGTAAGTAAATCTATTCTTGGAACGAGTGCTAAGATCTCCACTGGAAGAATGTCTCAATATTTTGTTACTACATATTTATATACAGAGTAACAAAAAGTTTGAAACTGAAACTTTAACAAGTAAGCCTGGAGGAGAGTCCAGGTTCAACTTGAGTTCAAACAGACTAAGACGGTCAGAAATGCAGAAAAAAACAACACAACTTATTAGTAGAGAACTGCAGCAAATGATGGTGCGGTCCTATGCTAGTGAGTTTAAAGATTGATATATTTAAGATGTTTCACAACACTTCACCAGGGATGCAAATTGCAGAAACATTGCATATGCTTGGTGTTTGACAATTTTAAAAGAATTTGTGGCATAATTTAAAATAAAAACATGCAAATAGATGCAAAGAACTTCTTTAGAGAAATTTCCCTATTTCAGGGTGAAACTCACAGTTCAGTTTTAGGGAAAATATTTCAGATAAAATTAATCCAGATTCAAAATTAGGAAATAATAGAAGGAAGAAATGTAACCGTTCTCCATTATAAAAGCAGTTCTAAATAATAATGACAAAGACAATCTCTTATTTCCTTCTACAGCTTGTTTTTTTTTTTTCCTTGCATTTTCTACTTCCTCCATCCCAGATTTCCCTCTTGACCCCGGCTCTCTCCAGAGAGGCAGTTAGGAAGTATGTAGGCAGATCAGGCAGAAAGGCAGATGGGGGGAAGCGGAGAAAGAGAGATAAAGAGAAACATAGTGACAGCTATGGCCAGTCAAGTGAAAAAGAAGAGCAACTCACTCCAGCTCACCAGCTGAGCTCCTCCACAGTCGAATATTGCAGTCTAGTAGCTGTAAATGTAAAACTGCAGTGGCTAGCATTGCTCAGTTGTAGGAAGCTTTGGAACTGGAGCAACTCAGGTCCTTGAGACAACTCCTCAATAAATACATCTATTGATTTATTATTAAGAATCCCACAGTATATTGAGAGATGGCTGTCTTGACATTCTTCTGAATGACAGGCTGAAATAATTTATATCCTACATTATGAAATAATTTTTATGTTACATTATCAATAAATCTAACTCTGACTCACAATGAGTCAGTCTGTTGTCACATCAATACACGTTATTTATTTAAGTCTGAGTAAAGATTAAGACGGAATGCTCAACAATGTGTTGGAAAGAGATAGCACACACACGCCCTCGTAAGACAAACTTCTTAACAAATAGAAGACCACACACCCAAGAACAATAGTGACACTGATTCCCTCAGCGCTGTCATCACTAGTTTCTCACAGGCGTAATTGACCTAAAAACTACAAGCTTAATTTAGACTCAGCTTCAAGTCGTCCCATTTAAACCATCTCATTCTCACTGATTAAATGGCTTTCTACACACGCTCCTTACACACACACCTGCACACGCACACACATACTAAGTGAAACTGATCCCAAAAACAGCTAACAGCGAGGCTGGAAAAAAACCCATACTGGACCTGTTTGAAGAGGTGGGCATTGTCCTGATGTCGCCCCAACGTACTGGCTGAGTGCCTCCGCTGCATCATTTGTGTTTGAGCTGCCCAGTCGTGAAGCTGAAACCGATTCCTTTGAATTTATACAGGACTAAACTGCTGGCTGACTCATTAGGAAATGCATTTAAAAAAGCTAAAACCAAAGCTGCAAACATTTAGCCAAGCACTTCCTTGCCTTCTCCAGCTCTCCTCTGACTTTCTCCAGCTCTTCTCTGCTCTGACGCTTCACGAACCTGCCTCCATCCGCTCACCCGCCCCTACCTCGCCCATCTGCCAATTACAAGGGATCAACGACGAGGAGACCTGCTGCACTTGGAAGTCTCTTGCTCTGAAAACTACCTGGTTGCCAGGATACAACTGGACAAGGACAAAGATCAAAATGTTCAGGGACCATAAAATAGTTGTTTGGGGCTCAGTTGACCACTGTTACTCTACGCCTGCTACTTGTCGAGTGTTTCCTGCATCGCCGGCTGATGCATGACAACCAAGCAGAGACCGAGATGTGCTATTGGAAAAGTCCTTTCTGCATCAGGAAATTGAAAAAGTAATTGATTCACAAACAATCCATCTGATTTTTTTTATTTTGTTCATTAAAACTTCAGCTGTGTGATAAGCATTGGAAAAACTTGGTTTATATTAACAAGTTTGATTCATTTTGTCGTTTTTGTTCTCTGAAAAGCTTGATTTAAAATGCCAAATGATTAAAATAAAAAAAAATGCTACGAGTGACGTCGAGCCCAGGGATCTGCGACCTGTGGCTCCGGAGCCACAACTGGTTCTTTGGTCCTTCTTAAGTTTCTTAAAAACTTAAACCAAAAATTTTAAAATCTACTTTTAAACAGAGCTAAAATAACGAATAATAGCTTTGGAAAATTTTTTTTCACTAAAGGTACCAGTCACTTTCATTTAGATTTTTTTTTTTAGCTTCACTTGGCTGGAAACTGTCATCTTCCTATTAAAAGAAAATGTAGCCAACATCTTTTTGAAAAGATACTCATTCATACTCCTGACCAGCATGACTTACATTTTCATGATAAGGAATTGGATTATTGATCTTAATAAAATGTAATTTTATTTAGGGGCCTGACTGGATTTTATGTTACCGTATCAAGTCAAGGTTTTCCTGATTTTCCTTTTTTGCTCCACTGAGTTGGGATGGGCTCGTAGTTTTCCAACATTTATATTTGCCGCATGATCTGCTGAACGATCATGCGGCAGGAAGATCGTTCAGATCATCATCTTCCTCCAGATTCTTAACCGCACTGGGTGTAAAATCAGTTCCGTCATTTTCACTGTCCCTCATCCACTACATTCCTCCTCCATCAACCAATCTATTTATAAAACAAGAGCAGCCACTACTGACGAAAACACAGAAAAAGACACATCACCCATAATGCTTGAAGGCTGATCTACATTCATCTCTGCTCTTTACCCACTACAATCCTGATCTGTAAGCTTTCTTTACAAATAGTTTTGTTTTAAAAAAAAAAAAGAGTGCAATTTAATTTGATAAGCTCAATTTAACTTCATGAACTGTGTTAGACAAATGCATGCAATGTGACAGTGGTACTGTAAAATGCACACTTCTGACCTACATTTCATGTTGCCAACAGCTATTGTCAAGACAAACATTTTATGCAGATCAAACAAAATTATATAAAAAGCTAAATCAATTGTTTTTAATCCATATTAGAAGACGCAAATACGAAGGACAATAAAATCCAGATCAGAAGGAATAGTTGAAATTCAAGCGGTTTTCTGGGTGATTATGCTGACAAATCTTTTTAGATTCTCAGGTTATTCCACAGTTGTGAAGCCCTTATGTCTCCCTCCTTGAGGTCTGGTTGCAACAGATGTTGTGCAGATCTGAGAGCACAAACTGGAGGGTGACGAGTGAGGTTGATAACAACCGATGGAGCAAAGAAAACTCAGCGAATCGCATATCTGCAATCAAGTTGTGAAATGGGAGCTGAACGCGGAAGGAAACAGAGCTGTCTATATTCGGTTCGGTACTTTATGGTTTGCTGTACTTAAAGGAGCGTTTCCACCACCAGTTGACTGGCCTCTCACTGGGCAGTCAGGGTTAAACACCTAATGTGGCACCATTGTAGTGCGGTGACAACATGACGGACCAGCAAGTCCTGGGCTTGTTGCAAACGATGAAGTTTTGCCATCCCCGAATCAGCGCATTATGTTGTGTGATGCACTTAGTTCCACACAAACTAAATGTCCTGTCGACCTACCATTTAGGTCGGCTGCATGTACAGCTTTTACAATGGAAACAGTCAAAATAGCGTACCGGAACAGGCCAACCCGTACCGTACCACCCAGTGGAAACGCGACATAAGTTGGGCTGGTTTGCATGAAAAGAGCTTAAATAGAGAATTAAATGGTGATATGGTTTTGTTCTAAATCAGAAGAGAATTACTTCACAGTGGAAATTTGTTTCCCAAGTCTCTGAAACGTAGTTCAGTGTTTTATTCATTGATCTATTTATGCTTCTGCGATCTACAGGAAATCTCACCGTCTCATTTGTCTCAGGAAAAATGCTGCAGATAAAAACTTCAAGAAGTTACTTAAATCTCTTATTATTTCATATCTGTAAAAGAGAAGCATCGAATTGGATAAGAATGTGGTTGCCTGAGTGTTTGCCTTGTTATTTAATGATAGTAACTTAAGAGCTCACATTTCTAAAATAACGCTTACTAACAAGATTTCAGCTGCAGTTTGTTCCATAGTAAGCTTCAGTGAGTGGGGGATGGCTACTTAGGTTATTGTCTGATTATTTCAGAGCTCTTACAGTTACCTTGTTAGAGTACTGAGAATGGGTTTGAAACCACATCTAAAAGCCAAGCACTGAAAATAGTCTCCACAGTTAGTTCCTCAAGCTTTCCAAATGTTTTTAAAAAGGAATCATCAAGGCAGAAACGTTTAAACAGGAGACCGTCCACCACTGGGCTGGTGGTTGTGGAAGGATCAGTAATGTAGTAATTGGGGCAATATTGACAAACGGAATGTGTGAGCAGCTTTATTTTGAAGAACCAGGAAGTGACTGTCCAGTCCAACGGTACATCATTGCTGTTATGTTAGTCAAAGTTGATAGTCTAAGTTAAAACGGAGGGAACGACCCGGCAGTGGCATCGTCATCCAGTGAAGATGACTTTGCATCTTGAATGGCAGATGAGATAATCTTTCTAATTCAGTGGATCTGTGTTTAATGTTAACGCCCAAGGACTGGAGCAAGGTTGTTTGGAAGAACGAAAAACAGAGGCGTGCTGAATCACAGGTTGCTCTGTCATAATTCATACTCAATCTCTGGTGCTTCTCAGCTATTTTCTGTTTGAAATAATGCAGTTTCAGTTCACCATCTCTGCCTCCTTTTACCCCAGGCTTTCATCTTCCCCACAGTCTGTTAAATCCTCTTCCGGGTGATCTGTTGCAGAGTTTAGAACAGCCTTGAAAAATCTGTAAATTCACCTCTTCAGTCCCACAACTTTTCATGGCTTCAGCATTTGCAATTAAACCAATACTAGTTTCATTTGACCAGTTTTTGCAAAACAGATCATCTTCAAAATTAAGAATAGATGCACAGAGTTTTTTGTTTTTTTTTCTTTTTTTGTTGAAGTGACAACCAGAATTCACAGAAGGCTCTGCAGGGAGAGCTGTGTCTGTTGTCATCCAGGTACTGTGTTTACATGTGTTCATAGTGAGCTCTCAGTTTATCTGTCATCTGTATTTCTCATCATTGCATTAGATTTTATGAACTTGTACGGTAATGTATTTATTTAATGTAAGGCTCACACATCTTCAAACAAAAATGTGAATTACAGCTTAAGATGAACAAGCTTAAAACATTTTGTCAAAAACCTTTGACCAGTTCCGATCATGTTAATCTATAAAGCAATCTATTTTTCTAGCTATAGTTTATAATAAACAGACAAAAGAAGGTATTTTACTGCAATTGCTCAAAACTGGGAATACAAACAGTGGAGGAGATGTCAACCCAGTTTTATCAACATCGATCTGTCTTATATAGCACTTTTAAACAAATCTGTTGTTATGTAAAGTGTACAATTGACCAAACCATAAAATAATGCTTTAAATAATGTATAGGAAACAAATATCATAGCACAGATGAAGAGACTTTATCATTTTAAACTTTAAAAATAACAAATTAACAAATATATTAATTATTTTAAAAAAATAATTAAGGACAAACATTGGGCAGAATGTAGTACATTATATTTTTCCTTCACAGTTTTCATGTTCATTTGCCAAATGAAAACAATCAGGTAATTTTTGAAAAAACACAAAACACATCCAAAAAATCTCCTGTTTTGTCCAACTCAGGCTGAAGCTGATCATACTGAAGTATACTGACGTCAGTGATTAAAATGCATTCCAACTTTTTAACAAGCTTTGGAAAATTCACACAGAGCTGTAATTCTGTAATTATCCCGAGCCCTTTCAGCCATTGTGTGCTTTCTGTGACACGCTGCTGTGTGACAAATAAAGACTGCCAGACATTTACAAATGAATGTTTACGTGTCTACTAATGTGCTCCCTTCTCCACAAACTCCCACAGCGGCACTGAGACATAGGGGTGCATCGAGACACATGCTCTGTGTCACGACTCAAGAGTATGGAGTCTGAAAAAAAAACACAAAAAAAAAACACTAAAACAGCAAGCCGGGCCCAAAATCCCTACCGGTCAGCATCTGTTCTTGCAGACAAAAGATTAAGTACAGACTAATTATATTTATGTAAACGTAGAATATGAAAACAAAAATATTATTAGACATGATCACACAAAAATATGTGATGCAATGGAAACATTAAAAAAATGAAAAAGCAATTAAATCTCTTCTGTCTTAAAGTACAGTTGTGTGAAAAAGCAATGATAGATAACATTTTCTGTGTTTTATTTCATCAAGCAAATTTTAAAAATCACTCTAAGAGAACCCGAAGTTAATACAAAAACAAAAAATAAGTTAACAATACCCATTTACCCTCTTCTGAAAATACAATTGTCTCCTTTGTTGCATAGTGAAGTAACTGGCAGTAAACAGACCTTTAAAATAATTAAATCTCCAACCGGTCTAAAATTCAAGAATGGATGAGAAACTAGAAACTGAGAAAGTATTAATCTTGAAAGGGTGACAAGCACTTTTTAAGGCTTTCAGACTGAAGCAAAATATTAAAAGCCATTATCCACAAATGGAGAAAATATGGAATAGTATTGAACCTTCCCAAGGAATTACAGAGATTACGTCAAGAATACATCTATAATCCATCCAGGAGGAAACACACAATCACAAAAAAAAACGTTTAAGAGGAATATTGTCCTGGACTTCTTCTTTAATCCTCTGATCAATATACTGACTTTTGTCCAATAGGGAAGTCATATCTATCAAACTAATGCAAAGAAATATTCCAGAGCTCCACTAATGGAGACTAATGAAGATCACTAATGTGGTCTCAGTCAAGACCACAGTTTTCTTTTTTTATGTTTTTACCAACTGCGAAAAACATCAAGATGTTTTTGATGTTTTTATCAGTTTTAGTATGATTTTTAATGTTTTTAGCACCAACCTAATGCGGTAGAGGGATCACAATTAAGCCACAGGAACTGGGAACCTCAAAATTACAAAGTACTTAAGAAGCAGCTTTAGCTTGGTTTAAGTTTCCCTACGCTACAAGACAATTATGCCAAATCAGGACATCTTTACCAAGAAGTCTAAATGAAATGGCCCAAGTTTTTCAATTGCTTGTATAACTTCTATAGGATAGTCAGAAAGCTGTAAAAATACTGTATGTCCTCAAATTATTGTTAGCTATAGTGGTTGAAGTACTTGAATTTTGATAAAAAATTGAAAATATATTTACATTGCTTGAAAATTTGTGAAAAGTCTTTAAAAAAAGTGGCCAACCCCTTAACAGCTACACTATTGGTAGATCAATGGTAATGTCCAGTTGACAATTATCCTTCTTGTATTGAAAATTGCAACCTTTTAAAAATGGAGTTTAAAGTGAGCAAATATTTTAAGACAATGAAATCTATTTTATTAATTACATGATATGTTTATCATAAATCTTTTGAGCAGCTTCTTGTCATTTGCAACTAAACGTTTTAATAGTTCAAGGCTTATTAATACAATCTCTTTTTGTGTGAGTGCATGTGTGTGCAACATCCTCAATTCATTAAAAAACACTCTTCAAGAAAAACAGAAGGTATCTGCTGAACAGGCTGGTTCCGTTTGCCAGAGAGCGTTGCCATTTACTCACTCAACGCCGAGCTTTGCCAGAAGAATTTGGAAAGATTTCTGTGCCTGCATGGCTCGCATGTGTGTGTTTACGACACTGTGAGTAAAAGTAAGGGCGTGAGCGAGAGAGAGACCGATGGGACTCCTCGGTCTGGATAATGATGACTCACCCACCCACACGTGCACACGTGAATTCAGACAACCAGTCATTACCGTCATCAGTCAAAACCCTGTTAGTGCCGCTTACTGATGCTAATTGTTCCCAGTCAGCACATCGGGGGCCTTGTCAATGCGCTGTGAAACCAGACCACACCACCAATTGCTTATTGATCTCATTACAGGCTCACGTTACTCCATCAGTCAAGTGCATGTTTCTCCATGCATTCAATGGAGTGACTAAAACATCTGTTCTGTAATGAAGCCAAATGCTGCACTCTTGAAAAGGTGAAAGAAAATGAATGGAGAATAAAGTTTCTGCATTTAAACCAGACTTTGAAGGTAAATGACATACTCATATATATTTTTTTAAAATATAAATGCAGCCTCCACATATACTGTATATAACAGCTGTTGTTACATAATCATGGCAATGCAATGGAGCCTACAAAATGTTTACAAAGCATATTTACCTAGTCCGATGCATTTCTGTTTTCAGCATTTTGTGGACTCTTTCACAACAGGATGCTTTTACTGACAACAAAATTAATCTGTTTTCTGTAAACATCCAACCAGCCAGCAGTCAGTGAGCGAGACACGGATACAACCTGTACAGGTCGCCAGTCCATCACAGAGCAACAGAGGTGCACAGAACAAACGACCAGACATAGATGCACTCGCTCCTAACGGCGAGAGACAAATTAACCCAACATGCACAATTTTCTACAGTGAGAAAACAGAAACTGCTGCATGCATAGGGAAAACATTCAAACTCCACACAGGCCAGAGCAGAGTGTTAACTCGACAACCTCCCTCTCACTCCCTGCCATGCTACGACTCCCTCCCAGTTCAAGCTAGCTTGATTTTTATCTTTTATTTAATTCACAGATTATCTGTTTCATATTATGGCTACAACATAGTGATCATTTTAACAAATATCTAAAAATCATTTTTAAAAACGTTACATACTGCAGCTTTAAGTTCTTCAAAGCAACAATTTTGAGCCTATACTTGGGGTCCATCAGTGACTACATAAAAGTTTTGGGAGTAAAATGGCTTGTAAATTCACAGAGCTTTATATATCGAGAAATACTGAGACTCCTAAAACTTCACATCTGACAGCCGACATGCAGCCACGTCTCTCCGCCACTTCACTGCGAGCATATGGTCTGCATGCTGACCGTAGCTGACGTAGAGCTGGAAGAGCAACTTCTGGTGTGACTCAGACAAGAGACTTCAGATTCAGCAAACAGATATAGAAGTAAACAACATTAACAATAAATCAACTTAAAAAGCTAACACAATGTTGTGGTGCTCAAAGTGGCAAAATAAACCCGACAGAAAGGTATGTTTGATGCATGAGGGTTCCAGCAAAGTCAGATAAAACCAATAAAGAAAACTATCTTCTGTTCACTACAGACAGCAGAGCTTTAAGGATATCCAGAAATAGTGCCTGACTGTAACATTTATTTTTATTTTTTATTTAAACTGGGACATTTTCAGGTAATGATTTTGCTTCCTGAGGGGAGACACATTCATTCTCTGGATGATTTGCATTAAGAATTATATTTAAAATGTGTTTAATTAAGTAAGTTTTAATGCCATATGATGTGTAAAATGCTGTGTTCTTCAACCAGGGATATGGGATTAATACTGAGATATGGACCAGATAAAAAGGGAGTAGATAGCACTATTCAGTGAAGCTTTTGCTTTGTTTTTGTACACTATTGATCACAATGTACAGTTCCTCTAAATTAATGTATTGAACCAAATAGTTTATCTTTACATATTGATGGGATAAAATAGGTCAGAGAGCCTCAGGGAACAGAATATTCAAAAGCAGAAAGCCTGTTGCATATCTCCTATTTCTTGATTTTAATTAAGGAGAAAAAAAGCTGAAATTGTTTACTCATTTCATATTTCTACTTCTCTTATTTCCCCAGTGTATCCTTTGTCCTGATAGAAGCCACTAATATAGCCTCCGGCTCCAAGCTGAGCTGCATGACGAAGCCTTTGCATGTTCTGTCAAGTAAATGCATGGACGCATCTGTCAGCAAGTTCAGATGTGTACATCTAATATCTGTGCTTCCTTTATCACGTTTGATGCACGAGCTGTCACACGTGGCTCTGGAGACCGTGTGTAACTTTACAGGCTGATCTTGCATCTTTTGACAGTATAAACTGAAGAAATTGTTTAAATTTAAAGAGAACATATAGATATAAAATATAAAGAACAAACATTTGTTTATTCTTTGGATAAGCCAAAGAGCAAAATTATATCTGTGAATGTACCTTTAGTTAGAACCTTTAGAAAATCACAGCACGCCAGAAACTACTTTGACATTTCTGGCCACTGCTATTTTTCTTTTTCCCCCACATGGCCTTTTTTTAATATGCAGCATGTGAAGCTCGTCTCCCGGATCTGATACTCATTTGAAAGTTATCAACTATTATTACACCAGGAGACATCTTTATTCAAAACGATGTATAAACATCGACGTTCAAGACTAGGGTTTTAAGTCTTAGAGGAGGCCGGCTTTTAGCTTCACATGGAAATGCATTTTCATTTCAAGAGGATTTTTTTATTACGACTTTTGGGGGAAGAGAAAGGGTGAGAGAGGTTAACATAAATTTGGTGACATCAAATGTTAAACTGTGTGATTTGGATCAATAGTTATGAGTATCCTTCCACAAGTTTCTCAAAATACGTAGATTGCTGACATTTTGGTTCTTTTCTCTCCTCCAGAAAGAACTGGTGTTACTTGCAAACTTCCGCCCTTTTTTCTGAAATAAAACATTGATAATTTCAGCCAGACACGGCAATTACCGTTTCATCAGCACACAGGGCAGGTTAAAAAAAATAAGGACTTTATCCCTGAGTGAATTTGCAAACTGTAATCTTCCAAGTTTTGATATTGCTATTGGGTCATGGCTTCTTCTTGGGGTTGTGGCCTTTCAGCCTGTGTTGTTGCATTGTGGATAATGATACACTTTTGCCAGCTTTGGGAAACATCTTTACATCCATTGTTCTGCAATAAAGATTCTTATAAGTTCTGAACTTGTCCAAACTGTTTATTGGCATTGCAATTTTGTCAAATGTGAATAAACTTAAGGATTTTGAGAAAGAAACAAAGAAAAATGTATGGATCTAAAGCTTATATTTACATCTACATTTAAGTCTTTGATAATATTTTTTGCTTTTAATACAGCAGATAAAGTGCATCACAAACAAATTAACCTTCATTTAGTAGAAACACCAGACCCACAGACATGTGCATTTCATTCTCTCCTCCCTCTCTTCCACCTTCTTCTCTTCAAGGCGCCACAGTAAAGTGTTTCTAGTCGAGCCGTTTCAGACTCCCGACGCCCATTTGTCCTTCTTGACTCCTTTTACTGTGAAAGGCTGGTGCGTCACAGCTGCCATGACCTGCCTCTTTGTGTCAGATTTCTGCTCTTGCTGACTGACATCCACAACACTGGCCATTAACATTTCCGGCTAAATCTTCTGGGAATCGTGAGTGTTGTTTTTTTTGTTTGTTTGTTTTTTTATGTGAAGCTCTCTGAGTACAAGCTTTGGTGCAAATTTTGTGTCTGTGTGTCA
Source organism: Poeciliopsis turneri (assembly GCA_922788865.1). Classification (NCBI taxonomy): domain Eukaryota; kingdom Metazoa; phylum Chordata; class Actinopteri; order Cyprinodontiformes; family Poeciliidae; genus Poeciliopsis; species Poeciliopsis turneri. Next base: position 1,960,139 of record CAKLNU010000718.1, read on the forward strand.
CATAAAAATAGGTGAAAAAACTTTTATTCCACTAGTCAGATTTTTCTTATGACCATTCCGTCTTTTATTTTATTTTTATTTGTATTTCTTACTGCAATGAGTCTGTAAGTTATATCACTTTCTCTTTTGGTTACTTATTTATTTCAACAATTTCTTTGGAAAACCAACAAAAATAATAATTAAAAAAAAAAAAAGCAGAGATGTAATGTGTCAGCAGAATGATACAAAATCGCCTTTATTAAATGAAGAGCTTCTAACTAACATTCTTTAATAAAGAATTGGGAAAAGGTATGATGAGGGGTTAGAAAGTCAGAAACACATGGAAAAAAAATATGTTAAGGGAAGAAAAAATGTAAGATGCCAAATGAAGCATAAAATATTTAGACAGACCACACATATACTATGATTGTATGCATCATAGAGACACTAAAATGAAAAATAAAAACCAGAGATGTACATCCACATCACCTGAGATGTACTGATAACACTTAAGGGCAATTTTTATTTCCGACAGTCTAAAATAAAAATAACTCCTTTACAAAAAGGCAATAACTTGGTTATAAGTGATTTAGCCTTCTTGCCACGTTAATTATATATTTTAGGAGCATATTGGACATCAAAGACAGTGTTAGAGAAGAGTCACTATAAAACAGGGTTTTCCTGAGGGGATTTTTACTATTTACGACAAAAATTCACATTTTAAAATCGTTCTTCTCATGGAGTAAAAGAGAAAAGTACCATTAGCTTTACCAGCGCTAAGCATTAGTCTCCATGTAACTCTTACCTCAATTCTGAGATTAAAAATCCTGATACTTTTTCTAAATTCCTCAATCATGTTATTTCCTTCAACATTCTTAGCCTTTGGTGATGATCGTCTCTCAATAAGAGCTTCCACACCAAAGAGTGTTTATGCCATTAGACCAGCATTCACTGAACAGAGAAAGATCAGAGCTTCTGATCATCTGGTCACAGATCAAGGTAAATGTAAAAATAAAAAAATGCTGATTTTCATTAGCAGCTGATTTCTCAGTGCATCTCTACACATCACAGTGCAAGGTTAACTCATTGCCTATTTTTCTAATGTCAACTAAGCAATGTGTCTCTCCACTCCTTCTCCAGATTTTGGGACCTTGATTTCCAAATGAAACCTAAAATTTCCAGTTTCCCAAGAAAAGAGGATGGTGGCCCATTGAGCAACAGTTCAGTCCTGTTTTTCTTCAGTCGAGGTTTGACACTTCTGACATTTTCTCTGGCTCAGTAATAGCCTGCAACAAGCAGAGTTACGGTTAGAACCCATGTCCTGGACACATCTCTGCCCAAACTCTGTAATGGGCTTTACTTCAAAATCAGCTGCATTTATACCTGTCACTTGTGCAACTTTTTGTGCTCCATTGTTTTCTTTCACTCAAATTTCTATTAATATGAAATCGATGCTCTGTGAGCCCAGCCAACTTTGTAGCAATGAAGTTATGAAGTCAAACCTCCTTAAGGAAGACGTCAGTGATCGTCAGCTGTCAAGTCAGCAAACAAGACAACACCGTAAACAAAGAATAGTGTTATTTTGCCTTGAATAATTTGTTTATTCAGTTATGTTCTTATCCCTCAGGTTTCCACTACGGCACGTAGTCATCTCTCTGTAGGTAATATTATTTCTCAAGCAACACTTTTATCACAAACTACAGAAAGCTTAACCATTGCAAAAGCTGAGGAGAAAATGAAAATCATTAGTCTGTTAAAAAAAATGTCCCGCTCTCATTTTTATACACATCTGAAACACTGCATATAGGCATTAAGAAAAAGGTGAAATTAAAAGCAGGCCAGATATCAACAAAGCTCAAACAAGACTCCCCTCACTTTGGCGATGCTGTTCTGAGAGTGACTTTAGAGAAGGCCTATCAGGATTTAAGCCAGGGCAAAGGCAAACTCATCCTCACACACATCAGTATTGTCTTACATAACACAGAGAGTGATGGCAGCTGAGGACACAATAATACTGCCTTTGGCAATTGTCCCGTAAAAGTTGGAAAGGGAAAGGATTGGGTAAGTGGGAGACATAACAGAGAAGGACAAGCCCACTAAAAACCTAGTAACACTGAAAAAGAGAGGAGCAGAATGGATGTTGGGAGAGAAAAGAACGGTTTAAGAAGAGATGTTCTTTCAGCAGATGCCCATGTATACTTTCCCCAGGAATCAGATATATAAAACGGAATCATGCACACCAGATTTACTTCATGATAAACAGAAGGAAATACTTGCTAGGAAAATGTTCCTCAGTCATCACTCTCACACCTTTAAATATAAACCATTGAAAACGACATGCTTCTCTTTTGTCTCATTTGTTTGTCTTTATTAATATAACTTCTGAACTAATACAATATCAGAAATTGTTCATAAATAAAACAACATTCCTTACCATTCATGGAGATAAAAGAACATCATAAAGGGGATCCAAAAACTTGATATATTAAAACAAACATTCCGGTTCGGATGTGCTTAGAAAACAGAACAATTTTTGCCCGAGTGACTGTAAACATCAGAAGCAGAGTATCATTGCAATCTCTTATCTGTAATTTGATGGTCCGCTTCGACATCATTATGATAACTTCAGAACCAGTTTCAAAGGAGCAGGTGTACCGGAGTTTCTTCATGAGAGCACTTTAGCTTTCACTGACGCTCTCCTGTCAACACCAGGTACAGACAGGACAAGACAGCTGCACATTTTTATGTCCAGATGAAACCACAACATAACTTTTATCTCTCTGCACTGACAACCTCTGGCAATTAGCTGTTCCATATACGTCATCTTTGCGTGTCTGCAGCATGTGTGTGAGTGGAGCATCAATGCGTACATTATGAAGAATAATGGAAGGGAAAAACACTCCCAGATGCATGATGCAATTACACCCTTGATTATCTGATTGGGTAATCTGCAGACGTCCAAGACAAACAGGTTGTCGGCAGACTGTTGACCGAGCATAAACCACTGGGAAGGACAGACGTGCACACACAAACACACACTTGCATCTGAGTGTGTGCTCAACAGTGCTGAGATAAAGTGAACACCAAGTGGAGACCTAGTGTTGAAGCACTTTTTTCTATTAATATGTGTTTCCTACACAGGTACAGCAGTGAACAGGGAGAACATGCCTGCTAGAGGAAAGGAACATATGAGGAGGAACTGAGCTCACCCTATTGCAACATGTGGAACAAACTTATACCTATGTGCTGTGTAATGAGGGATATGAAAAAAAAAAAATCTACACTGGTGATATAAAATACTGAATCATAACAGTTTGCAGTTTGAAAAAAATAGGCACATAAGAATAACCAGGGTTTCCTCCTGTGTTTTACGAGCCTGGCAGGCCACCAGGCTAAGCAGTGCTTATTTTTTAGTCTTTTTAAAATGTTTGTATTTTTGGTTTTCAAGTATTAATCTTCCAATCTTTCAGTGACACATAATTATCCACTGATATCTTAAAATTTTCTGTCAACTTTAAACATTTTTTAACTCAAAAACACAGCATGCCGCTGGATGAATGGCTGCCCTGGCACCCAACCACCAGGCTTAGCAGGTTTTCTGGGGAAAACCTTGGCTAACTACTCGTGCAGTTTAGTTTCTGTTCCTGTCCACAAAAAACACAAAGGTGAAACATTTTAGAAACACAATGTGAATGATGTCAGTGCGAATGCAAAATGAAGTTATTTGGACATCATGATGTTGGTCACGTTATCTTGTGCACACAAGCTCGGTTTTCACAAAACAAAAATAGAGGCAGACCTTCATGTCTGCACCTCTTCACATTATTTAAAAAAAATTCTGGTCATTGTGTAATTTTTTTACTGTTGGAAAAGATATACAAATTACATGCACAAAATCATATGTGACATGTCATGAGGAAACCAGAGAAACAACAAAACAAAAAAACAATTTATGAGAAAATAATGATTTTTGTGGGGAGGGGGGTACTCACCCAGTGTTTGAAATGGCAGTTTCAGAGGTTTTTAAATTGTAAACTTTCTGTCTAAATTCAGTTTATTTATAAAGCACATCTGTGTTGTTTTAGGGAGTGGGGAAATTCACAGCTGATTAACGTACTGGGTATTGTTGGCTATTCACATGCTTTTGTCATTGGTTTCGGCCAACAAGATGAAAGTTTATAAGAAACCCAAGGCTACGTAACATCATCATCATGCTAACCTTGAACGACTCTGGGTCGTTGGAAAAGAAAACCCTGGACCAGACCCATTTATGGGTTCAGGCCAAATGCTCACCTACATTTGGTCCAGAGCTGGTGCAGACAACTTATGCAGTCAGAGTAAATGCTACAAGAAAGGAAAAGAGAAATCTCCACATTGTCGTGCAGCCATAAAATTCCTCTGGATGGATTAAAGAAAGCCTCTACAAGGAGAGTGTTTTCATTCTGCTATTGCGTGCAATTTTTTGCAGCTATCCAACAGAAAATGTTTTTGGGAACATTGTCATGTACAAAGGGACTTAGAATGGACCAAATGGCACCACAGCTGCCTTTGAATAAAACCTGTTTGATGACAGCAGGTTGGCTTGAAACTCTCTAAAAGCAACAAATTCAAACCCAATCTAAAAGAATTGAAGAACAGATGAAAAACAAAGTCAGTCTAAAAAAATAGTTACAAAGCCTAACAATCCCAACAGTTTTTATCGCAGAAATGTAAAACCAACAGCTATAAAATATAAGTTACAATATTCAACAATACAGCAAAAAGCTATTATTTTAGATGTAATAATAGGAAAAGTTGGGGGTGGGGAGTTTCCATCTTGAAGAAAACTCAGATTGTAATCTATTCCTTAAATTTTAATTCTGCAGTTCAACAGATTTTATATTTTAGCTTCATAACATCTGAGTTTTATGCCACCTCTGCCTCTGGTGCAAATATAATTTTTTTGGGCCCACTGTCTCATCAAACCTACAACTTGGAGTGAAACACACATTATAAAACAGGTTATTTATTTTATTAGGATGCTCACTGTTTTAGTGAACATCCTAATAAAATAAATAAGGCTGACATTTTAATTGGACTTGTAAAAGTTTGTGGAATGGCACCAAGCCCTGTTTCAAACCCAATGCTGCTTGTGAGGAAGGTACATTTATTAGGTTTCCCAAAAACCATTAAAGCCTAAAACAACAAGTTTGCCTCTCAGTAGCAACTAATTACTGTGTTGCTGCTGTTGGGAGCAAGAGTGTGAGCACTGACTTTAAATTAAAGGCGCAAACTGAAAAACGCAGATGAATGCCAATCATTCTTGCATAAATAGTTTGAAATTCCTAGCTCTTATCCCTTAACTGGTTTTTAGGATTCTCAGAATACCAAACAATGATTTGTGTGCAAGAGATGGGTAACTAATTATGCAACGTGCACTGGGTCAGAACCCTTTCCTTTCGTAGAGAAGTGCTCCCAATGAAACTAAAAACATTTAGCTGTTTATAGTTCTCTCCTGCTGACAGGCTGTCAGAGGCTGTTTACAGTGGAGAAGCAGACTGACATATGGACAGATCTAAGGTCTGCTCCTTAACATTACCCCCCGTCCAGGCCAACTCGCCTCCGTCTCCAAACCTTTCACCAAGCATATTTTGGAGCTAAAACACACCATTGAATGGAGCAACAAGGCAATCCTTGTCCTAGGCCACCAAACCCCATCTGGACAGCCAGCAGGAAAGCCACTGTATGTACTGTATGTATTTGTGTGTGTGTGTGTGTGTGTGTGTGTGTGTGTGTATAAATGTGTGAAGACATGTACAGTATGCAGAAGTGGATAGAAAATTATATGCTGCTGCCTTTCAGCTGCGGGCTGCGCAGCGTCTCTCATTCCTCAACTTTACGTCAAGATGGACATTCAGCATTTGCATGTGCAATATCTGCCGAGCACACCCAGAGAGGTGGAGAGGAACGGCCATGCAAGAGCTCCGAACGCTGCTGTGTTTGGAAGCCAACTGTTGTCCTGTTACCATCAACACTCTGCCTGCACTTGGCACCGAGCTTTCTTTCACTCCGTTTTTTTCCTCATGCGCCCCCAACAAATCTTTCAGCGCTTGTTTAGCACTCCTCTCACTCCTTCTCTTTCACATGGCCCCCTGCTTTAGGTCCCCTCTCAGCTTGTTTCTCCCCCGTTCAGCCACTCTCTCACTCACATGATACAGTAAATACACAACTAATCATCCTCAAGCTGTTGAGTGTTGCTTGGAGCTGAATTTGCCCTGTCCAAATACCTCTGTTATCTTTGCTTCTTCTTTCTCCATCATGGTTTTTCCTATCATCCCCCCTCCCATATTTGTGAAATGTTAAAAGTTCTCAAGCACAAATTATGATATAAGTAGTTATCCTTTATTGTCCCACAGTGGGTAAATTCAGGCATAACAGCCGCACACCAAAGGTAAGATGGAGCTTGTATATTCTTCCCTGAAGCTTAGTCAGTTTTGGGTGTAACACACACACGCACACACACACACACACACACACAAGTAAAAATCTCATTTGTATCATGTGCACAACAGACTGGGTATATGCATGGTTTTAGAATCAACTATTCTGTCCTGCACCACAAAGATCAAGTCCAAACTTTTTTGTTCTTTGGCGATTCTGCTCCACTGTGATTATTTATGTCTGTATGTATGAGAAGATAAAGTGTTTTTTTCCACCGTCATGATGGAAAATGTCAATGTATTGATGAGAAAACAGGGGGGAAACATGTTGCTATCAAAACTAAAATATTTTAGGATATTTGGTCAGTTTTTTGTCAATTCAGACTTAAAATTACAAAAGCACATTTTATTTTTTATCTGTGTTTTTCTGTGATGGACATGTCAAAGTAAGGTCTAAGATGCTTTTATTTTGTGTACGAAAATCTTTTTTTTTTTTTTTTTCCAGTTTGATTGTTCATTACTGCCGTCCTCCACATAAATACAACATAGATAAAAGTGGAATCATGAAAACAGATTTAATCTTAGTGAAACACCTCAGCTGCTTTCAGCCCCGGTGTCATCAATCCAGCATCTTGTCCGGATCGATTTTATACTTCACATTACGCTCTTCAATGTAAAATGAGGCTTGTCATCAATCCCAAAACCCAGTGAATTGATGGCAGAAGGTTAATGAAATCCTCTAATCTACTTTTCCACATTATTCAACCACATTAACTACAATGTTTATTTAATTTATTTATTTAATGATGGTCCACCAAAAGCTTCAGTCGTTTCATTGCGCTTGTTTGAGCTCCCTTTCTGCAGAAAGAATGAGGTATATGTATTGGAGAGGACTGTAGTACAGAACTCCATGCAGCAAAACACGCAGTGGCAACAATTGTTTAATATCAAGATCACAATATTATTCGTTATTAAGTCAAATTCTCCTCATTCTCCACATAATTTTTTTGCCCTATGTGTGTTGAACCCTCTTTGCCCCTCAAAATCTAGCCAATGTTTGAGCATCATTGTATTGTATATGTATTGTGTGCCATAGTACACTTGTGGTATTATGGCACACATAGTAATGGATTAAACCAGTCATCTGGATTTAAGATATAGCACACATTATTATTGAAATGATGACAGTTTCCATATACTCTGTCTTTAGTAGTAGAGCCCTGAAAAGCAAAGGATAACAAAAAATTGCAAAGGTTAATAAAGCAGCCACTGATGAGATTTCTATTGCGCTGTGGCTTTAAGTTCGGATGGATGGATGAATGGATGGATAGATGGAAATATTTTCAAATGTATTATTTCTACAAAATCACCCACACTTGGAAAATTCCTCAAATCAAATTTCATACTTTTCCAGGTTGTGTGGGAACGGTGTCATTATTTTTAATGAGACATTTATCTCTGAAAGTAGGTTATGTGTATAAGACACAGTGAAGTATGAAAACTCAACATGGGCATAAAATGTTGGATTGACTATGAATACTATTACCAAGTGTGAGCATTTATTATTAAATAATTTAGCCAGATTGGATATTGAAAGACTTGGACATGGCTGTCTTTTAATTGTGCCTAATAATTGAATTTATCAAAACTTTCCTATGCTCACTGAATTTGCTTTGCTTGACTTACACATTAAAAAAAAAAAAAAAAACTCCACCATACATACATTAAAAACATTTCTAGATCTATCCACTCGAAACAAAGACCATAATCCACCATCGTCTCAGAAGAGATATATTAGGCCTAGACACTATTCTGAGTGAGACAGATCAGGCGACTGGAGCAGGTTGTGTGTCTCCCTGGAAAAGTATGTGCGTCAGTGAGAGAATGTGGGCCTTCCCCTGAAATAGATTTCAGAGCACGTGTTTCTCTTTTAAAATCTGCCTCCCTTCTTGTGATGTTAATTTTTAAACAGACACAGCACCATTTGTTACCTTTAACGGAAACATATGTGTGTAATTTTGCATTATTATAAGTTACATTTCTGCTACGTTTCCAAAAACTGAGCTTGTTATATGTTTCTGCTGAGACATTTTCTGAAATAAGAGTGACCTAAAAGATATACACTTCCTCCTGATCTATTAGAAGCCCCTACATAAAGGCAAACGAACGAATCTTCTCATCTCTGATGACCTTTAAAAAGAGCGAAAATGTCAATGCAAATTAAAACCTAAAGAAGTGTTTTAAAGTTTGGGTTAAAACTTCTTATTAAGCTCACTAAAGCCTCCACGGTGAAGATTGAAATATTATTTGTCATTCGAATGAGAAGAAATACAAAAAAGAAAAATGCAACAATGAAACTGAGCCTATGCTATTTTGCAGCTTTCAGATCAGCAGAGTGCTTGTCTTGCCTCTGGCTCGGCAGGCTGTACCAGTCTGCTTCATAAGTACTGCACAGCCAACGCCTGATGAAAACCCCTCTTCTCTCAGGTACAACTGCACTCTGGAGAGCTTCATTATCTACAGTACGGATAAACTGTACCATAACTGTGTGTGTTTGTGTCAGCCAGAGAGCACCAGGAAATCATGTGATTCTCAAAACAATTTGAATTTATTTAAAAAAAAAAAAAATCCCTTTATGTAAGTTTGTCTACTTCTACATGTTTTGTGAGCTTGTGTAATGTACAGTAGACTGCCTGTGGTTTTAGAAATAGCAGCAGAAGAAATGAACAAAGCGTTGGCCACACTTCCAAATATTGAATTAACATTAACAACCGCCTCGTCTGCCTTCGCAGTGGAGGACGGTTGTACCAACTCAAAGCAAAACATTGCACTAACATTTCTGAAAAAGTATTTTTTGGAAATATTTTTTCTTTTTCATGTACCTGATCATGTACTCTTGCTCAGGGTTTCCTGAGACACTTGAGAACAGAATGGGTGTGACAGCAATTTGCACCAGTCTGACGGTTGAATAAACTAAATAACAGATCAAAAACAATACATTTCTTTTTTGTTGAATTCAATAAATCTTTATTGTTGAACTTAATCCAGTTTCACTTCAGCAGAAAAAAAAAAAGGGTATTTGAGTTTAAATATCATTCGTCAACGTTTGGCTACCGATTAAAATTTTATTTTAAATTATTATTATAGACCCTGCAATTAAGTTTTTATATTTAATAATAGTAGGATCCCATCCCTTTATAAATTATAAAGATTATAAAGCAAGGACTTCTGTCTGTACGGGAGTGGCACAGCGTGTGCTCACTTTTTTGGCTTACAGTAACATGGAAAATAAAATGTTCCAGCTCGTCAATCATTATTTCCTCCTCCTCCAAACTTGTGAACTCGTAACAGTCGTTACTCTCTGCCATGATGGCTGTGTTTACTGTGCTGTTGTAAACCACACATAATTATGCCAAAAAGACCATGACGTATATGCAGTGGAAGGGTTTCACTTGTGGAGCTTTGTGTGCGCGAAAGTGTGCACACACAACCATGTGACAGTTCGACTTCAGTTTGACGATGCTTTGCCCTAAAGACAATATTGCTCCAAAAATGGGAAGGTACCGAACAAAAGATTTATAAAAAAAAAATTTTAAAAAGTCCATTGAAAACCTTGAAACCCATTCAAAAAGTTGGAAGATCAAGATCAACTAATTCGGGTTTAGTTTAAAGGTTACACGACAAACATTGCTCTTACAAGGAAAACGTCTTTGCATGTTGTAGATTAATTGTCTTTATTCTATAAATTAAATTTATGTAGAGAATAAGAATTTAAATAGTTGGTACTATTCACATAGTTACTTTCAATACGCTTATGTTTCTGGGAGACAATTTAATTTCCCTGACCAGTTTACAGGTAAAACGTGTAATTTTACAGCAAGGACAGTAAACAGGAGGACATCATCCCCTCTGCAGCTGGTCAGCTGAGAGTTCGCTTTCCTCTCCACCTTCTGAGTTCAATTTGTCATCATTTCTGTTGCAGGCACGATGAGGCAGAATGGGTAATGGAGCCGTTCTAATACTACAGATAGTGCACTAACTCCGTGTTCCCTGGATACCAATTAGCAATGAACAACCAAGCATCAAGAGTGAGACAACTGATGGGTGAATGTTTGGAGCTTACAGATGAGAGAGTGAAAGTTGGGACAGTATGAGGTCACATGTTTTAAGGTGTGTGTACGCTGCTCAGACATTTGGGGCCTCATAGCGATAAACCAAATCAGTGTATTCTTTTATTCGTATTTTATAAGCAAACAAAAAAATAAAAAATTGGACCAAAAACATAAATAATCCTATTTTACTATTCTATCTTCCATTTTGATGGCCTCAGAAGATTTGCAACAACAACAAAAAAAAATCATCCAGAATCACTGTCCTCCCCATTTACAAGAGCAGCACACACTCTCTATCACCATTTAGGTCACGGTACAACATATTATTTGAGTACTGATGTTGACATGAAAATTGCTCAATTATTAGACAACACATATGCTGCACATATGCACCACTGCTGTATAGTCTATGCAAGTGCTAATCAAAGGTCACAGAGCTGAACCAATAACAGTAATTAATTTCATGTTAACCAATGCAGACACTCAGTCTGCACGAATGAAGATTTACTCAACATGCTGAATTTCCGAAGAGACCCCACTTGCGCCCTACTTTTTGACTAATTCAGCAAATGTTTATTTGGCTGCTTGAGGCACTATAAAGCATTCAGCTTTATTCTCAGATTGCCATAGTTTGTATTTTAAAAAAACCCTTTCTAAGAAATAAACCCCACAAAACCCAATGATTCATACAGGATAATGGAAGTGATTTATAGTGGGTTAGGGTTTTGTTCATGGATGCGATCAATAAACAAGCAATGCATTTTAGCTGCTGCTGCTACATATTGGTGCAAATGTGACCGACTCATGTAAAGCTTAAATTTCCTTCAAATGTTCGCAAGCAATTGACCAGGAATGTCAGACAACCCACCTCAATGTAAAGCACCAGACACCAGAAATGTACTTAAATGACAAAAATAAATGTATCCTACTATTTATATTTTGTATTATTCATCTGAGATTATGAGTTGATTTTCTAAGCACGGGAATTTGAAGAAAATGACTAAAAGCTAGGGATGGACAATATGACTGAAAAACGTATCGAGATAAATGCTTTTCATATCGGTTGATATAGATAATTATTGAGTAGAGTTCCTCTTTTATTCACAATTTTCCCTTGAACTGTTGTACTCATTTTCTCCTATCTTCTTTATTTTTAAGCATTTAAAGGGTACGGTGGCAAAACATGAAACTGCTCCTACATACTCAGGTGTACATTGTGTACACATTCTGTGAACTGCAGATGGTTGAGATTTCATAGTCAAGCCTATCAATACTCTATATTTCTTGTGACAAATTTCTTGATCATTCATCTAATTGTGAATGATCTAGCTTCTTTAGAAAGGTGAACTGTGGACATGTGCTTACCTCAACGTGTTTTGCATTGAGATGGTATTTTAGATGTCACTTGTGCATCAGTTTCATGGACAGACAAGAAGCAATTTCCAGCTCAGAAATTTTGTGCGTTTAAAAAAAAAAACGCACAAAAAAATTGCATTTAATTTTTAACACATTGAAATCTATGCTACTCATAGGAAATAGAGACCATCTTTTCAAAACCACAGTAATTGTTAATGTACGTCTATGAGGACAATATGTAAGAACAAGACAAACTTCCTCATAGACATTCTCTGCTCTCCTGCTCTCTGCTACTCTATCATGAATGCTCAGGCTAGTTAGCATGGCCACCGATGACAGGGGATGAGTTGTTGTTCTGTAACATTATGTTGTTTCTCCACCGTTAGCTCATTAAACAGCTCATACAAATAAATAAGTCAATAAATGATACCCATAACGTCATAGCGAACATCAACATTTATTGGGGAACTTCTCCAAACCCTGGTTTGTATTTATGTTATTATATTCAATTTAGGGAGAAGAACCAGTAATAAAATAAAATAAAAATAAAAACCATGAGCGTTTTGTTTAGCAAAAATATACGACTTAATAAAACGGGAAACACAGATTAACAGTCCAAAAATGACGATTTAAAATTTGAATAGTCATTCAAATTACGTCAAATGAAAACATAAAAACCTTCTAAACGTCTTCATTTAACCCATTTTATTCACCATAAATCAATGCTTCATGATTTTCCCCAAATTTAAGTCCTGCACTGTTTGCATTTCCACAGCAAATGCTCGCCGAAGGTCTAAAGTCTGGTATGACATCACAGTGGAGCAACCGGGATAAGCAGAGTCTTTCAAAATAGTGTCACTTAACATCTCACTTAACACCTTTGCATGTGTACACACGTTCATGGGCTCTCACAACCTTGGTAGAAGGAATGCACCCTCCATTTGTTTATCAACCGCACAAACAGAGTGCACAGCAAGAAGTAAAAAAAAAAAACCTCCAAAGTTAAATATAAACACCAGTATGTGGATGATTAATTTTAGAGCCCACCAATCAAAAGAATACTAGAACAGCTCACTATAAAAACGAAATTTGGACCATAGTACCTTTCAGTGCTTACAATGATTACGTTGGAATACAGCAAAAAGGTTTATAGATAATGTTCAGTAATAACGCTTAGTCTGAAATAATGGTGACATATTTAATACAAGTTTAGATTAGCGATAACTCGTTGGTTCAGTCAACATACAAGTTGATAAAGATAAATCTATAAATGTCCTCATTTGCATTCAAATCAAATCTAAACTGAGGCATTTTAATCTCTCCTACGGCTTCAAACAGCAGCTCTCCATTATATGTGGCATAAAGCAAAAACAGTATTTCAGAAACACAACATCCTGTTGACAGTCAAGCCTGGTGGTGGTAGAGTAATGGGTTGCTTTTGTAGTTTAGATCCCATTTGACTATTCATGAGTAATTGAACCTTCTTCAGAAATTTCTCTCTCTAGCAGAAATTCATGAAGACCTTCAGTTCAACCTCACTTGGGTTACGTAGCAGGACAATGTCCCAACGCACACAACCAAGTCCGACCCTAAAAGGGCGAAGAAATTAAGGCTTTCGCCCAGTCCAAGTCTGAGCTCAAAATCAATTGACATAATGTGACAAGACCATAAAGGGGAGCATTCATGTTCCAAAAGGAATAAGTGGAAACAAATCTGTACAGAAGAGTGTAGTCAAAATTCTTTGATAGTAACAAAAAAACTTGATGGCAGATGATAGGTTTAAGACGCTATTCACACAGTGCGAAGTCGGTTTGGACAACTTTTCCTTCCACCTTTCCCCCTCAATAAATTACACAGGTGATTTCAAAAATCTGCCTTTTTGCATTTACTCCAGTCTGCTTGATGTAACAAAAACACACATTTTTATCTGAGACTGTTAGAAAGAAAGCAAAAGCAAGAAATCTTTAAGAAGGTGACTTTAAAAAAAAAAAAGAAATCATAATGCCACAGATATGCAGTAACTATACCAGCTTTGCCTTTCTCCTGCCACGTCCTCCTAGCCAGACAGTCAATGATGCATAATATGTCTATGCATAAAGAGAGGAAAGAACAGGCATAAGGTGCAATATGCATTTCTTTTTGCTTATTTATAATGATTTAAACGGGATAGAATCATCTTGGTTTTGGTGTACTGGCACTTTGAAATATGAACATACAAACTTTTAGATTCCTTAAAAATACTTACTTTTAATTGCACCTATAATTTAACTATAGCAATTTAAAGCTCCTAAAATGTTGTTATTTTTCTTGCTGTGCCATGCTGAGATTATTAGCAGTCCTAATGTGACAGCCACTATAAAACTTTCTGTATGTACCCCTGGTCTGGTCTGGTAAGCTTACATAATTGTTTTCCAGAAATTATATAACTTTGTATATGAACCCCATATGGATTTTTGCTCAGACTGGTCATGTGACCTCACAATGGTCTACTTGGATGGGAGCCACTTGGGTTAACTAAATACATCCCATATCACAAGCTAACACTGTATTAAGAAAATCAAATGTCATTAGAGCTCCACTTTTGCACACAGTTATCCTGCATCAGGGGAGGCTCAGTAAAATAGAATGTTACTGAAAAAACAGAAAGATAAACTAGTACACATTTTCATTTATGTTAACTTTAATGAACCAAAGTCCATGGAAATGAAATGTTAGTTTTTCAGAAAATTACAATGCTGAATAGGACCAAACCAAAATAGTTCTTAAACACATAAATGCTATATTCTGGCCTACAAAATCAATGTAAAGCAGACAATCAATAGTTAAGTTAAGTGGAAGGGAAAAGTGTGCCAGAAAAAGGTTTGTGTGCAACAGGAAGACTTGCTGCCTTAACAAGCCGGAGGCCACTTTAAAAGCAGCCATGGACTACCACCATGCCACACGCTACATACAGGCATTTATGCACAATGGGCCCTGAGTAAGTACTGACCACATCAACTATGAGGAATATGGGGAAACGCTCCATAAGCTGACATTTCTGTTTTTATCTTTTTTTTTATATTCTCATGTTCTAATCTTCTGAGAGAGTAATTTCTGGGTTTTCAATGGCTATAAGCCATAACCATAAAAATAAATAAATAAATACTTGAAATAAGTAATACATATATTGTTTTGGAGTCGCTGAATTTGAAAAAAAAAATGTTGGTTTAAATTCTAATTCACTGGGATGTATCTCCCTCTCTAATGTGGATAATCCCTTGTATTTAACACATCCGGCTGCAACACGCTTGTAAATTCGCAAACATGTTATCGGTTAAGTTCATTCTGTTTTTTTTTTGTTTGTTTGTTTTTTTGTTTTTTTTTTTATTATTATTTCAATTTTTCCTGAATGTAGTCAAGTCTGACAAACCTATAGGCCCACACGGCCTGCAGAGCAAACAGCCGTCATCATCATCACCATAATGACATTGCTTTGTTTTGCAGTGTGTTATTCCACTTGTCCCGATGCTGCTACTGACAGAGAGCCGTGCAAAGCTGCTGCATGCCATCAGAGACAGCTCAAAGCCCCCACGGGCTTATCTATGGCTGATTTAAAAAAAATAAATAAAATAAAATAAAAAATCTGAACATCCCGACGTGATCTAATACAGATGTCTGAAGTTGGACATGTCTTACCTGGTCCCGCGGAATGCAGGGCAGTGAAGTCCTGCGGTGGGACTTGCTGTTGCTCTGACTGTGAGCCATCATCTCCGAGGCCGCTATGGAGCTGGACCTCCGTCTCCTTTTGAAGACAGGGATGTCCTCCTCCTTCGCCCCGGTCACAGAGCTACAGCACCCCGTCCCGCTGGTCCCTGAGGCCGGCAAAAGCCGGTCAGCATACCTCGCAAGCAAAACCCCCAGCAGCCCCAGCAGGTAGGCCAGGTAGGGTCTCCAACTGGCCCGGACCCTGCTCAGAGAGAGAAGGGACACGGCCCTGATGACGCTAATGAAGACGAAGATGGACACTCCCTGTCCCGGCCGGACGACAAGCAGAGCCCCGCCGCCCAGGCACCCGAGGACTACCAGGGTTGCGGTCAGGGACGACAACTCCTCCGCGCCGCGCAGCAGCGACTGCGCCGCGGCTTCGCCCAGGTGGCACGCCGCTAACAGGAAGAGCGCGCTCCGGATCAGCAGCCCGCAGCGAATCAAGCAGAGCCAGACCCAGAAGAAGGCACTTACGAGTGTAAAAACGGGCAAGACGCAGTGACACGCAGAGAGAAGCAGCTCCACGGTGCAGCCCGTCGCTGAGTGGAAACGAGAGCCGACGCAGCTACTATTTCCGCTGCTGCTGCTGCTGCTTGCATCCCACTCGACCAATCTGAGCAGCAGAGCGAGGAGAGCGGAGACGGAGGCGACGCAGACAGCAGAGGACACTCTTCTGCAAGTCCATGTCGCGGAGAGCCTCAGCCACGACTGGCTCCGCTCGTCCCGGTGCAGCGGAGTGACACATGTCTTCACGTAGCCGCTGCGCTCCAACGCTGCCCGGGGATGTTTGTCATGTGCGCCTCCTGATGAATCTCTGCCACTGTCTGCCTCCAAGGACATCTTTGTCGCTCTGGCTCGTTTGGATGCCTGTCCGGGGGTATAATAGATTTACTTTCAGTGTGAGTGCTTCATTCACATGCTCCATGTTCATCTGTGCACAAACTGATCTCTGGTGCTTGGCCGACAACGTTTGAAACTGTTACAGTCATGTTTGCACAACTTTTCTGAGTTTTTGTGGCTTATAGCTTCCATAGTACACTCATAGTTGCCCCTGGAAGTCAAACAGTGAACCAAAAAGCAACCCATGGCGTTTCACACATCCAGGCCACTGCCTCGGTTCCTCCGCACAGCAGCCTCTCTCTCTTTCTCTCTCTCTCTCCTTCCCTCCTCTCCCCACCCACCAGACATTATCCCCTATTTTGTGCCGCTCCGGTGATTACTCCATCACGTTTCAGCCCTGCTCAGTCTGCAGGCTGCAGTCTGCCCTGGATGTGACTGA
Source organism: Poeciliopsis turneri (assembly GCA_922788865.1). Classification (NCBI taxonomy): domain Eukaryota; kingdom Metazoa; phylum Chordata; class Actinopteri; order Cyprinodontiformes; family Poeciliidae; genus Poeciliopsis; species Poeciliopsis turneri. The sequence goes on from CAKLNU010000718.1 coordinate 1,977,028, forward strand.
GTTCGCAGTGGATGCTTGCCATGTTTACATAAAGATTTTCCGGCTTGTTCTGGAAGATGGAGCGGTCTCATTATGGGAATTAACTATCGTAATCCCGTGATATATTTTAGGAGCATAGCGCAGTTTAAAAGGGGAGAAGAGACCAAAAGGTGGCTGTTCTCCATCATGCTGTGAAACAGGAGGATGCTGGGAAAGGTCAAAGCCCCCCGACAAAAAAAAAGAAGAAAAAACAAACAAACTCACTCATACTTTAATTAAAAATGTTCTTGATCTTGTCTCTTTCCTAAGAGTCCCACTAGCGTACTTCAAGTTGCCGCACCGGTAAAGATGGGAGACACAACCTGAATTAAAGACTTTTGAAAAATCATACCATCGATTTGAATGCAAAGAAGCAAAGAAAAACTCCTGAAGAGAGAAAAAGTTATTTTTCTAACACATTTCACAAGTCTGCACTGTGACACCATTGGAAGCAGCACTGTTGCCTTGAATCCCCGGGTCTTGCTGCAATGAGGCAATATTCTCACCATGCATTCATGGCTTCTTTCCAGGTTTCCTCCCAGTCCAAAACCATGACCGATGGATTAACTGGTTTTTCAAAGTTATTCGTAGGCGTGAGTGTTTTGCATTGCTTTTGTGTGTGACCAGTCCTGAGTCTTTGTGCAGTCCTGAGATTGACTTTTCAAATGATGGCTGAAACATCCGTTGGAACCACGTCAGGATAAATGGATCATCATCACAAAGAGATATTTGCTCAGGCTTAACTCTTCCAGGATTTAGGACTGTAGGTTCAGATGGTGATGGTAAAAGATTTCTGTCTACTGAATCATTTCTGATTTGGCCGAATAATTTTAAACATTGTCCTGCTGAAAGACCAAAATGACTCCCAATTTCATCTGACTCAGAGCCACAAGATCTTCATTTAAAATGTATTTTTTAAAGCTGCTACAAGGTTCCTCAGGCCTTTGGGGAAGAAACAATCCCACAGCATCACAGATCCTTAGCTGTACTTAACAATAAACATCCTTTGTTATGAAAAGCCCACTCTTAGTTTCATGCAATATAGAAGTTCAAGAAAAGTTAGCTAAAAAAACCCCACACACATTTACGAATGTGAAGGTACAGAAAAGGTTTTGTCATGGCATTCCTCCCATGAACTATTTAACAAACACATAGCACATAATGGTTTATTTGCATTTGCAACTGCTGAAGTACTTCCCTCCCCCCATCCATGACAAAAGAATTTAAAGCATCGACACAGCAAAAAAGGAAAAGCACAAGCCATCAAAATCAAAATGAGCTTTCTTATTGAGCAGTATACATATATATATATATATATATATATATATATATATATATATATATATATATATATATATATGTGTGTGTGTGTGTGTCTGTGACAGACTGGCGACCTGTCCAGGGTGAACCCCGCCTCTCGCCCGAAACGCAGCTGGAGATAGGCACCAGCAACTCCCGACCCCGTTAGGGAGAAGGGTGACGGAAAATGGATGGATGGATGGATGGATGGATGTGTGTGTGTGTGGTGTGTGTGTATTATTATTTTTAGTGAATTTTTTTTGGTTCTTTGTGGCAGAATGAAGAGCAAGTTAGCAGTCTCCCCTCGCTTGGCCTTCATTTTATGAGAGGATTTTAAAGGGCCCACGCAGTCATGTAAAGCCACTCAAGTCATCTTTTCAGACCTATTAATAATTCACAAAAGACAAATAAATACCCTGTCTGTAAACTTTTTTTTTTTTTTTTTTTACCACTGCTGGATTATCTCTTATTTTGAAGGTGAAATGTCAAAAACATCTGTTTGACTGGGGAGTACAAATACATCAGAAATATTCAAAGCCTCTTATTTGTTTCATTATGTATTTAAAAGGGAGTGTAACATCAGGGCAGTGTTTTTGTGTACTACATTCAATCTTACGCAACATGAGCCAGAGTAATAAGTCAAATACTATCAGCACATAAATCTATGTACTATTTATTGCTATTTTTAGGGCACTTTAACATGCAGGAATCCAAAAAGTAATCTTTTGGATTTATTCTATCCTCTTTTACAATCTTGTAAACTTCCAACATCTCGTTATGACTGTTATTGTGCCTTCACTAAATGTCAGTGTTAACTTTAATCTGTTGTCAATCACATTTGGTAAAGCTAGCCCTGAGAATAACATTTTTGAGAGAAATTTTCCAGACACGCTCCTCTGGCTATGCAGAGAAAGTAGTATAACAGTTTTATAAATCATTAGGAAGTCTTTGCATGAACTCAGTGGATGTGCATAATTTGTCCAGTTTCTTATAAACACTCACGTGCATTTGCATATATTTTAATATGCGTTCTCATTAACTGAAATTGTTTTTTTGTTTGTTTGTTTGTTTGTTTGAATGAGCAGATGACTGAAAGTTCCTGGGAAAAATATATATATTCAAGGGAGTTCCCAAGTTTTCACAATGGAATAGTCATAATTTAGTTTAATTAAAATTGTCTTCGCATGTTTAGATCAAGGGTCTGACTTTTCATCTGAAGTTCATCCTGAACTTTTGGTTTCACAAATTTATCAAAGTGTCATTTAAATCACACTGGAAATTAAGGTTTAGTTTTAAGTGCAACACCAAAAAACCAAAACAAAAAAACAGAGTTTTTTGGGGGAATATTTGTCTTCTTCTGCCAGGATGAAAAACAGAAACATATACATTTAAACTAATGTTTCTACTCTCTCAAAAAATAAATAAAACAAATGCAAGATTTATGAATAGAAGGCTTGGATTGAATAATCCACTGGATATCTTACACTTCATTTAGGGCTTCAATAATCCAGAATACACAATGCTCTGCCCTTCCTGTAGCTCAACCTGGGAGTGTGAGTAAATGGGCCCTGCTGGCACCTAATCTGGAACTAATCTCCTCATCACAAGAACAGGATCTAAGACCTGAAGACATACTCTTTCAATACCAATGGTCAAACTAATACCCCAAATATTATCTTTTCACCCACAAAGAACTTTCTATGTGTCTCTTTCTATGTTCTAGAAGAGCTTTCTATCATCCTTTGTGTACACAATGAAGAGGTTCGCCGATGAACTTCGCCTTCTCCTCCCACTACTCCAAAATCAGCAATTCACCCCTAAATCCCTCACTCACCTCTTCAGGAATCCTGGTTTTGTCCACCTGCTGATCTTCACTTACCCGTGTCAAAGAAATCAACCACATAGAACAAAGAACAAAAACCTCATCAGGTTGTGGAAAATGAGGGGTATTTCTGGACCCTCAGCATCACATCATCAATCAAGCCAAGTCAAATTTATTTGTGTACCACATTTCAGCAACAAGGCAATCCAAAGTGCTTAATAAGATAAAAATACAATAATAAAAGAAGAACCGTTACATTTCAGAGACAGAATATAAATAAGTAATGAAATTAAGACTCCTACTCCCATCATACATACCTTTCTTGCCATTTTATAAACTTCTGTCCTCTCCTCCACAGAAATCCATCTGAAACTGTGCTCTGGAAAAAAGATAAACAATTCACATTATTGTTCAATAAATCTTTTCAACATTCTTTGTTTCTCAGGGCCATCTGGTTTAAGGTCAATAGCGGCTTGTAAATATGATGCAAATTATAAGATTGTGCAGTAAAGTTCCTTTTTTGTTATCTTTATTGGGCTGCTTGTCACAGCAGCAATAATACAAAAATGGCAACATTAAAGATATTTAAGATACTAAACTTAGATTAAAAAAAATATTGTTTACAGATATGATGTATTCTTATCTTTATAAGGGCCAAAAATTATTTTACGTACCCTGGACATTTTTGATACATTCTCCTTGCAAACAAATGAACTATTTTACCACTAACAGAAGACGTCTTGGACTTTAGGTGTCAGATTTTTGTTTTTTTTTTGCAAAAGTGAGTCTCGTTTGGTTGTTAATAATCATAAATAATTTCTTAGGAAAATTATGACTAAAACTATAGCTTCTCAGTTTATGTCTATAAAACCCTGACTAATAAAACTTTTAAAATAGCAGGAAATGAAGGCACAAGTCCAGCACTGGAATTTTTCAAAACCAAGACACTTTGGAATAAACACAAACAAATTTCCAACATATAAGGGTTTGTTAAAAATAAAAAAAAAACAATTTTACTAATAAATAGTTTAATTAACAAAATTCCTAAGCTAGTGACACTCAGCTTAGCTGCTAAGCAAAATATGAAATAAAGAGGAAACAAATAAACTGTAAAAAAAAAAGTAAAATGTAAAGATGCAACTAGAATGAATAAAATGATGTCATAGTTCAGTATGAATGTTGTGAATGTTGAGAGACCAGATTGATCTAAGAAGAATTTGGAAATGAGACCAACTTAAATTCCCCTAATTCAGAATGGTTTTCACCAGAATATGCTGTGCATAGCCACACCAGAAATGTTGTTGTGTGACGTGGCCATGCTAAATTTAATGCAATTATTGAATTAAAAAAGAAAAACAAGTAAAATTTTCACATGTTGTTACAGCTTCTAAAAAAGCATTAGCTGGTTCTTTGTTATTTTTAGGCACTGCCACATAGTGTTTTATATGACGGCCAAACAGGCCGTCATATAAAACGGCCCATTTGGCCGTTTTATAAACCCCCCCCCCCATTGTGTCATACAAATGCACGCACACGCATAAAAGCACAAACACACACCTCTGTCAGGCCTCCTTAGTTTTTCAATAACTGTGAAGATATCATGGGCTGGAAGTTGTTTATGCGTCAGAGTAGCATATAATGGACCATGTCATGTTTATTACTCTCCACCAGCCATAAATCTTATATGTTGGCCTTTTCTCACCGCTAATGAGTTGGAACATGTAACTAAAATGCCTTTTAGACAAGAGAGGAGAAAATATGTGCTTTAGATACATGTTTAAAATGAGAATTTGCCTGTGGTGGATTGTTGTAACTTGTTATGGCCTGACTTCACCTAATAAAAAGCCAAAGAAAAGGGAATATCAGGTATTTGGGACTCGTACCAATGCATCATTTGGTCTTAGGCCAGTTTGTTTGCACATCGTCCCTCTGTTCTCATGTGAGCTTTAATGTTTGTTTGTCCAGCTATCTGCATGCTATTATAAATCTTTCGAAATAACACTTACTTCTGTTTAATCAGATGCCGGAGCATCTGCCTTAATGTCTTAAGATAGCAACATGGTTGTATTAGAACAGCCTGCAAAATACATCAATATATCACTGTACCCTTCAAAAGTATTCATGAACCTTTTCACACTTTGTCACCTTGCATGGAACACATTATAACTATATGAATACCAACAAAAATATGTTTTCATGGCATTTCACCAACAGAAGCAGAACATAGTTATGCTTCACAAACAAAGAGTAGTATTATTATTATTTTTATTTTTTTTACAAATACAATTCTGAAAGGTGCAGTTGATATGACACACATATTTAGAATGTAATATAGCTGTAAAACTGTGCAAAAAGGCTTTCTCATAAATCTTCATAGTGCGTTACTTTTCTATTAGGTAGTTCCTTTGATCGGAACCTCTTGGTTCAATTCTCAGTACATTTTACAAGGTGACCTAATGACGTTGCCTCTTCTACCTATCGTTCCTGAGTAAATAAACATCAGCTTTTGGGTAAATAAATACCCAATGCAAACATGCCAATGGTGTAAAAACGTATAAATCCACTTATAAAAACTGCTATAAAGTTTTTAAGATTAGAGTTGTTTTAAAATGATAGAAGTCGACTTTGGTCTTCCTGTTAGTTAGGGTTGATACGAAAGAAAGATGACAAGAGAGCTATCTAAATCAGGTAAGATATTTACCACCTCATCATAGGTTACGGTCAGTTTTGAGATTTCAAAACTGTTTAACCAAACATCAAGCTCCTCAGCTAAGCCAAAAAGTTGAGCTGTGAGTCTTAAAAGTAAAGTACCAACATAAAGAGAGAGGCACAAGTTTAAAAAAGTGTAGTGGATTTAGAATAACAAACTGTTTGTGCCTTTCTGAACAGCACCACAGGCCTTTTGTTAACCAAAGAAGTATCCCTCCATTGTTCTTTGCTTTTGAAGTTTATGCTAATTGTTCATTTATACCAATGCATATTTAACAATGACCTTTCTGTTTAATTTTTCCAATTCAGCCTGTCTATGAAGACAGGCAGAATATAATTTCCACTCCATGACGACATCGCTTTTTTTCTCCTTCACTGAGCTTACTTTTTTGTCACTGGAGACTCTCTGAGCTAGCTGTTGATGAGGCATCTTTGAGAATTTGTTGGCCCATGTCATGCCGTTTCATCCCAGACTCTTCATGACTTTTACACATAAGGCCATTTAATCCTTATGTGCTTAAAGTGGTGCAATTGAAATCCCAGCCTAAAATCTTTCTGCATGGGGCTTGCATGTTCTCTTTGTGCATGCTTAGACTCTCTCTGGATACTCTGGATTCCTCCCACAAAACATGACTGAACTGGTTTTTCTAAATTGTTGTTAGTTTGTGTCTTTGGTTGGTTGCTTGTCTTGCATGTCTGTTTTCCTGTCGTGCCACAATAATTGACTAGTTTTAGCTATGAATAACTATAAGGAATTATAGTGCAAGTATTAATAAAACTATAACTTCAAAATTATAATATATAACTAGATTGATTATTTGGAATGCCAAGAGGTATTTCAAATGATCAAATTATCAAATACAATATATATATATTATCAGTTAAATTAATACAAATAATCTAGGTTTTTTTGCTGTCGCTTTTAAGTCCTAAGCACTGTACAATATTAGTTGTTTATGCAGCTGACCGCACAAACAGGGAAAGCTATTATGGGAATGTTGGAGCCTTGAGATACATTTAGCTGTACTGCCATTAACTTTAAGCAAATGGAACATTTTAGGGCAATTTTAAGCAACGTAGGGGCCAAAAAGCAAAGAAAATGATCCATAAAAGAGACAAGCTCACCTTACTGGACTATCACTGATAAAAACACCTATTGGGATGAAATTTGAACAGTTGGCCTTAGCAGCAGTATATGCTCTCAGTCCTGCTCCATTTGGAACAGTTCTAAGTATCAGTACCACAGAAATATAATAAAAATACAGAACAAAAATGTTTAAATGGATCATCCTAAACTTTTTATCTCTACGCCAGAATTTTATAGGACTTATTTTGTGGCAGAGCCTTACTGTACCGGGCAAAGTCTTGAGCTATAATTATTTCCACATAATGTTCTTTCCACATGATGCCACCTCCCAGTGGAGGGCATCATCACTCGATAGTCTTCCCAGGTAGAATATTTTATTCAAATTGGCATGACAAACTGAACTTAACTGTAGTGATTTATTACTAGGATCAACTTTTAATGTGTGCGTCTTTGCGTCTGTCTGTTTGATTGGGTAGAAATTATTATATATTTCTGTATCTAAATGGGACCTGCTCATATTGGCTTGTTTTGCATTGAGAATTTTTTTTTAACTGTTTCAATACCAATAAACTGAAAATTTGGAAAACATAATGATAAAAAGAGGAAGATAATAGTAGGAAGGAGTCACAGAAGGAGACAATGAGCTCAGGAATTGAAAAGGGAATAATAGGTTGGGCAGCATAAGATCTTCTTCTTTATGTAACAGGCATTGATGCTACAGTAGATTTAATACTAACATCTCGCTCAATGTGTAGAGAAACCCATTAGTGAATATTGTTAACCTAAATAACGACAACATAAAGCAAAAATGCAGAAATCCCTTTCATCTGACAAGTAAAACCATCCACAGCACAGCAGCACTGACAGAGACTCAACGCTCTGAGGAAGGCAGGGGGAAGATACTTGTATCAGCCTATGCTTGACTGCACATGCGTGAAACTGTAACAACGCCACATACCAATGCAAAATCAGAGACACACAAATCGGTAAATACACGCTGTCAGGCGAAATAGAGATGCAGCATGAATGATATGAACCGCTGATTTGAGCTGACAATTAGAAGATTTTTCCCACTCCCCTTCAGCGAGAGGATCTTGAGGTTACAGTATGTGACAGGGTCAGCATGTTTGACACATTTATCCCTTCTTGTACTCCCACTTAATGCCCCGGCTGGTTGAACTCCGGTCAGGGCAAATCAGCAAGTCAACCATTTTGTTTTTTTGCATAATGATTTTTCCATGTCCTTATGTGACCTTCCTTTATGAATTGAGCAATCTTGTCATAACACAGTTAGTCTGGGATGCACAACAACGTGCAGCTACAACATGTTAAAGCATTCTGCTTTTGTTGCATGGACTCTTCTAATGTTCCTGAGCGAAAAGGACATTTGACAACCTTAGGATACTCTCAGAACATGTGGTTTGATCTGAAATTTCTTCTTCTAAATGAACATTTAAATAGAAATTTACAAACAAAGAAAATTCTTGAATGAACAGAGTAATTAAATAATTGCACTTTGAAGTTGGAGCGACACGGGAAAAGAGGCAGATACAGCACAGCATTAACAGTGTAAGGATAAATAGATGAGTCTTACTAACACAATCACGCATGACTAGAGTCCAAAAAATTTGTCATGAAGGTAACACATGATCCACATGGGAAATTTAAATTTCACAAACAACTCTGTGATGAGAAGAAACGTACTCATCTCACTACAACTTCCTCTAATCACCTCATATATCCAGTGGCAGACAGTGTGCTTACACTGAAATAGAAACCATACCTTTGGCAAAATGTATTACTGGACCACTTTACTAACACACAAATGATTTAAAGCAGCTTTATATCCAAAAAGGAAAATAATGTCTCAGTGGACTTTGCACTCTGAGCACAAATAAAATGCCACTCTTTATGACTGTAGTATATTTTCACTTTTCGTTTTTTTTCCTTTGAAAATTCATTTTGAAATGTGCAAATCTTTTGCGCTTGGTGTTGCAACTTTATATGCTGTGTCTTTATCTTTTTGCGTGACAGGTTTTCATTTATTCTCCTGTCCAAACCTTGTCCAAGAATGGTCTTACTCAACCACAGTTACTCAACAAGCTTTCCCTGCAGCTTGTTACTCTGACCGGCATGTGATTCCCATGCTCCAGAGGAGCAACAGGAATTTCCTGCACCTGCTGCTATAATAGAGCAGCCGGTCTGTGGGCTGAAGTGGGCAGCTCATTATTGAGTCCTTTGTCATGCTCAGTTATTTTTAATAGTTTAGTCTGCAACAGTACAACTCTTTGTGTTTATTTGTTTGTTTGCGTATCGGTTGGCAAAACCTAACTAAAGTCCTCATGTGGTTTGAGTCCCACAGTCCAGATGTAGACGCAACTGAGTTACTAAGATCTTCTGACATGAAAGACCATAAAAACTATTAGGTATAGAAACACATTCAGCTTAAGAATCATATTTTTTCTGAACCTAAAGGGATAAAAAATTAGTTGAACATGTTGGCAAAAATAAGTTGTAATTTTTTTGCAACACACTATGTTGCAGTCGGCTGTGAATTAAAAAAAAAAAAAAAGAAAAACTGCTTCACATGAAAAAATAACCGCACAACTTCCAAACATTTGTGCTCGCAACATTTCTCTCCAGATGACTGAGTCATTTGTATGAGCAAAATAAAACACTACCCCATGAATTACAATGCGGTCATTACTCATTGCTGTTTTGGCCTGATGAAGCTAGCACACTTGGACCTAGCATATGTCATTTACCCAGAATGCATTGCAGTGATAATATTTTATTTAACTGTATAAAAACCAAACAACCTAGAGTGTTTTTACTGAAATGTTTTTACATCTAAAATATTTTTTTTCTCAAATAAATCTATTGTTACAACTAATCGTGGATCCCTTTCTGTTTTAGTCTGAAAACAGTTGTCCACTCTGATAAGGGTTTTTGTTGTTGATTTGAGTCTCTTTTTGATTAGATTTTTCCATTTTTGCTAATTTTAGGATGGAAGCTCTTTACTTCATGGGTAACACCAACTGAGAGGGTGGGCCAAATGACAAAGACATACAGAGGATGGCCTGCAGCTGTCCTGTCCTCAACCCAATTGAACACTTGTGGATCAGTTTTATTGTAGTTTTCATGGCAAGGTTGCGACACAACCTCTCTGACTCACTTCCGACATCTGCTGGTTGAAGAATGGGAAGGTATCCCATAGTAGTGCATGACCAAGCTGTGGTTGTGTTTGGTTCTCTAACACATAAATGAGGCCACTGTTTGTTCAATAAATTGATTGCGCAGTTGTTTATATGTCTCATTTCTTCGAGCTTCAATCATCCAACAATTTCATAAACGACAAACAAGGGCCTGTGGCAGAATAAGTTGTGTATTGGCAGAGAGGACTTTGCAAGTTTTCCACAGGTAAAACACACAGGCTAAACTCTGCTGCTAACCTCACAAATACAGAATAATTTAAGAAAATTCCAACAGTTTTTCATTAATTTGCAAAAACACAGACAAATATTAACTATATACACATATATTGGGAGTTCTCACATGCTCTGGTGGACACAACAAAAGCCATTGTTAATATCTTCAATTTGGATGGTGCAAGTGTTGCATTTGTTTTGCCTGTATTCCTGAGTCCTTTGAATACCGAGAACAAGTAATGGAGGAGACAGTAAATGAGCATCACTGCAGGCCGCTGCTGTGGCTTTGCTTTCGTCACAATGACTAAGTGGGAAAAGAATGTGTCTGCTGAGCTGCTTTCAGGTCATGTGTAAACAGCATAGATAATTAAAGAAACTGCAGAGTCACTGGCGATGCTTCACTTCTTTTTCTTTTCTAATCTAAACTAGTGGGCAAAGAAAGTGTAGCGCAATTCACCACCTGGTGATCTGGCTCCTGAGTCTTACCGTGAAGGCACTTATTCATTTAATCCAAATGCTGCATGTGTGCACCTCCACTATTTGTCTTAAGAACATCTGAGAATCATAAATAGAAAGAGGACAGCCAGACACAGCTGTGAAAGCCCCATCACTCCACTCCTACGCTCCCTTCCTGCCTCTCCCAGCTTTTCAGACGCTCTGTTTCTTATCGTACCAACACCTTCCCAAAGGAGCTCTGGGCTCACAGCAGCTTGCAGGTAGGGGAGGGTTAGAAACATTAACAAAAGCAGATCATTTTCAAACTATCTCTAGCAAAGGGGTGAGGACAATTGTAAACATTTTAATTTGTTCACAAAATATGCCTAGAGAGAGTCATTTGGGGGAATACTTTCATTGACTTATATGAGATTTAAAGTTTTCTTTTACAATTTTTTGCAACTGTTTGCCATCATGAGATGATAATTACACTCCAAAAATGTGCAAATAAAAGAATAATTCTATGGATTAAATCACCAAATTAAGAACGTCTCTGATCAAGTTAACGTGCTCTCCAGATGATCTCTAGAAACTCAGCTTCCTCTCGCTGAAGTTCCCTCTTGAGAGGAACGGCTGGTTCACATCAGTCCGTTGTGACGTCACGATTTTCCCACATTTCCCAGGGGGATTTCTAAAGTAAGGATGAGAATCTACTGCTTGAGTCACAGCTGCCTTCTGTAGCATCTCCAACTCTTCCTCAGAGGCGTTCCTTCACCACTGGATGTTGCAACGAATGTAAAAAAAAAAAGAAAAAGAAAGAAAAGATGCAATATCAGAATATTCATTCCCCTTCTGTTTTTTTCAAAATTTGTGCATTAAAACTATCTTAAAAAAGATTTTGAGTGATTTATCAAGACTTCATAGTAAAAGCAGCACAAAATCCATAATAGTAAACTTGTGCAACCTGACACAACTGGAACTGTTTTTTGTGGAAAAAATGGAGGAAAATTACGTTGTTCAGATGTCCAAGCTTTTTTATTATTATTATTTATTTATTTTAAAACTTGTCTCTTATTATTTACATTTATCTTTCCAACATATTCTAAAATTTTATTTCAGGTATGCATATTTGCTATAACACATTTATTGTGTGTTTTTATACATTGGTTTTAATAATTTACTTTTTCTTTTCTTGTAAATATAACTAACATTGAATAACTTTGAATCCGTCTGAATAGATTCAACCGATTACATATTTTTGTGTATAATCTGGATTTATTTGATTTGTAAAGTGTCTACAAATCAATATGTGTTGTGTGATAATATGTGTTATTAATCTGTGCTTCTTACGTTAGATCCTTTGTTGCCATTGTAAACCATACAACAGAATTCAGTGCACTCAAGAACATTTTATTTAAAACCAAAATAAATGAATGCAAATGTAAACGAACTGAATTTAATTATTCTGCCTTGTTATTTCTCTCACTATGTTTTCACAGAAATGTTATCTATGGCTGTGCAATGTTTTTGTGGGTTTTTTATGCAATTAGTTGTGGCTCATTTTAATTGTCCTTTTTTTTTTTTTTTAGCAATGATACATGAATGAAATTAAAGAACATTAGAGAAGCTGCAGCACTGCCTCTCAATGTTTGCATGGTTATATAAGTAAAAGAAGGAAGTAAACACACAGATCTCCTTGAGCCCTGAAGCATTTTAAATTTCCATCCATTTTACAACACTTTATATCTGACCAGAATATTTAATAAAAGTCTCACTAGTGCGTTTCCACCTCTTAGCATCCACCAACTTCACGCACACACTGCAGTGAATAGCAGATGCAGACAGCTTGTGGGCCGGGCTTTTGCATCAGTGACGTCTTGAGTCTTGCTCTCTCCGTCTGTCTACTCAATGGAAAGCTCCATCATGCAGCTCGCTCCCACCCCAGGCCAGCATTGATGTCATAGGCGGCCCCATTTTCCTGCCTCCCATTGGCTCATCTACAGTGACCGCTCTTGTGTTTGACGTTGAATTAACAAATTCACGTCACTGTAGTCTGCGACAGACCGGCGACCTGTCCAGGGTGAACCCCGCCTCTCGCCCGGAACGCAGCTGGAGATTGGCACCAGCAACTCCCGACCCCGTTAGGGAGAAGGGTGACGGAAAATGGATGGATGGACGTCACTGTAGTAAGTGGTCTGATCCCCCACAGCCTCCCACCCCCTTTCGCTCTCTCGCTCACCCTTTCACCTGCGCCTCTGAGAATGCCGCGCTGCTTCCTCCCCACTGCAGTGAAAAAGGGAAACTGCCAGGGAGCTGATTGCTGATTGGATGAAGCGAAACATGTCATTGGTATGTTCAGCTGTCACAAACCCATGTGTTTGTGTGTGACCGTGCTCAGCGTTTGACTATATCCCAGTTCTTATCACAAAGGGAAGCCTGCCACCAGAACAGATGGTAATAAGTGCATGCATTATTCCTAACAGCGAGTGTGTTTACACATGAGGGGATGGGTGCTAAGTCTCTCATAGGGGCATGAGTCTCAGAATATAAACTTGCTTAGTTTACATTCCCCTGTGGTAAATTTATTAAAATAATTTGACGCCACATAAAATACCAAAGGACTGATTTGAGAAGATTATGGGAACAGCTTGATGTCATTTCCATCAAGGAGATTTCAAATGGTCACATGTCATGTGGTTTTGTTTAATGCAGCTTAAGTGTTATTTATTCAGGCCATAATATTAAAGGCTAATATTATGGCTTCGAACATCAAGAATGGGGTAGTTGAACAAAGCAACAAATTAAAAAGAAAGAAAAGAAGCATTTATGTCTATGTTTATTTGACCTCTCTATAAAAGAAAAAAAAAAAAACATCAAAAAGCTTTAGTATAAATTCATTCTATTCCTCCCTTAACATTCTTCTCACTGTTTGTTGTGATTGTTTGGGTAAATAGGCTGATTTCAAGTATTTCTTTGACATGCATAAATGAGTAAAAGCAACTATTTGGGAATTATGTTTGAAGACGGAATGGCTACACAACATTATGTAAAGCTCAAAAAAGACCATTTTGCATAAAGCCTCACTTTAAAATGCGTTAAGTGAACTGAAACATTTAAGTTTGATAAGCTTGAAAAAAAAAATCTATGCAGGTGAATACTTTTTTTTACAGATTTGTGCCTGAATCAAGGCTTGTTTTTACTCTCATTATATTGGTTGAACCATCTATCTCTCTTGAATAGAATTGGTGATATTTACAAATTTGTCACTCGTGTTACGTCATTTCAAAATATCTCCTGACTCAGAAATAAAACAAACACAAGCTGGCTCCAAATAGACTGAACACATTTCTTCATTAACCTTCATCTTCAGGGTGATACACAACGACAAGTCAATGAAGCCGAATGCCTTTAAATGGGACGTATCGACATCTTCGTTACGCTGGTACTGCAGTTCATGTTTCTCTTTGTCAGTAATAGATACGTTAATCAGTGTTTCTGTGTGCCACTTAGTGTTATGTCGACAAAATACCACAAATATCCTTTGTGAAAAAGATGCTTGAACAATGTAGTATATTATTACACATATATTCAAACTGCATCAGAGATCTGCATGGCTCATTGAAAATGACCTTCCTGGCTCTGTCCCATAGAGGCCAGATTCACGATATGACTAATAGTTGTCCAACTGACAGATTCTCCCTGCTGAGACATGGATCTGTGCAGCTCATCTAGCGTAACCAAGGGGCTCTTGGCTGCTTCTCGGATTGATGCTCTCCTTTTTCAGTCTTTCACTTCAAGTGGCAGTCATGTCTTGATGGGTTTGCAGCTCCGTGATGCTCTTTCTGTTTTCCAGATAGACTTTCCAGATAGACAGCACTCATGTGACAAATTTCAGAATGTTGTTTTATACTAACTCTCCTCTGCAAATTTATCTCTGATCCGTCTGGTCCGTCTCTTCATCTTCATCATGCTATTTGTTCACTAATGATCTACGTCTCTGTTTAGCGTCAAGCTTTTGTCACTCTTCTTATTCTTCTCATAGCCCATGTGTCGTTCTTGTCTCCCTTGTTTTAGAGATACAACTGAATATCTGAATCCTGAAGTGTTGTTATATGTGCTTGTGAAGTGTGTATAAAGCTGCTATAATAAGATGGCGGCATTGCTGGCTGCACCGGTACTCTTAATCTTATTCAACTCTTTAACAGCTCAGTGACTATGTAGAGACAAAAGGTACAACAAAAAAGATTATTATTATTTTTTTAATTATTGTAGCTGTCTTTGAATCTAAAATAAATAGTCTTCTCGTCTCACAGTTCATGTAAAGATTCCTGAAAACTAGAAAGGTGCAAAATTTGCAACACATCAAACACTTTATTTGATGTGTTGTGAATAAGACTGTTATGACACCGTCATAAACATGACATAACACCTGTCCTGAACATGAGTAAGTCTTCATGAATATTTATGACAGTTGTCATAACTTGTCATTCGGTTAATCATGACACTTTTTATACAAAGCTGACATTATTCAAAATGTCTTTGTTATGGAAACTTGTCATTAACAAGTAATCATAAATTTGTTATAAAAGTATTACTGATTAAACTTTAGTTTTGATAACATAAAGCTACATCATTTCTAAAGTGTACTCAATAAAAACATAATCCGTTCCACTTAATTTGGTGTCCATGTTATAGATGTAAAAAGAGTTTCCAAAAATATTAATAATTTCTTGCAGGAGCTTCATCTCGCATCTTGCAGTTCCAGCAGAATTCAGCCAATGCTTATTTTTCATAAGACGACAGAAAGAAAAGTTTGATACTTAGAACCGACTTGAGTTATTTATAGCAAGGTGAACCAACAGAGACAGAGCTGTTCAAAAAAATCATAAATAAAAATATGCATGCATTCACAGTAACAATGTTAGACCCAGATAATGGGATCAAAACACATTACAAATGTAGCAGAGACTGCTCTGCTGTGTATCATATTTAATAACTCAAAAAAGTACAGGTCATTTAACAATCTGTCTTTGGTACAAAATTTGAATGTTTTTAACCAGCCCATACAAAATGCATCAAAATGTGAAAGATATTTAAATCTGAACATGGTTAAATCATATGGAGTCTCTGTAATAATATTCATACCTCTCACACTTTTAAATATTTTGTCACACGTCACAACCACAAGCTCAATTGTATTTTATTAGAGTTTTATCTGACAAACCGGGACTCTTCAAAGTGTGGGGAATAAATGGACAAATGTTCATGAACCAATGAACCTGTGGCAGAAGAAACTGGAATTGAACCCACAACTTTTGTACAGCAAGACTACTAGTGTTCTCACTGTGCCACAGTAAAAACTGTACTTCAAAAATGTACCCTTCCCATCAATACTTGAGATATCTTACAAGAATGGGAAAGATTTCAGCCTGCAGACATGCAGATCGGGTAGAGAGCGAAGTACTACATTTGAAGAGTACCAAGCAACAAAAATTGCAGTGTTGAATACAAATTCAACACTACAGATGGAGGAGTTCATTGGTTATCCCTGACAAACATTTAGCTCAGGTTTCAGCTACAGTAAAAGTAATGGGCTGGTATCAGCTTCAAAAGAACAGCATGATTATGCTTCCCCCCAATGGCAAATGGAGGGACATGCAAATATTTACACTGAAGATCAGCAACTCTTCTTACTGATCAGTCAGGAGATTCATTAAATCCTTAAGTCCAAAAGCATCTTCCTGATAAATACAAAAGATGATCACAAGGATACACATTCAGGGTCCGAGGGATGACTACATATTCTTATGGGTGAAAAATTCTCTCTAAAAACAATTTCTTACACACACACACGCACACACACGCTTACCTGTTGCCTGCATGTTTATCACCAACATAGCTTGTGTCAAACAGGAATTATTTTGTCTTTCTTCTTGGCTCTGTCCAATGGAAGTTTATTTGTTTTTAGGAGTGTCAAAAGAAAGAAAATGTTCACACTTTCTTGATTTATTGTATACATTTTGAAAGCCATTTACATTTTCATTGCAGTTCACAAATTTCCACTACTTGGTGTTGCTCAATCACGTAAACCCCCCAAATTACTAATAGTTTGTTATTGCAATGTGACAAAATGCTGAAAGGCTTGAGGCGTATGAACACTTTTACTAATATTACTTTACTTGAATTACTGCGAGAGCTTATTAAAACCTTTGACATCTGTGGCAGTACTTCTTCTTACCACTAGTTGATGCTACAGGACAAAACAACTAAAATGATCTGTGCCCCAACATCACACACCAAAGCATGAGTTCTTAATTAAAAAAGGCTAATAAGCTGCTTTTTTTTTTTTTTTTTGAAATCTGAAATCAAACAATGAAAAATAAAGAAATTTTCAGATAATTGTAATGTCTGCTGCCTAATAATCCCTCAATAAAAAAAAAAAAATCATTCATTCATGTTGAGCTATCTGGCAATGCTAAGTTAATATTTGTGAGGGTGGCTATAATATACACCAGACAAACTCAACGACATTAAGTAGGAACAGAAATGCTGCTATCATACAGAGTAAAAAATTTACTTTAATCTGTCAAAGCAAAAAAAAGGGGAAAAAAAAAAAGCTTTCCCCCACCCCCTCTGAAATGTATGACCTGAATTAAACTGTTTCTATGGTAACAAGAAGCAAACCTTCTGACTTCACACTGTTAACTTCTCTTCTCTGCATTAGTGCACAGATCAATGAACAGCCTCATTGCCCCTCACTGTGGTTGTTCAGCAGGCTGCTGCTGGATGTCCAACTCTGTTAAAAGACCCCAGTGTGCTCCTACACAATCACTGTAAACCAGCAAGTGGTTTGGCTTGATGGCTTTAACACCACCTGTAATTACACGGCAATCTTCACCCTGAATGTATTTAACAAAGCTGAGGCAGGTGGCAGAATTGCAGATACTAATTGCTTGTTTCTTTCTCCCCCTAGAGTTGCTCAGCCAGGCCCACCTGCTCTCACTGCTGCCCGGGGACATTAATGAAGTTACGCCAAACCTCATTCATTCTCTTAAAAGCTCCAGCGGCCACCCTGACGGCAGACCAAAGAGCTCTCTGTCTCTTTGCCCTCCCTGTACTTCTGTAAATGGTGTTGTCATTTCATATCAGCCAGTCTCACTGCACTGTGTCCCAACTGTGACTGCTGCTGATGGGCAAAAACCTCTCTCTGGTCATTTGTTTGTGCCTTAATACCACCATGCTTTTAGTCTCAGTCTTTCTCTGACATGTTTCTGTTTATGATATTGAGTCCTTGATTCGCAAGGACAGTCTCACTTTCCATCTGCTGTTCTACCCTATTACTGCTGGATTATTTGAATAAGGACTGAAACTTTTTCTTGAGAGAGGTTCATTGTGCAATGCACTGAGCTCTCACTGTGGAGTAGGTGACAGTCATTAGCAAAGCCTCCTGTGCCTCCTCCTATATCATTCTTTATGCCTGAATTAATGGTTTGCCGTCTATTTTTAGAAATTGTTTTATTTGGCAGTTTTTTGGCATTGCTCAAACTTTCATAAATTTCATTTTCCATGAAAAGACTGTTAAATTTAATTCTTTGCTAAATTATAATTTTTGTTTTCTTCCTCTGACAGGACTACCACTGCATCCATTTAGCTGAAGGTCTCTTCCTGTTAAAAAGAAGTTGCTCCTCTCTACCATCAGAGCTCAGGAGGATGGGATACTGTAAATTAACCTTGTTACTGGTTGTCATGAACTGAACGAGACTTCCTTGTATTACATTTGGAATCAGATTGTTGTTTGTCAGTGATTGTAATCAGGACGGACGCTGGTTTATTGTAAGCTTTGGCAGAATTGCAACAGGATTTAACCTCTTTTTTTCTTGTAAAGAGCCTTGAGAGAAATAAACTAAATTCCACAGTAGTTTTTCAAATTGTTGCCATTTCTTGGTAGTTCCACATGTTAAAGCTGTGTTTCTACTGCTTTACAAATCAGTTTTCATGTCAACAAATATGAACTCAGTGTTATAAACGAATTTGGTTTTGGTGTACTTGTAGGTGATGTTGTCCTTATGTTTCCATGGCATTTGAATACACTGGCCTTTAATGAATAATGTTGCCTTAGATAAGCCATTATATCTCAAAAGATAAGTCATAGTGTGTAAGTGAGTGTGTGTGTGAGTGTGCCTGAGTGTGTACATGCATAAACTTTTTGAATATTTTACTACTCTGTTGCAGTAAATTCATCTACACGAGAACATATCCTTCACTATCATTGTAGAGATGCAGAAAAAGAAAATCCACAACTTCTTCGCTCCCTGTTTTCAAAACGGGCTGCTCATTGCACAAACTGACCTGCTTTTACTGTACTCCAACATATTGCTCCCTTTGCTCCAAATGGCCGTGAAATGGCTGTCAGTTTAGTGAGTCCATTAGTTTTTACAATGTATTGGCTCATGCTGTGCCTATCTATCTTCCAAATTATGGCGCCTTATCATGTTGTTTGGAGATGTTGGAGAAAGGATGTCCGGGCCATTTGCCGATGGCACATGGAGCTCTAAGTGAACTATAGCCCCATTTCCAGTTCATTAGGTTGACCTTTGCAGAATTGAATAACCACTGTGTTGATAGAGTTGTTTCAGCCGAAGGAGGAAGGTTTGCCTTAGTGACAGAAATGATCTATGGCTTCAGACTCTGCTAATTTAACCAAGTGTTATAATATTATATTCAGACTGCAACATTTTTCTGGTGCTATTTTTGTTGCTGCTTTCTAGATAGAATTTTTTCACAGACGTAATTTATAGTATCCAGACACCACATTTTTCAGATTTTTACAAGAAAATTTTTTTTCCAATTCTCAATTAAACACTACTTTGGCTTGGCGTGTAATATAAAGTACCAAGTTTGTGATTGCACCGTGACAAAATGTGAAAAAGTTCAGTATGTAAATTGTTGCAAGGTGCTGTGATTTTTCAGGGTCATTCACTCTGCACCGGCAGAGCCAACCGTCTAATCTTTGCACCAAGCTCGCACCCAGACCATTTCTTTTTCCATCTGATCTGTGGCGGCCAGATTAAATGGATAACAGAGCTCTGCAGTAACAAAGCTACAACTGGAGGCTTGTGCCGTAATTTGGTGCAAGTGGGTCTTAGTGTCGACTGAATTTTAGAATCCAAAGTATTTTATCCAAAGCTACGATCTAAGAGTATAATTGCTAATTCAGATTATATAAATGTTTGCTACATGTTTTATTTTTGGGAGTTCAGCTTTCTGAAATACCATAAGGCAATTTTTTTTTTTCCTGTAGTTTTATTATTTTTTCAATTATTTTTTGAGATAATTGTTTATCTCAAAAAATTTAAAGAAGAACAATAATCATGTTTTAAGATCTCCTGTTAAAGAATTACTGATGACACGTTTTTGAAAACATTCAAATCTGCTTTATGGGGCTATATAGACTGTATTCATCTCATAGAGTAATTCTGCAGATACGCTTTTGCAACCAAGTAAAACTAGTTCAATTAATGAATTACAGTATTTTTTTATATATGTAAAGTAATGCATTATGCATATGTGATGAAAAACCAGTACTTACTTTGTTCAACACCAGTAAAACTCAACTCACATTTTTCAGTATGTTCATCTTCACCTTTTCATTGATGTCCACTCAGACTCAGAGCAGAGTTTTAATGAACCCCAGATTTCTGTGACAATACTGAGCTGTCCACTTCTGTGGCACGAAGTTTGCAGAAAACTGGAAATTGGAATGCATGCAGGAATGGGGAGATTTGTTATATTCCCCATTTGAATAATTTGTCATATAGAGACATGAATTCAAAAACTGAACTGGCTAATAGTCACTTCTTCATGTCTTAAAATACAGCAAACCAGTACATTATTTTCCACCAGGATGAAGTAGAGCCTTTTGGTTTGCTCAAGTTATCTTTGATAGCAAAATTTGTTTGATGATCATTTTAGCATTGAAGAAATTATTAATTGGGCAAATACTTTTTCAGAGCACTATATACATAATAATGTGGATTTCTTGGAACTTTTCCCTCCTTTAATTCATCTAAAACAATTGGTTTAGCTAGAGGATGCAAAAGACAAAGAAAAATCTTTACAGCAATCAAATCCTGATCACAGTAGATCTCTGTCTGTCTGTCAGAGATCTACTGTGTCTGTCGGTATGTCTGAACAAAGTTGTTACCATAGTGACACAGGTTTCCTGGAGTACACTGAAGTTTTCAAAGACAGCCTTCCAGCTGCGTAGTAGTATGATTCAGATTACCTCTAAAAACCCGCTCTTGTTTCAAATGTTTGAAAAGCGCTCTCAATGAAGTAATTCAGTGCATGGCTTCAACCAATTTTACTGGATATTGTGGAAAAACAAACTTTGGTGAAGTTAATTAAAATTCAAGATTATATTCTGTCAAGTAAGAATGGGTGTTTCTTTGTGCTGCACCAAAGTAAGCATCCTTACACAGATCGAATTTATTCAACTTTCCTCATCTACATCCTCTCACCGTTTTAGATCAACAGTCAGGGTCAGTTTTGAGAAGCTGAGGTCACTTGCTGGTCTTTACAATGGAAATATGTTTTCCTGTAGATTGCAGAAACTGGCACGTAACATAGAGGCAGCAGTTATGAACGATGAGTTGTGATATGCTTGCTTTGAAATTAGAGAAAGAGGGGCCTGCAACCTTATCTGTTGTGCTACAGTTTTGTTCCTCCAGGAAATGTGTGTATGTGTGTGTTTTACCCTGTATTCTTGGTCTCATTAAGTTTTTTAGCTTGTCATGTGTGACTAATTTTGCAAATTGGTAGCAAAATGCTTCATATTCCATAAAGCCGCAATTTAACCACAACCTTTTCATTTCAAAAGACAAATATTGGTCAAGACCTTATTCTGTAATATCTTTACACTGTAATTTGAGCTGTTGAATGGAAATGCAAAACAAACATTTGTGTGATGTTTCTGAATACTTGTTTCAGTTGAATAAATTCATTTTGCATCAGATAAATGCCATGTTTGTTCAGAGCATGACCCAGAACAGTTAAATAAAACATTGGGTGACATTTATCACTTTCCTTTCATTATTCATAGCTGTAGCCCTGAATGGCTTCCTCTTAAATAAATACAACCCCATTCTTATGAAATATTTGAAGCTTGCAAACAACACGACACCCTGTTGGCAACTGTGCTCATGTACTGTTCTCTTTTTGTTCATTTCTGGTCAACATGTCTCTATCGCAGACACGGACATGTGTTGTTCCTTCTGTCCTTTTCTGGCACTCAGAACAGCTGACCTGGTTTCGACGATGCAAGGATGTATCAATTTTCTACGGTGCCATTTTCTGGATCAGTGTTCGGCAATAGCGCATCGTGTCCATTTAAAGGATACAATGCAGCTCATCATCATCAACGTGTGTGTGTGTGTACCTGACTGGGTGTTTAACTGAATGTAGTGTAAGGCACTTTGAAGTCCTAAGGACCAGATAAAGGCCACTTACTATTTTTAATCTAAATGACACAACATAAACATGAGCAAAAACTAAAACTTGTTTATCTATTCTCTTGAATCATTTCTTCTGAGTTCAACACCGTGTTCCAAATTATTATGCAAATTGGATTTAAGTGTCATAAAGATTTAATTTTTTGTTGTGCTATTAAATGTATAAATGGTATTGTGTGTCAGGGCTCTTTGAATAACTATAATTAATGTCAGAGAGCTGGTTGATTAGTTTGTCTGGCGACCTCAATTAAGGGAAATCTACTTAAGAAGGATGTTCCACATTATTAAGCAGGCCACAGGTTTCAAGTAATATGGAAAAGAGGCCAAAATCATGGGGAGAGAGCTTTCATAAAGGCTTTCATAAAGTTTCTTCCATGTGCTGTGATTTGTTTGCCTTTGCCATCAACTTGTGTGAGACTGTGTATGTGATCAAACTCCAGCACAGAGCTCATGTCTGCTCTCTTATGGCTTAACACTCTGGTGTAAAAATAAACCTTCTCATTATAATAACAACTTCCTAATTTATCCTTTCAACTCCAGAGATTTGTGCTCTGCTGACTCTGTTTATCTGGCGCTTATGACAGCTAAAGTGTTAACGATTCTCAATCTTGAGGCAGAACTTGTGTGTGTAAATAAAACGGGAGGGCGAGGCGGGAGAGTACACACCTGTCGCTATCTGTGAAATATTATTTACAAAGGATGTCAACAAAGGCAGAATAATGCCTCATGAGACCTTTCAAAGGAAAAGCGCTATAGTTTCCAACCATTGAGATAAAATGCAAAACAAAAACTCACATCAGAGTTCATCTTTCTGAAAATTCTTCTGAGTCTTTTGATAAAAATGATAACACAATTAAATGATGCTTTGAAACAGCTTTAAATGACAAATGTTGTGATATTTCAACGTTACATTCGTGATGCAAGATATTGTTACACATCAAACACTTTAATACATTTCATCTTGCAAAATATCTGCTGCAACAAACCAGACTGCATGACTGCCTGGCCACCGCTTCCTGTGTGCTTATAGAGAGCAACAATCAGTTCTAACTCTTTAGGTTCTGTGGTTAAATGTCTGGATTTAGTTTCATTTTCAGTCTGTGTAAGACAAAAAAGTAACAATAATAAACACTAAATATATCAATACCATGTGTGTGTTCCTAATATTGTCAATCTTTTAATATAGATGTATTAATGTAGATAATCTTGATATAAACATTGTGCTTTCCAGCACTGATGGTGATAACGGCAGATCAGCTGATTGAACATTTGTTCAAAACAGTTGACAAAAATCTAAATGGTGCTTTTATGGTAATTGCTCACTGGAATACTACATGCATTATATTTTTTAGATAATCTGTCTGCATACTTAACAATCTTATACAAACATTTTGTAAAATAATGCAGAAATTATTAATAAGTTTACAGTGGTACTGTTGTAATTGTCTAAACAATTACTGTCAGTGCAGCACTGATGTCTTCTGTCTAAATTACTGTGTACTCAGTACTACACAACAGAAAGAGAGCTTAAAATTACTTGAAGCTTTCCCTTGAAGTAATTAGTTTAATTAGATCTGGAAGGAATGTCCTGTGTTTGAAATAGAAATGTTTCAACAGAGAAAAAAAATAGACTTCCAAGTAAACCTTCAAGCAATTCTATTTATTCTCCTCAGTTGAATTTTCATTTCTTTATTGTTCAAATCTTCTGTGTTTGAATCAGCACAATTCTGTAGACCAGCCAATTGTTTGGTCTACAATCAGCTGTGGTTTGGAGTTTTATTGTTATTTTTGTTCATCACATCGTCACTGATGGGCCGTGGGGCACTGCATTGTGTTTAATTCTGTCAAAGGCCATTTTCTAAGTGCATTCATCCTTTCATGTTGGAACTTCCTTCCTGTCATTCAGTGTTGATGTCAGCAGTGCTATTTCAAGTGCACATCTCAGCCCATCAGGACTGTGTTTCTTTCTTTAATTGAGCTGCTCAGGGATAAAACCCGGAAACGGTTGCATTCATTTATCTATGTCAAGAAAACAATATGAAGAATATTCAAACTGAAAAAAAAAAACAGTTCGGAAAGACCTAGTGTATTACACAAAGTGTACCAGAAAGCAATGAAACTCCAAATTAAATAAAATAACTTAGCGACTTAGTAAAATTCAGATTAGTTTATTCAGAGTTGACTGCTGAGACTCACAGTAAAGGCTGGGTTATGTAAAATATGCTGCTGTGCTGATGGAAAGCTAAACACACTTTTATGATTTGCTTTGTCTGCCAACAAGCAGCGATCTGGGCAGTGTGTGAGCAGAAGCAAACAAAATAAATCATAAAAAGAGTTTAGTGTCAGTGTTCAGGAGTGGGTGGTCTCCCCAATATAACTCATTCAAGGGTTTAAACAACAAATGTGATGTTCTTGGTTTTAAAGTCTAAATTATCTAAGGTCACCTAAGATGCATCGAGTTAGTATGACGTAATAAGCAAATTTGTCTTCTTGGTTTGAATTTGAACAGTCTACTAATTTTCTCTGAAAAATGAAGTGTCTTGTTATGAAATGCTGCCTGCTTGCTTGTGCTTCTTCATCCAGAAAACAGTTTAGTTGCAGCTGACTACAATTAATGTTAATGCGTGCTGACTGAAGCTGGAGGAAGAAGACGTCGCCACAAAAGCAACTATGTGAACTCTCCTTAATTAACAGGAAAATAAGGTGACAGAATATCTGTGGGAGTCTGTCTCTCTGTCTTTTTTTCTCTTGCTGAGGCCATTGAGCTGAGCTTTATGCAGTAACCTCAGAGGAAACTCGAGCCTCCTGCTCGAGCTGCTCTGCAATAAATTAGATTCCCTTTTCTGTCCTAAGCGTCTATTACGTTCAAGACTAAAAGCTGGTGGTCAAGTACAGATTTAAGCTATTTTTTTTATTTAGAAGACATTAGAGAACATTAAGGATGACAAAGGAGTGGGGAAATTTCTGACTCGATTTTCTAAGCTGCTGCACAGTGTCAAAGCACATCAGCCATTGGAAAAAAAATAAAAAAATAAAAGAGCTTATCCTATTAAAGCATTCACTTGTACCTCGAAACCCATTGTCTATGCAGAGAGGCTGGTGCCTGTCTGCAGTGGAGACTGTGTAAATGGCAGGTTGCACTCTGGACAGGTTCCCAGTCCACACAGTGAAACAACTACACACTCCAGTGTGTGTGTGTCCAGATTAGCCAACTTAAGAGTCATGTTTTTGGATCATGGGGGGAAAACAGAGAGGACCCACACCAACTTCTAGCAGAAAGATCCCAGAGCAGGAGTCGAACCCAGGACTGCGCTACCATGTGACTTACTGTGCAGCTGGTGGGACCTTGGTAAACCAATTGTGGCATATCTAATCTTATTTTCCCCTCCTTTTTTTATTTAGTTTTTTTTCCTGAGATTTTCCAGGTATGTGCTTCACAGACATTATTTATGGCCCTTGAATGTATTTTATTGCAACAAACTTCAAAGTACCTCCTTTCCCCCCGTTCTTATTCTATAAGCAAGAACAGGGAGAAATCAGATTGTACCAAACACATCTATTAACATCAACTTCAAATTATGACAAATTCTCAGTGGGATTAACTAAAGTTCTTGATTTTGACTGGGCCATTCTAACACTTGGATATGCTTTGATCTAAAACATTCACTTATAGTTTTGTTTTTTCCAGCCTCACTCTGTTCATAGCTTCATCCATGTTCCCATTAACTCTAAGCAGTCCCTGCTGCAGAAAAGCATCCGCAATGCATGAAGCTGGCAAAATTGTCTTTTCCTGATGGCTTCTTCTGTTCTTGGTGATGTGCAGAGGTTTACATGTATGACGATCAGCTCCTCCGTGTCTCAGGTCACGGTGAACTGCTCCCTGTGGTTCGGAGGTCAACCTTTGATGCCTCACAACTTTTTCTACAGTGATTGAGGTTCCGCTTCTTCCTGTAGTGGTGAGGAAAGCGCTGTGAGAAGAAGAGAAGCTTTCAATTTACTTATTGTTCTTTGGACTTTATGCTAGTGTTTCCATGTAAATCCACATAAAAAATTTGGGGATTTTTCTTGTAAACATTTTGTTTACTATGATCTACCAAGTGTGGATCTCAGAATTACAATATAATACATTGAATATTTATGATTTTAAGTTCTCAACATGTGTTTTGATGCCAATATGGTCAGTTGCTTTTGCAAGGGACTCTCTGTGATCTCCAGGAGATTATGGAAAACCTCTGACAAAGTTGCTGATCCCACAGAGTCTTTATCCAGCTCACTGCTCATGCACTGTTTACTATACATTTTGTACTGGGAAAATGAACACACACAGGCACCACATATTGAAACACGTGTAAACAGTATGCGGCACCTTCAGTCTTCAAAGTGAACCCGGTAAACTATGGGGCTTAAAGAAAGCGATCACCCGTCAAACAAAGAAGCCTTAGCAAGGCACAGCAGCCAACATACGCTGCTGTGGGGAGTTTTGGCAGTGATGTCTCCAGCAGAAGGCGTGCTTGGAGATGTAGTTTGGATAATACTTGAACAGAAGTGGAATACAACACAGAACAATGGGCACTAAGCTGATAAAAACGGGAAGAAACAAATTCTTACAGAAACAACATAAAGGAAGGCTTATTTAATGTCAAAGCTCTACTCAGCACTGACATTGTGCAAACAGCCATACATTTTAAAAACCTTATGTATTCATTTAATCATTATTCGGGAATCATTTATGCCAATCTGATCAAAATCATTCATACAAATCAGAAAGAAGGATGACTTAGGAACAGTAATTATTTAAAACGTAACTACTTTACTTAATGTAAGATGAGCTGAGCAATCCTCTTCTTTTCACACAGCCTGAGGTTGTCCTTATGCAGAGACTGATAGCCGTGATCTCCGAACTCAGAAGAAAGTGAGCCCTCCAAAATTCTTTTACCTTTCTTATAAACTAGGTCATGAAAATAAGACACTCTGACTCCAGGTCTGACTCTTGGTTTGTTTTTTGGCCCTTTGTGCTCCCAATGGAGCATAAATGCTGCAGCTGATCAACTTTTTATCCTATTGTTAAAATTTTTCAACTTAGACGATATCAGTGAATATGTTCTTAGATGGCAATGCAAATTTTTCAGAAGTTTCCGAATGTTGCAAACAGTCTTTTTCTACATAAACAGCTTTCTGGTTCAATTATTAATAGATTACTGCAAACAATCATGTGGCTGCACGTCTCTCTGCATCACATTCTCCCTGAAAGGTCGAGTGTTTAAACATTTTTCCTGCATATCACCTCGGGTCATGTAAAAAAAGCTAAGATTTGTTTTGAACTTCAGACATATGCCCTTGGGTGCTCCAGAAGGTTTAAAAAGAAAAAGATGCTCACTTTTCTTGTTAGACATTTGCTGCTTTCAAAAAGAATATTTTAGCAGCGTCTAGTAAAGGATTTAAACAGAACTGGAAAGAATAAAAATCCAGTATTTCATTGTGTGGAAAACAGTCTACAAGTGAAGGACATTTAAAACAGCTGCCAGCCTGCCAGATATTATTGTTTAAGCAAGTCTGAAAGTGGACAAGAAGATGTTAAAACAATAGTTTCCAAAACCCCTTAATGTTATCATGGGACCTACAGCAGGATACTGCTACTGTAGATATGAAGGTTCCTGCCTGTACAAACAGAAGGAGACTGGACAAATTTAACTTTCATGGGAGTTGTTCAAGGAGGAGACCTTTGCTCGCTAATAAAACTGCAGTTTTATTAGAGAACAACGTCAGACTACAGTTTGCCACTTTAGTTGACAAAGACCCAATATTTGGATAATGTCCTTTGAGCAATAAATTTGATATATTTGGACACAATAACAGGGGACATCTTTGGATGAGGTCCAAGTACAGCATATAAATAAGCTCGTACCATTTGGTAGAACTGAAGTCTGGTTTTATGATGATTTGCTGCCACCGGTTCTGGCAATATCAAAAAATCTACCAGGAATTTTACCATGTGTCACAGACTGTCTTTACAAACATTCAAGCTGCAGTGAAACTGTTCCAGGCAATTTGACAATGACCCAAAACATACCAGCAAATCCATCAAGAACTAATTAAGAAATGAGAAGTCAAAGTCGGAGTCATAGCCCAGATCATAATCTCATTGAGACTTCGTAATCTTGTGGAGACTTGAAACAGGCTGAATATGGAAGAACCCCCTCAAACGTCTCACAGCTGAATGTGAGATCTGGAGCAAAGTTTCCTCAGACTGATGTCAAGGAAGGCCATAACAAGCATCTCACTGAGGTATTTCACCCAAAGGGGGTAAGACTAGCTATTACAAGGTAAGGTAATAGCTTTTCTTCACCAGTAATGCACATTTTGTTGACGTCTCTTGTTTGATGATTAACACAACCCCAGCTTTTGTTGTTTCAGTAAAACCAAACATTAGACATCAAGTTGTGAGCAATTCTTCATGTAAAATATAGAGTGTAATCTTTCTCAGTTGTAATTTACCAGCTCCTTCAGAAGCCGGGTGAGCAAGCTGCCAGGTCAGTTAGTTCAGAAATCTCACGAAGGTTCGTTCAACCTGAGCGAACATGTATTGCTCATTTACAGGCAGTTCCAGGATTTGCTAAAGGAACACAAAGACTTTGAGGTTTAGAGAAAGGTGGAAGACTTCATTACCTGGACCAAAACAGACAAATCATGCAGACGTCAGCTTCAACCACAGAGGAATGTGGCAACGCAGAAAGGAGGAGGGAAAGTTGAATTCAGGTAACAGGCAACGACTACAGGAGGCAACTGCCTCAAGATTGAGACAGATGTGATTGTATCAAATTTTTATTATATTTCACTGCATTAGTGGCAGAGGAGATGCTCTGATTAGCATTCAAACCCTGTTATCTAGATCCATAACTTTTACATTTTCTCTCAGCAGTTACTCTGAAGCAAAACTAAAATCTCTAAAAAGGGTCAAATGAAATAAGTCGGATGTGCTTTGTTTATTTTAGAAAAATAAACAAAGCACGAAATCTAGGATTTTTAACACTTCAAACCAGGTTGACTTTTAAATGGTGCATGAAGAACCAAAGAGTTTTGAGATGGAAGTTCAGGGTAAATTTAAAAAGTCCGTAGCAGGATTGTTTTAAGAGTTAAATAGCTACTCCTATTGATAAGTTTTTAACTTGACAAGATTCAGTGGGGATTGAAATTGCTAAATAATGACAGGCGAAAGCTGGCCTGCGTCCTGGAAAGGGTTCCTGAAGCTACATTGGTTTCTCTTGATTTTACGTCCTTCAATAAAGAGTTTGCCTTCTTGAAACAG
Organism: Poeciliopsis turneri; assembly: GCA_922788865.1. NCBI lineage: Eukaryota > Metazoa > Chordata > Actinopteri > Cyprinodontiformes > Poeciliidae > Poeciliopsis > Poeciliopsis turneri. The sequence goes on from CAKLNU010000718.1 coordinate 2,006,642, forward strand.
CTTCGTGGCTTCATAATTCAATAACTTTTCTTGGAAACATCATGCCTTGACTGAGGTCTTTATTGTTCCAAATGGTTAAACCGCAGAAAAAACTCAGATCTAGAGTTTAAATCCTCTCACTAAGCACATGTAGTTATCGCCTCAGTGTGTGCATGGTCACTAAGACCAGCGACAATTATATGCTCCCCTGCTTAAGAAGACGCGAGCACGTGAAACTGTTACTAATCACCATTTAATCTATTTTCCATGAAGCAACTCATGCACCATTACTCTGAGAAAGGTCACAAAGAAAAAGGAAAGGAAAAAAAAGAGCAGTCATGCATATCCACATAATTCGGCATGTTTTCCCCGTTACTGTCGATCGTGGAACATTCACTTCTCTGTCGTGTTTCCTCTTTTTGTGTCAAATTGCTCTCCCAATTCTCATTTTACTATCCAGCACTGTGTCACTGTGTTCCTCAATTAATTTTTCCTTTAATTTGAAGTTATTATTTCGGAAGGGGGGAGGTCTCAGATTAGCTTTCACGTTGATGGGCTTTTAAAATTAGACCAAAGCCTTGGGGGCTGGCCTAGCACGTTGAACCGGGTGTTAAACCAAAATGGCACAAACTACTGCTCAGAAAAGCAGCATGCATATCATAAAGAAAGGCAGATAGATGTTATATGTAATAATTCTAATATATTTTCCTTAGTTTATCATTTTTGTGAAGATCAACATTGTTCATTTTCATGACAAGGGAAGTCAAAATGGGACAGGAAGGATGCTGCTGAGGATGTGGTCATGGGCTTTGAAAGTCAGTGAAAGAGCAGTTTCGCAGCTCGTTGGGCTGCTTGTGGCTTCTGAAAATACTCACAGCTCTATTTTCATTCCTATTTTTGTGAGGATCCCTGACGCTATAAATTTGTGTAATTTATTTGCGCTTTCTCAAAGATTGTGTAAATGTAAAGACACTTGTTTGGATTATCCCGACCAATGCTCCCCCACAACAGAGTGCCAACACGTTACATTTTCATCTGGTGAAGTGGCAAGTTTTGTTTGACGGTGGATGTGAGCCAGTCAGCACAAAGTATTTAACGTCGCAATTGAGGTTCAAGAAGAGGCCGAACACTGCATGGCTATGTAAAGAAATGCCTCTGTTTGAAAGGAATAACCCAAACATGAGTTCTTCAAATGACTACACTTAAAGGGTTTGAGTAGGAGGTGGCTGTGATGTTTCTTTTTGTAGAGCCTTTATGATAAGTGATGAAAAAACCTCATCATAACCACGGTTGGCCACACGGCTTCACTTAAATCTGGAAATCTGACGGAAGCAGCAGAACGGTGATGTTTAGTTTGATGTTTAGAGTTGCAGCTGAGCCATGGTGACTTTGTGGAAAGGAAGAGGAAGAAAAAAATGTGCAAGCAAGTTTTGGTAGGGCAACTTAGCATCAGATCAGTCTCTTGTCTGGAAAACAACAATGCACAATGGCACAAAACGGCATCGCTCCAACATAAAAACACAAAATAGGAAATGTCATTGTTTTCCAAGTGAGAAAATGTTTACTTTTTACGTGAAATATAGAATATGAACCATAAATCTTCTTGCTTCCTTGTATTATAGTGTGATTCTTATTTATATTTGCCTCGACCTCATGTTGATTTCCTTTCAACATAATAGTATTGCTACTATTATTTAAGCAAAGCTATCAAGGTTATAAATAAAATAATCTAGTCTAACCTAGGGCTGCACAGTGGCGCAGTGGGTAGCGCTGTTGCCTTGCAGCAAGAAGGTCCTGGGTTCGATTCCCGGCCCGGGGTCTTTCTGCACGGAGTTTGCATGTTCTCCCTGTGCATGCGTGGGTTCTCTCCGGGTTCTCCGGCTTCCTCCCACAGTCCAAAAACATGACTGTCAGGTTAATTGCCCTTCCCAAATTCTCCCTAGGTGTGAGTGTGTGTGTGCATGGTTGTTTGTCCTGTTTGTCTCTCTGTGTTGCCCTGCGACAGACTGGCGACCTGTCCAGGGTGAACCCCGCCTCTCGCCCGGAACGCAGCTGGAGATAGGCACCAGCAACTCCCGACCCCGTTAGGGAGAAGGGTGACGGAAAATGGATGGATGGATGGATAGTCTAACCTAAACCTAACAGCATTTAAATATGCTGCTATAGCTGTTTTACTGTGTTTAGCTGGAACCAAGATTTTCACAGAGTTGTCATTGAAAAATAAATTATTTTCTTTTAAGTCTTAAAAACATTTTAGTAATTTTGTTCAGTATTTATTCCTTATGGATTTCCACAATATAAAACATATTTAATGCATTAAAACCTGCCGGTATATCTGTTCTTTAGGAGTGAATTTCTCAAGGTTTATTTATTTATTTTTTTTTTTTTCAATTTCTAATGTGAATTTCATATCAGTTTTTCCATGACAGCAGAAAATATTGAGGTTTATTTTGAAAGCCATTACAGAGCAATTCTTCAGTTTTCTGTTTCTTGTTGGTGCTTTCAGGTGATTTCCAAAGTTTGGAGATCATGAAGTTTGCTCTTCCAGGGCAAAAAAATGTGACACTCTTGTGAGATCCATTACCGAATAAATAAATGACAACACCTGTGCTCCACTTTTGACTTCTGTAGGTTTCCTGGCAACAAATGTGCTGCACAGGAAAGGTTTTCCCTCTCTGCTCCTGTCTGTAATTTGAAGGAACTAAACCGGGTCAGCTCATTCAGATTTAATGTGTTTTGCTTTGCCTGCATATTTTTATACCGCATTTTATTGATGTTTAATGTTTTGGAAACTGGATGTTTTAAGTCAAACCAAACTCAGACTCCTTGTTTGTGCACACAAACATGGCGAATGAAGCTGATTCTGTTTATATATAGTTAGCAAATTTAGACTGACAAAACCAACAGTTCCATAAAAATATTGACACTCAGGGAAGAGCAAGCAAAAGTAAAGTGCTCTGTCTGGAGCAAAGAGGAAAATACACAGAAGCTACTTTCATTAATCCTTCACACCATGAAACTGAGATAACTAATCTGTGGCTGTATGTGATGTTAGATCATAATGAAACATAAGAAAATTTGCCTCGACCTCATGTTGATTTCTTGTCAGCATTTTAAGTATATCCTCTGAGTGTAGCGTAAAGGGTTTCTTCTTAAATGTGCAGCTTGATGTGGAGGTAAATGTCAGCAAAATTTCGTGCCAAATGCAACCTCTAGGCTGCGTCTTCATTTTGGCCTAGTAACCTACTTTTTGCTAAAGTGTCAGCAGTGCCGGGGAAAACACTGCACAGGCTGCAAAGCTTAGGACTTGAGAGCAGTTTAGATGGATCACCATGTACGCCAATACATACATTCCTCATCTGAATTCAATAGTTTTCATGTTTTTTTTTTTGTTTGTTTGTTTTTTTTCAACCCTGAATAAAACAGAAGAAAAGGTTACTAATCTGCTCTGAAGGACCATGGGTTGTTGTGTTTCTCCAGTCACTCAATGGTGTGTATATGGAGACTTCCCAGATGCCAAACAGTTATGACTGCATTTTCTACCAAATATTTGAGTATTTGGTCGCTACAATATTCAATTTATTATAAAATATATTGAATCACAATATGCTAAATGACCAGGACATAAAGTTCATTGAACGTCCAGCATTTACTCCTCTTACCATCACTGTAATAAATCCAGCTGTACATCTTAGGGTATTGTTTTATTACCTCACTTCTCCACATATTTACATTGATATCAAGTTCGACGTTAGTGCACTCTGTTTACTAATTTTCTGACTTTGGATGGCAGTGTTGCACTGGATTTATTACCCTGATATTAGAGTAGATAGAAGCACATCACACGTTTCACATTTTTATTTGTTTAAAAAAATTACAACTTCCTCTTCCTTCTACGTTACAGCATTTTGCTACTTTGTGCTGATTGGTCACATAAAACTTAAAGAAAATATACTTTGTGGCTCTACCATGACAAAATGGGAAAAAGTTTAGCTTACTTCAAACATCTTTTCATAGCTATCAGTGAAACTGATAGCTATCTGATAGCTCAGATTTGCTACATACAGGCTGCATTTATTAGAGCTTTCTCTCTGACACAGCTCTTTCATCAAACAAATATTATTACATGTAAAATCCAAACCTCATTCAATAAAGTCATCTTTTTGTTATTTTCACCTAAAACAAAATGTGATTTGATTTCCTCCTTTCCTGCTTCCATCGATGCAAAATAGATTATTGCTGCCCAGATGGCTCTTTTTGTCCCTTGTGCCTGTCAAAAAAGATTTCTCTTCTCCTCGTGTGACCTTTACAGAGTCACTGGCTGTTGAGCAGACTGGGCCTGAATATCATCAGTGATATTTTATATTGTTGCCCAGTTTCACAGTTGTTCCCAAGCATGTAGAAAAAGGCTGACATTTCCATAAATAAAACAGATTTGAAGAGAAACACAATGTTAACTCAACCAATTAATGTGTGTGAGCGCTGAATGAAGGGATATTTAATTTGCACTTTACGCAGGATAGACAGACAGAAAGATAGATATTATAATTGAGGCCATTATTTTAGGTAGGAGTCTCTAAATGGTCACAATAGTCCCTAATTATTGACAAAACTTCTAATTTCCAAGAAATAAACCAGCATGATGTAACTCATACTCAACTCAAACATTGCAAAGTACTTCATACTCCCTGAATGTTTCTGCCTATTCCTGCTGAACCAGTACTTTGAGATATTTTGTAGAATAAAACAAAGTGGTGCACATTTGTAAGATGAAAAGAAAGTGATAAGTGTTACTTTTAAATGGTTTTCACAAATACATTTTTAAAAGTCTGCTCTACTCAACCTCAGCACCTCCTGAGGTCAACAATTTCAGAAACAACCTTTTGCTTACTTCAGCAAAAACATTTAGATATATCACTTCTGCGTAAGCCTTCAAATGACCACTCCAACCGATGTGGTTCCAAAGAGCCATTCCACTGCAGCTCTGGCTGCTTGTGAGCATCGTCCTGCTGAAAGACGAACCTCCACCCAAGCATCAAGACTTGTCCAACAAGCTTTCTTCCCGTATTGCCTGCTTTAACCACATTAATCTTGACACCTCTGACCTCCATCTTTGTTCCTGCTAAAGAAAACTAGACAACACGGTTAGGATATCACCTAATTTTATTCTGCTCTTAGCACACCATCTATATGTGTGATGTGCTTTATAAATAAATTTAACTTGACTCAAAAGCACGGTCCTTCTCAGTTAGCATCATGTAATCTCATGTACGGCACTGCAAAAGATTATTTGATGCGAGTTGTTATTTTTTTCTGAAATGAACAGAGCAAACTGAGATGTTGAAAGTTTGGATTACTTTTTTAGGATTAAAAAAAACAAAACAATGTGAAATAGGATTTTGTAAGATTCTGGGTTTTAGCGGAAGACCAGGGTGGTGAGAAGAATGAACTGATCATTTTGACAACTTTAAAATGACCTGATACTTAAACAGGAAGGACAAATCTAAACTGCTTATGTTATCTACACTCAGTATGTAGCAGCTGTTCATAGCTATGTAAATGTAGCTGGATGAAATGCAAATTGACAAGGAGGGTACATCAGCACCAGTATGAAGAAGTACCTCATATCCAAATAGGGTTAGTCATAAAACTACATTTTGCATCCAATCATGCAATACGGCTTTTATATTTTGTCCTTTCCCACACACATCTCATTTAGAAAACACAAACTATTCACAGGCATCAATACCTGCTCAACAGGTCGCTTTGCACAGAGCGCATGAAAAGGAGTGACCATAGCCTATGACTCTGCGTCTGTGCTCTTGAGGCCTTAAATGCGCAAGGTCATAAGTTTCCACATTCATTTAGCAGGAATTTAGATCAGAAACTGAATGTACTTATTGTTTTGTTTTCTTAGAAATGTTGATAGGTTAATAAAACTCCCGATTCCTGGAAGTTGCCTGTTTCAATGAGAAAGCTTTAAAACATCATCAGGCGTACCTGTTCAGTCAGAAGTTTGTGTGTGTGTGTGTGTGTGTGTGTGTGTGTGCGTGTGCGTGTGTGTGTGGTGGTGGTAGAGGGGGGGGGATGAAAGGGGGGCTGTGCGAGGCGTTGCCAACACGAGCTGCGCGCTGATGATCTCAGACATCAGGTTTGTTTGGGCACCACAGGTTTAAGCGTCGCTCTGTTGTTGGTGCTCTCTCTGCGTGCTTGAAAGTGTGAGCGGATCCGCCTCGTTGATCCCAAGCAGCGTCCGGAGAGGAAAACGCGCTGGAATTAGACTAGAAAGACCGCCGTGTGTTTCCGATGGACCGGTCGGTGCGCGCTGGCACAGGAGGGAAGTAAACATCTCCTTTGAAGGGGCTGAGCAGCTTTGAAACAATTTTTTTGGGGGGGGTGGAAAAAAACTGTAAGAATGACAGCTACCTTGGATATCAGTCGTGAATGTAAACTTCAGTTTCAGATACAGCTGTGAAAGTGATCGCGTTCTCCTGATTCCACTTTGCAGACCGCGCCAATGCTGGAATGGCTCGTGGCTTTCTGTGTTGTGATCCTGGTGCTTTTCATATGGCCAGGCACCAAATATCTGTTTGGTCCCAGCGCCTTCCCTCAGAGGCTGGGCGTTTCGCAGCTGGCAGCCGGCAGCGACGGTGCCCGCTTGTTGTGCGCGGAGGGAGCTGACGGCGCCGGGGGGGAAACACTCACCGTGTCGCTCATATGCAAACCCTCCGCGCTGGCCAAGTACCTCCAGAAGCACTGCAGGACTTTCAGCTGCTACTCTCCGTGCGGCGGATGGACGTGGAGAGCCAGCGCCTTTCTGCAGAGCGCGTACGAGGCGTGCTGGCCGTGCGACAGCTCGGTTCAGTTCGTGCGGGACAACCTGCAGCTCAGCGATGACGGGCTGGTATCGCTGGACTGGGCTGTGCCGCCCTACCACAGGAGACGCAGGACTTCCAGTCACTCCACCAGCCCAGTTTTGCTCATCATCCCCAACTCCTTCGGAAAGATCACAAGGAATGTGGTGAAGGTAACTAATTCAGGCCTGAGTTCTGCTGCACAGTTGCCTGCAGAATATAGCCATAAAATACAAATTTGCAACAAGCTGTAAGGAGGAACAGATTTTTCCACCAGACCTGTGGATGGGCAGCTCCTCCAAAAGTTACCATGGACCTCTAGGGTATAACTCACTGATCAATGCTCTAATGTACAGGTGTCCAGCTCCAGTCCTCCAGGGCCACTGTTTTAGATGTGCCACAGGTACAAAACACTGGAATGAAATGGCTTAATTACCTCCTTCTTGTGTAGATAATTTCTCCAGAGTCTTGCTAATGATCTAATTATTCTATTCAGGTGTTGTGCAGCAGAGGCACATCGAAAAGTTGCAGGGCTCCAGCCCTTGAGGACTGGAGTTTGACACCCCTGCTCTAATGTTTTAGTGATGCAGCAGTTGATCAGAGGTCTGTCAGCGATTGGGTTATTATTTTGTGACATAAGCCCGTTTTGTCTCCACATGATTCTCCCTAATCTGTCTGCTGTGCTCCTTGACCTCCATGATGCTGTTTGCTCACTAATGTTCTCTAACAAACCCCTCAGGGCTCCACAGTTATAACAGCTGGATTAATACTGAGATCAAATCACAAGACTGGGCAACTGCTGAATACTTGGTTCATCTCAGTGTTATTTATAGGTATTAAAGAGAGATAAAGGTGAATGCACGCCAACCCTTCTGATTTTTTTTAAATATTTTGCAAAGACCTGAAAATGACAAGCTAATATAATTAGAAACTGCATTTAGCTGCATTTCATTTTAGTGTAGTCATCAAGTACATTCTGATATAATTAAATGCAGTGCTGTTGAAACACACCACTCTTTAAATTTGAACGTGAACATAAGGGATTTTTTTTTTTTTGCATCATTTGAATGATGAAAAACTAAATTGAATACAGGCTCATGTGGTTTGTAAAAGCAATTCCATCTTCTCAAAGCAGAAGGGCTTTAGTAAAGTGGCACTGAAAGATGCAAACATCCCAATCTGCCATTTGGGGAAAACGGCAGCTGCCTGGGGCAAGGTCGAACTCCTTTGGAGGAAAAGAGCAACAAAAAACAGAGCGCTGATGCACGGCAGTCTTTCTACAGCTCCTTTCGATAGACTGACAGAGGTAATTGAGTGAGGGATTACAAAGCATCACTTGACTTGTGAAGCCAGGAGCACACCGGCTGGGCTCTCTCATTGTTCAGAGCACCTGGCATCACGCTTCATTGCACGCTCTTAAACTCTGTGTGTAAATCTGTCACAGGCTCCCTGTCAGCTCTATATCATAAAAAAAAAAATTCCAGCTCTACGAGCGTGGTGTTAAAAAGCAAATATGCTCAATATTAACCTGTAAATCCAAGGAAATTTATGGGTGTGTTATGAAGCGCCTCGTTCAAACAGATGAGCTCATCTTTCTTTTTTCATGCTCTCTGTTGGTGATGTTGTCATCCGTTCACATTTGAAAGAACTGCAGGCTAAAGTAAGAATTAAAACCGCCTCTGTAACTGGTGAAATTCACTATGCAGAAAGAGATCACAGTGTGAGAAAGTGAGTAAGTGTGAGATGAAAGTGTGTATGCTGTATGAGCATACACACTCGTGTCTGTATCTGAGACACAGAGAAGAACCAAAGAGAGAGATGTGGGTTACGGAGCCTGTGATCTTCAGCTCCCTTTTATCACAGAACAAAATATTTTTATATGGATGACTTATCTGAACTTCTGTGATTTTATATTTTTGCAAATATGTTTTCTTCTACTTCCAATGCAACCCGTCTTTATTTATAAAGCACCTTCAGACACCATACAGGACCAAAGTGCCATACATATTGAAAAAAGATGCCAAAATCAATAAAAACCCTATAAAACAGGAGAAAGAGCAAACAGCAAAAATTAGCTTCTCAAGGGACGTCAAAGGCCCAAGAGATGAGTTTTAATAAGTAAAAAAAGACGGAAAATAGTTAAGTCTATAGATTGAATGGAGAAGACAAAAGAATACACTAAAACAAAAAACAAAAAAATGATTCAAATGTACAGCCAGCCAGTGGAGAGGAGCTATAAATTTGGGTTATGTGCTCATATTAACTTGTACAAGTCAAGTGTGCTTTCTACCATCTTGAATTAGAAAATAATAGAACCACTAGCAAAAGTGCATTGTTTAATCAAGACAAGTGTTGATAAAGGCGTGACTTAGAATCTCTAAATGCTTCTGAGAAAGGCCTTGCTTTACTTTAACCATCATTTACCCCACAGACAGTGATGCTTGTCTTGGCGCAGTCGGCCATGGATCCTATATCTACGGGGACGGTTTCTTCTGTGCCAACAAACCGTAACTTCTGTTTTACTTTTATTAAATTTTAGAAAGTTGAAAGAGATCCAGGCCTTTACATCATTCTGTGATGTGCCACAGAATACAGTTTTCTTTGATAGTGGGACATAAATCTGAGTGTTGTCAGCATAATATTGGAGAGACTTGCCACAGAGCCAAGTGGAGCCAAATAAAGAGACAGGAGCTTTGTTAATTCAGTTTGGCATACATTATGTTGTCATTATATCCTTAATGTAGAGATCAGAGGTTAGTCTGAAGCAGAATTAAAACTCAAGGAAAATACATACATTTGAGACAATATATGCATTTGAACTACCTTTGGTAGGTCTGCACTAAAATACAGAGCTAGTCTTATTTGTATATTCCAATGACCTATTAGATATATCTAAATATAAACCAGCCCCTTGTTCTAATCTTTTCTTGTTACAGAGGATGGGTGGGAAACGATTGCTTGCTGGGGGCGTAAATATTGTTGAAGTTTTATATTTCATCTAATATTTGCGGTTTCTTAGGGTGGGGGGCCCACCAAGTCACATCTGCACCTGCAAGTTTGACAAACATTAACCCACTCATGCTAACTTACCAACTTTTTCACTAAATCGGTATCTGCATCTTTTTAACGATTGTTCTTTGTTCGGCCAAAGAACTGCAATAGGCGCATCTCTACTTTCTTTTAATGACAGCAATCCACTCTAGAACAATCGATTGGTGTAATCAATGTAACAACATACTCCATTTGTATATCTCTCTTCCTGTCTATATTTCTTTTTCATCTACAGCATCTTTCGAAACTAGACAATGAGTTTTTCAAAATTTTCTGTACCGCTAAAGCAGCTTGCTTAGCAGCTTGCATCTCAAAGTGAGATTAAAACGGCAGTGGTAACCCACACAACGGCAAAACCACAATGTTGCTGTGTCTCTGCAGCGCCATCATACCTTTCAAAGCTTATTCCAAAATAAATCATGGTGTTCAGTTTTCTCTGACAAAATTAATTACAGGAGGGTCCAGTTGCTTTGCTTTTCATTCTTATTTTGATATGACAGAATATTATTGTCCTCGTAACCTATTACTATAAAAAAAGACTATGAAAGAAATTCACTTTAACAATTTATAATTTTTTATCCTCATTCTGAAAGACATCACACCGAAGGAACTGCAATAAACTGAAGGTGTGGAAAGATGTGTAGGAAGGAGCCCAGTTTTTATTATTAAAGAGAAGTATTTTCAAAACCCATAGATATTCCTGCAGGCAGACATCCAGCAGTTGTACCCATCTCACCTTACAACATTAACTCCCCTGCTGACAGAGCGACTTCATAGAGCACATCATGACCTAGTAAAGGTGAATTTAATGTGTTTTACAAATTGTGGAATTTATTTTTAGGTATAGTTCTTTTCGTAAAACCCAGAAAATAATAGTTGTATTATGTGGGGATTTTCTTTGCAATGTATCCCTCAAATTTCCCTTTCTCAGTCTAAGAGGAGAGCAAGCTGCTTTGACTGATTACATTTTTAGTGGGATGCAATTTTAACCGGGCTCCGGTGCAGGCAATGTAGGAACAATTTATTGATAATGGACATGACTGTATCACCTCTGGATATAATCATAGAGGAAAAACTCAGCTTTTCAGAACCTGATTTATCATCAATAAAACAAGCTGTATGAGTCACCTGCATCATTATAGTTGACCACAAATTATGTGTATCAAATGCTTAGTCTTGCCGAAGGATGGCCATCCACTGAACATTCAAGGCACATTTTGTCAGATAGAAACTAAAAACTTCAATGTATCTCACTGGGATTTTACAGGACAGGTCAACACAAATTAGTGCATATGTGTCAAGTGGAGTCAAATATAATAAGAAATTTTGTTTCTGGCAAAAATGTCAAGGCCCTATTGCCCATCAGGTTGTTTACAGTGCAGGCTTTCCGGTAAGCTTCATTGAGCTGCTGCATTGCAGACGTCATGGGAGGATATTAGCGATTGCCTCCAGCAAGCAATCTTTTCTCAATACCCTGCAGGCTGTATAATACCTGAAGAGGTGAATCTATTTTATTGTTTTGCTGTCTGATGATTTGTTGCATTTAAAGGTTTGTCGATGGGATTTGATTTTAGTTCTAAATGTGAAATAACTTGAACTAATCAATAAGAACTGAAGGAAGTATCACTCGTCAGTATTGAAACCCTCTGCTATAGTAATACTGTAAGGTCAGAGAAGGGAGTTTTGTCCAGTGTGCAGTCTCTGCTTCAGGAATTTATCACCGAGCTGACATTTAATCAGCCTTGTTAGAAAACTGCTGAAGCAACTTGTTTCTTTTGACTTTTTCTGCAAAGGAACAAACATTTCTTTCGTAATCCAGTGTGATTTTCAATATTTTATCAAAAATATTGAAAATATAAAAAAAAATGACCTAATGTGCAAACTAAACATATTAAATCTGTTCATCTCCGATTTAAGATTCATAGAAATCACATTAAAAGTGCAACGATGCTTCGTGGTCCCCATGTCTGTGCAGGAACAATTGTGCCAGCGAAACCCAAATCATGCCTTTAGCTTGTCAGTGTTGCTAAAGATCTTTGGAAATTCAAGCTGAAGTGTGCAGATTTGATTCATATGTCTTTTGCTCATGTTACCTATTTGAATAACAATGATTCACTCTAAATGAGTGACGTTGGTGTAACAGTTTATCACTGCACATTTCTGACTGTCTTGCAGCTTTTAGAGTAAATCTTCTTATCTTGCAGAATTTGTTTCTGCTGCAAATGTTAGATCCAGGAATGTTGTTCCTTCTCCTTCATTCAGGTCTACTTTATGTAGAAACTGATCAAAAAGTAACTTTTTTGCCCAGTGTATTATCCGCTATGCAGATAACAAACTGCATTAAGTTTATGACAAATTTTAGTGATTTAATTGTTTGCAGGTTGATCTGAATCTGATTGTGGAATTTTATCGTAATTAATTAAACTGATTAGAATTAATTTGGACCTAATTCTTGATAATTGTATAAAAAATCGATCTCTTTTTCATGCAAAGTGGTTTGAAAATAACATTTTTGACATTTGCTCAGGTCAGATTAATTGATTAGTTATGTTGCGGGTTTGAATGAAACATAAGCATTAGAAGGAAGGAAAATGGTTGCTTACTGCCATGCGGTATTTATTACAAGATATAAACACAGGTTGTAATTTTTTCTTCCTCTGTTTGATATAAAAAGTCTGCAGCCTTATTTGGATTTAATTAGAACATGCATTGTTTTCTGAAACTGTGAGAAAAAGTAAATTTCTTATTTTTTCCCCAGAAGTGAGCAAGAGAAAGTAAAATAATACTTTTGATCAGCTACAAGTTAATGTAGTGATAAAAAAAATTTAAAAAAATCTACAAAATTGTTTTAGTCAAATATATTTATAGGTATCTTGAATCATTTCTTTACAAAGCGCTTTCAGGGATATCTGACCATGTCACAGCTGTGTTTCGAGTTAGTGGGCCCATAAGGGACAGTGGCCTAAGAAGAGAAATTGCTTAATTCTCTGACATTTCAAAGAGGCTAGGTCACGCAAATTCAATCACTGGTTTACTCATAAAAACAACAAAAGTTAATTGCGTCACATCATTCCAGCCTGTAAGCAGTTCCTTATCAGCCACTCCGGCCTTTTTGAGACATTGAATCATTTATTATCCTGTTTCTGCTCTGTGGCTCTACAGCTGTGTGAATCGGCTCTGTCCCACGGCTACCTCCCTGCAGTCTTCAACCGCCGCAGCCACAACAGCACTCCGCTAACCACCCTCAAACTGCAGCAGTTCGGCGACCCTTCGGATCTGCGAGAAGCTGTGCGCTACATTCGCTATCGACAGCCCGCCGGAAGACTGTACGCAGTGAGCGAGAGCTCAGGGTCAGGCCTCCTCCTGTCCTACCTGGGGGAGTGTGGGTCCTCCAGTTATGTGACAGCAGCCGTCTGCCTGTCACCTGTGTTTCGCTGCCAGAGCTGGTTTGAGAGTGGGCTATGTTGGCCCCTGCAGTGGGTGCTGGCACTGTATCAGAAGATTTGTCTCAGCAGGTAAGGAGGGGAAGATGAACGAGAAGAAATTATAATTAGTGGTTTAATGATACGTCAAGTTCACGACTCAAGGTGATACGTCAAAATGAGGTTCATCAGACAAGAAAAAGTTTGAGCAATGTCTTGGCGAAAACTTTTAGGTTTTGAAACAAATTTAGAATTTAGAAAAAATAATTGCAATCTGGCTTTTAAAGAATTTGAAATTGGTAAGTGTGTGACAAATTCCAGTGGCACAAGATCACCAATATGCGAAATGTCTCTGTCTCAAAGAACTAATGCTCCCACCATGTTACTGCTACTGATGAACTTGTGTGCATAAGCACAAAACAAGCCTCTGTTGAAGTCTCTTCTTAGGGAGCATTTCGGGTTCAGAGTAAAATAATAAAAACGCTTCCAATCAGCAAACTATTTCATGTGTTACAGTGACGAAAGTTTCCCTTTCATCATCTCTGATCAGATATTTAAAATACTTATTTTACCCAAATCTGAATGAGTTAATTGCACATTGACCCCTTAATTCTCACCCTCAAATTGTTAACGTGTAAGTCAATGTGTCCTTGAGGATGCCAGTGAAAATTAAAGGGTTAAAAGAGATCTTTTAACACAGTTTAAAAATAATGAAACCTTTAACCTATTAATGAACAACATTAATCAAACCTTCAAATGATGAGGGATGTTGAAATATTCACAAATTAAATTGTTTAGGTGTCATTTGACAGATTTCTCCTTATTAAGAAATATTAAGCAGTTTATTCTTAAGTTCATGACGCAAGGTGATAAGCCTTGATTTAAACCAATTTCTATCAGGTTGGAAAAAAACTGACTGTCTATAATTGTGGAAATAGAAACAGTAAACAGTATGAGGGAGACAAACACCTGCCCTGTTTGGTTTTTGTGACCTCCAAAGCTGCCAGATAACAATTGGCTGAAATGATCTGCAAACAGACCAACTGTGCAAATATGCACCTTTTAAAAATAAAGAGGAAACTGAACCTGCTCTAGGTTCGATCTTTGACACCTCTAAATATTATTGTATCACAGGAATCTCTAATAAAATCATATTTTTAAAGGACTTTGTGTAAATTTAGTTTTAAACCACTTTACTCTGCCATAGAACTCACCCAATGCATTCTTTTAACAATGTTTTTCAGGTTTGTTAGAGTGAAACACAAACAACTTTTATTAGATTTTTCTCGCCCCAAGATATTCTATGTCTTCATAGAGACATTGATTAGTTTTTTCTAAAGGAGCATTTAAAAAATAGATTGTTTGAACTGAGATGAAATAGAAATTTTAGACGGTGCAGTTGCAGGTACTCAGAAACCATTTATCGGAGAGGCATGGGCTGTTGGAGGGAGCAATTAAGTTACCACAGCAACAGATGGCCTGCTTGATGTCAACTTAGTGATTCTGAGAGACATCGTGACCCAGGTGAAGTTCCTCAAATCAAGGGTATTAGACAATCTGAGACCTGTGCGGCTCTTGAGCATTGATTTACTGTTTTCCACCTCGTGTCTCTCTTTTCATGTCCTGCTTTGTTCATTTGTGTCTTCTGTCCTCATATTGCAGGTACAGGACGGCGCTGGGGGACATCATGCACACCGACACTCTTTTTTCTAGCTGTTCCCTGCGTGGGGTGGAGGAAGCCCTCTTCTGTCAGTCTAGATACGTAGGCTCCACATCTGGGACCAGCAGTGGTTGCAGCGCTTCAGAAGCCTGGGACGCTTACTGGGAACGCAACGAACCCTTAAGAGACGTGGATGAGGTGGCTATTCCTGTTCTGAGCGTGTGCGCTAAAGATGACCCTGTGCGAGGAGACGCCCAGTCCTCCCTGCCCCTGGAGCTCTTTGAGACAAACCCACACTTTTTCCTCCTTCTGACAGACCATGGAGGTCACTGTGGCTTCTCCACCCAGTCGGATAGAAGTGCCGGAAGCGCAGCGGGCTCTGTGGTCGCAACAACTACAGCGGACAACCATGGCACCAACTGGAGTCACAAAGTCATGCTGGAATTCTTCCGAGCGACCACAGACTTCTTCAATGCAGAGGAGCGAGCGAAGCAGTTCGCTGCGAGGAGAAAAGGGCGGGGAGGGGCTGCAGGAGGGTGGGCCTTTCGTTACCGCAGCGTCAGTACTTGCAAACGAGTGCCAGCATGTTCCCATAATATTCATGCAATTTATAACTGGCAAAGATCGTATACTCGATGAGGTAGAGGCAATTTTTTGAGTTTCATTCCATGTGTTTGTGCTCAGACTTGTATAAAAGTTGATGAAAGCTGCAAAATGTCTCCAAGGCTGAGTTACTTTTTTCTCTAAATCAGCTCTTTATGTTTTTTGTTTTAAAAAAAAAAATCAAGTCCCTTATTGCTTGAGTCATCGCAGTGTAAAGTATTGCATCGTCATTATTGTATAGTTTTGTGTCAGTGGATATTATACACAAAACCTTAAACACTTCAGAGAGCTGCAAGTCAAAACCTCCTCAGGTTTTGACTCATACCTGAACGATGCTTATCTGGGAAGGTTGGGGAAATCAGTACCAGATCAAAACAGTTCTAATAATTGCATGCTTTTGTCATATTCAATAGCTGAAATCCTTAAACTTTTGCATTTTTTCTATGTATTATCAAAATGTTCTATTTAATGACATATTAATATTTTTCACTAAAGTGATTATTCATATTCATGTGTTCATGTAGCATGGCGTATTTTTGTCAGGTTTTCCTAATTTGAGTGCAGATGTTGCAGTTTTTTATTTCATGTAGAAGATATTAATTGAGTCATGCCTTTGCTTGGGAAGGAAAGAAAACTAAGTAGAATTTCAAAAGAAGTAATAATGAATCATATTTCTATTAGTATTTACATTGAAGATATATTATTTGTGTGTCATTTTCAGGGAAATGTCATGTGAACAGAGAAACTGTTTCTTTTTATTTCCATTCTCATCACTTAATCGTCCGTCATTCAAATTCTTCAAAGCCAACTAATATAAATATTGTTTTTTACCCTTAAACTTTATTTGTGTAATTTCTTGTGGATCCCCTACATACATTCTGAAAGACAACAGATGTGGTGCTGATTCAACAGAATTAATTAGTAGTTGTGAAGCAGTGAAAAGATTTTATATATATATATATATATAATGTGCGACACGGTCCCATGTCTGAAACTTCACCAGTACCCTGTAATTTACTGATATAGTTGTTTAATCCTAATTTTCTTATGAGGATCTGGTTTTTGGTCCCCCGAAGGGAAGAGGTCCCCATGGCGTGAACGTAAACAGACCATTGTCCCCATGACATGATGAAAACCAGCACACGTAACACACAAAAACACAGAAACTGACATAAAAATAAAAACAAGCAATCACAGGATTTTGCATGTTCTATTTGTCTAAAGGAAAATTTACAACCTTATGCAGAGCAGAAACTACCTCTTACCCCAGGTGACTTTTAAAGAATATTATTGTGAATAAAGCTGATACTACAAAAGTAACTCCGTAGATATCTAGTAAGTAATGTTATATAATGTTATTAATATGTAGGTGAAAACTTTTATCAAGTTTTTATTAAACTTAAGATCCACATTTATAAATATGTTAGGTGAAATTGCTTATTGAATTTGGGAGACGCCACTAAGCGATGATAAAAACAATATCCTCAAATGGCATTGCTAATCAGCATAGAGGGAGTGGATAAAGGAGAATTACAGTCTTGAAACAGAAGAGTCTGAACTGATAGGTTGCTCAGCCTTGGGGTAATAATATTTTATTGGTTTTCACTTCCGGTAATCCTCCTTAGTTTCTAATAAAGAATGTCAGTAGTGTTGTTGTTTCTGATACAAGTAAGGCGTTTAAATGCAGAACGTGTTCAAATAAATTATGTTTCAAATGCACTACAGAACTGCACACAATTTGACAAGCTTGAATGTTTTTGACAGAGTATTTAAAGAAGGCATCGTTAACACCTGACATTAGTCAGTGTGGTATGAAGGCTTGCTCATAAAGAACCTTTTATAACATCTGGTGATTTCTATCAGGATGAGTAAAGAGCAGCTCCAGGGTTGCAGCAGTACTTTTAGGTTTGCACCCCAAACCTAAATAAAACGGTACCTAGATTAACGTTTCGTTCTAATCCATAAACATCAAAACATGTCATCAAAACATTCTCTTCTTCTGGTTGTAGTGCGCACATTTAAAATGTGATATTCTGCTGTTGCACAGCAAGTCTCAAAGATCACATTTATTCATGTCAAAGATCAAATATTTGAATTTGAATCTTCTTTATGACCATCAAGACCTGGTGCTTAAGCTGTCAGTCTAGATAGTAAAGTTACCATACAGGAGTAAATCTGGCTTATAGGCTACAGAAAGGACAACAAAAACAAAGGAGAAGGATACTGCTCTGAAAGATAGGAATGCTTTGTACTAATTGACATTAAGCCTCATAATTGATGGCCGAAATTATACACAGTCACCTTTCAATAAACAATTGCTTTCATTAGCTTCCAGAAAATTAACCTATTGAGGCAGAATTGCCCTTTCTCATGTCACTTATTCAATTCCGAGCCAATTCCGAACAGTCTGCCTCAGTGAGCAGACGCTGATTTAATTAAAATGACTAATACTTAGTTAACAAAGAGCCATAGCTTCAATAACAAAAACAACATTGCTAAACTGAGAGAAATGCATAAAAAAGTCACACAATCTGTATCTGAAAGACAGAAAAAGGAAGAAACGGTAATGCGGCTTCTATTGCTTGTTTCCATCATGTGTCCTTTTTTTACAGCACAAAAACACTTGGCCAGCTTTTTGTTGTTGTTGTTGTTGTTGTTTTTGATATTATGAATCACTGCTGCAAGGTAGCAAAATACAAAAGCAGCAAACATACATGATAAGCTCTTAGGTACAGGAGTGGATAGGTAGTAGCTTCGAGTCTGAAAAGTGATGGCATTTTTCACTTTAAACAAAAATGCAGCCTGTTTTTATGACATGTTTTATACTTTACTCACCACATGCTGTTGAGGACAACGGAAATGGAGTCCTTCACGTTCTGAAATACACAGTTAAACTTTCATCCCATAATGTTGCAAAGTCTGGAGATTGAACCAAAATTTAGACACATGTCAAAGAGCATTCACACATGAGAGTGACTGAAGTGGAAAGATTTAAGGGCTGAGAATGAGAAATCAGCCAGGCAGATATGGCAACAAAGAAATTCCCATTTCTGTATTGCAACCATCAGTGACAAGAAGTCCTGGGAAGATTAACGTAATCTACATAATATATTTTGTAAAGACTCATGACTGTACAGCGAACAGCATGTCATTGTTACAGACGTAACATGATACTGACGGCTCACAAGATTAGGTTCACAAGATTGGAGGAAGATTCATCTTAAACAATATTTTGAGAAAAACTCTTTTTTTTTTTTCTTTTTTTTTGTTTCCCACAGATAAAGGTTATAAAAATGAGTAATAGGTTTGGAAAAATCTTCTGTACTTTTTTGTGTTCTGGTCACCATTTGCTTTTGTTATTTTTCAGGAACCTAAAATCTACAATGTTGACAGATTAATAACTGAATCAATAAAATTAATAAAGGTCCAAACTTTCATACTGTCAAAAGCGACGTTTGACTGGGATTGTGACTTTCTGGTGAGGAGTCGTTCTCCTGTGTGCAAGAAGCCTCCAAGTTTCACACGTGCAAGAATTTATACTTTGAGTTGTGAGATCAAAATAGATCTACCGCCTGGAGTTCGACTTCTATTGCAGGAAAATTTTAGGTATGCGACAGCCATGATAATTCAACTTAGTACCACCCACAGTAGACTCCATATATGTACATTTAATTATTTTTGATATTTGGAAAAGTTTGTATAGTTTAGCATAGGTGCCAAAGGTATATTGCTACAGCTCATGGCAAACTTAAAAAAAATAAAATAAAATTCTCTTTGAAAACAAAATGTTTAATGCTTTTGGGCTCTTATTAAAATCACATATTCGATTTGAAAGTTGTGGATCTTTAAAGCTTTTGCAACTACGCATTGTCAGTTAAAGCATGATGAGTAGTCCTTATTAGCTGTCAACCTTCCTTACGTTAAAATAAAAGTTTCAATCACAAAGAGTACAGGAGAAATGCTAAATCCAATAGCTTCATGTTTTACCAGATCAAATATCATGCTGTCATGACAAGGACTTCAAACTGTTGATAAATATAGCAAATATCTTATATTTAATTTCTCTACGCAGTTATTTAACTCTTAATAATCCTGCAAGATTAAAAAGGTTGCGGCAGAAAATATTCCTGAACTATTCAGAGACTTCTGTCAAGTCTCTGGAAACAGAAGGGAGAAAACACAAAATACAACTGAGTTGCTATAAAGCAGGCAATGAGACAAGAAGCATCAGATTATGGGGCATGAAAGTATAGAACCTCTTGACAAGATCATGAAAAAATACAGGAGGATGCACTCCTCTGATGTTAGCCGACATCCTCACCACGTTCGAGGCCAGCAATGTTTACATTCTGGACAGAGAAGTTGGGAGGAGAGAAAACTGAAGAAGCTTATCTGTTAAATGGGAAAAACCAGACTTAAACAGAGGAGGAGGCTTCCAGATCCCCAACACCACTTGCCATTTCTACTGGACTCTTGTGAAAAAATAAAAAATTGTCTTTCGTTTGGTGCTCAAACATAACTGCACACTGAAAATGTAGATTACCGATGTATTACCAAATAAATATGCTATATAATAAATACATTTATGTAGAAATATCATATGTTTAAACTGTTTTTATTTTGCAGTGTCAAAGAAAATATTGAGAACAGCACTCCAGGAAGAGAATTGCTTTGGAGCAGTGGCGCCATCTTGTGGCCGTGGTGTTGAAAAACGTTTCCCACCATATTTGTAGTGTTCAGTCACTCACACCCCCACTGCTATTCACTAACAACACTTAAACATTTTCTGCTCTGACTGTCTGAAAATGTTACCATAGGGTCGACGTCAGACCTGATACTTTTCTGTTATTACTAACTGGTTTGTTAATTGCTTCTAACAGAAGCAATTAGGTGGCACAATTACTGCCCCTCCCACAGTCAGTATTCTGTACACCTTGCCCCCAAGACAGGAGTTTGTCTTTTCCTAAAACATTTGACATTGTTGAAGCAGACAGAGAGAAAGAGGAATCTTTTACCATTCCTCACGATGTCTGCACATTTTCTCTAATGTTCTCTTATCTTCAACTCACCACGCAGGGAACTGGGAACTGTTATGTTCATGTAATGTGGTTTGATATTTTGGGTGCTTATTGAAACCTTTTATTCCTGTGCCTGTATGTTTTTGGTTATTATTCTTCGTAAAGAACAAATGACTATCCATGCTAATTTGCTAGTAGGGTTTTTATTAAAAATTTTCTGCCAGGTCGGTCGGTAGCTAACTAGGTAGGTAGGTAAGCAGACAGGCAGAAGTGTTCAGTGCTGCTACAATAAAATATTTTTTTAACCTTAAATTAACTGAGACTTTAACGGCAGCAACTCTTATTTATTCTTATAATCGTACTGTTGAAATAAAATATTAAATATAAAGAAGTGAAGATATAAAGATGTTTCAATGGAATAATATATATATATATATATATATATATATATATATATATATATATATATATATATATTCAGCTTATAACACTGATCAAATCCTCTGAGGCGCAAAATACTGACACCAACTACCTGGATTCTATTAGCGAAGATCAGATTCATTAGCTCAGCATTCGCTGAAGCTTCACATCCTTCATGCTTTAAATAGGCTTGTCTGTGTCCCTCTGACCTGATTTCACGGTGATGAACCATGCCATCTGAGCCATGAACTATCTATATCAGAAACGGGCCACCCCTCCCTCCTCTGTGACTAAAGTCGCCAGCAGAGGGCAGCATCTCGGGGCTTCAACCTGGAATATTCCATGCTCCGGCTTCCTCAGGGGTTGCCTCTCCGCTCACACAGACAGTGACGCAGCTATCTCTGCTTTTGGCTTGGAAACTGCCTATATATTTAGCACCTTGTTTAAAATTAGAGTCCTGCACATGGGGAATATATTTAGCTGATAGTTTAAATAGATACCTGCTGAGTCACACAGGCTGGACACAGCTACTATAGTATATCTGAGGCAGATGTAAAAAGAGAATCCACCTTCTGTAAAAGTATGAACAAGTATGGTGAGGATTTATGGGGTACTTTATGCTGCATACGTCTGCAGTGACAGTGAGTTAAAGGCAGTGAGCAGGAATCTCAGCACATTTTCAGTGCCACACCTTGCTCCAATTAGATGATGGCAACCAGAACCACCTTACAGGTACACGACTGCTTTTAAATTCGCCGTGAAAAGTGATGAGGAAAGCAAGAACAAAACTGCAGTCCAGGGAAATATGAATATTTTATACAATCAGAAAGGAATAGGAATTAAACGAAGCTTCTTGAGGCTGTTGTCTGAAGTTGCAAAGGTTTATTGCAGCTAACGCATATTTAAAGGCTTCTAATCAAATAGGTGCCTTTTTTGTATATTCAATGTTAACCATCTGCAGGTCATTAATCACGGTGCTTACTTTTGGTCAACAAATCAATAGATAATTGATGTGGTGATGACAAGAAGTTTCATCAACTTGTCAGTCTGCCCAGAAACGACATTTTTCATAAACCTGAAATATATCATAAAGTCTAGATCAATAACACCAAAAACACTGTTTGCAGCAAAACACAGGAGGAAATTTCAACTCGAAAATCTGACACATATTAAGTATAAATAAAGGTGAGATTATAAATATTCTTTATTTATTCACTATTTATGTTTTGTCTTTCAGCAAACAGAGACTGGTGAAATTTTAGTTTTGATAGATTTGACGACATAAACGTTTGTTTAAACCTCTTCATGCATGACAGTTGTCGAAAAGCATGTTGGATGCAATAATGTCAAACATGTTTAGAAGTTGTCCTTGTCACCCCGGTAACATGAAGCACAGATTTACCCTGAATAAACCGGATAAAGCACATGACCATTTTATGCTGACTGTGAAACAGGACATTTGAAAGGAAGTAGAGTCATGTTTCTATGTCACAATTTTTGAAAAATGGATCTCTGACTTTGTGTTTTGCAGAGAAAGTTAATACTTTGCAAAGTTTAAAGGCTAATTGTTTTAATCTGGACAGTGCAGACATTTCATTCTTTATGCCCAGGGAAGCTGTATGTTAAATATTTATATTCAAGCAATTTGGTATCAAATCTCTTTAATTTAAAGAAAGTATTCTGATTTAGACATTTAAAACATTTAATCTTCAATTCAAGAAAATAAAAGTTTTAAATGGTGTGAAGTCTTTTATTACGGTGTTCATATTCTATAATCTCGGATGCAGGGTTGTTTTATTTGCTGTAGTTTCCTCCTCATACACAAGTATTTAAAGAATGTCAAAAAAGTCTTTCTAAGCCTCTTAAAATGGAAGCTAACAAGCTCAAAGATGTTCTCAGGATACCACGCCACATTTTACCTGTCAAACACTCTGTACTGTGACTTGTGTTTACCTGAGACTCAACCAGCAGGTATGTGAAGCTTGCCTGGAGCACAAATTTCTGAACTGTCATGTTACATGGGTCATACTGGGTGTGGCCTCATTCGGCTGGTTGAAAAATGATCCGTGTAACGCATACACCTGCTGTCATATAATGCTTTTCTTATTGAGCCACGGAGAAGTCAAACAGGACAATTACAGACAAAAACAAACTGCATGGAAAGCAAAGAGGGAAAAGACAATTTGCGTGTTAGCTCAAACTGATGTGTAGAGTCTGTGCATGTTGCATGTGCGTGCATGTCTTTTCCTCTGCACGCTAAGAGGTTTGTGTAGGTATCCACCTCACCTTTAGGCTAGATTTGAGTCAGCCAGTGTTCAGAACACCTGAAACAGTGTGACAGTTTGGCGTTATCCTGAATTTTTTTCTGCAGATGCTTGGATAGGAGTGGGAGCTCTAGGCTGTCAGTTGTCACTTTATTTTTTGTTAATTTAATTTAAAAAAACAAAAAAAACACTAGGAACTAATTATCTTCTGCTGTTTCTAAACATTTAAATGTAAAAATGTGAAACCAGTCACTTATCTATTGTAATTATAAAGCAATGGCTTGCTTTTAAGTTCGAAAGTAAATTTTACTGCACAATAAGTCGGTGGCAAGACTAGATTTTTAAACAAGGTAACTGGATGTACTGAAGACATCGACAACACGGGCAAGAGAATCTGCCGTTAGGAATATTATAGTTTTTGCACTTCACAATTGTAGCATTTGTGAAGAAGCAGCAACAAAAATCTGCTCTTTTCTTTTTAAAAGGTTTTATTGACCAATAAAGATTGTGAAGAATGGCTAGACAGGAAAGTGGGTGATGAAAGCGTGGGAGGCAGCAAAGGTCACCTGGCCAGGACTCGAACATGTGACATCCGTGCCGAGGTCTAAGTCCTCCATACTTGGATTATGCTTTACCACAGCACCACTACACTATCTTTTCTAAAAAGACAGAAAAATTCAGTCTAATTGTATGCATAGGTGAGAGAGCAAACATTTGGGGGTCAAATGTTTGCTCAGTAAACATTTGACATTTGACATTTGTTTACATTAGTAAACAGTAAAAAATGTCAAAAATGTGACTTTTTGACTCACCTACAGTGTTTTGTCTTGCAGCCACTAGCAATGCACACCATACCTGCTGTGAGACATAATGGTGCCACCACCATTGGCACCATTGTTATTTCAGCAAGGACAGGGAAGCTGATCAGGTTTGATGGAAAGAGGAATGGAGCTAAATGCAAGGTAAACATGTAGGAACAAGTGCAGTCATATGCTGCAATAGCTCAAGATTGGCTTTCGTGAGGATAATGACCCAAAAGATTCAACAGAACCCAAAATGGAGTTGTTCAAATCAAATAATATTCACACTGTAGGATGTCTCATTCAAAGTGCAGATCTAAATCAAAATGGGAGTGAGCGGCAAGACTTGAACATTTAGCTACAGCTTGTCTTGGCGTTGACAAGCTGAATCAAACATATCTCTGATTTTCTTTGTATTAAAGTCTAAAACTGCAATGCTCTCTACTTCTACCTGCATGGATTTCTCTTCTTGTTGCTTGCTCCATGTATTGTTGTGCAATAAAATGTTCTGTATGACAGAGCAGCAGTTGATGAGATCCTGAGAGCAGCAGGTGGACCAGCAGATCTCAGTAGGGGTCGTCTTTTCCTTCATCTGTTCTGTACCAGAGTGATACATTATGGCCTCACTGTAGCTCTACTGGACTTTATTTCAATTTTTATACCTCTTTCCTCCTCGTGTCCACCTAATGAAGACATATAAACAGACATGCCAGGCAGTGTGTGTGCATGGAGAAGGCCTTGGTCAGCCAGTTTACTCCTGTTCTGCTGAGTTTTACTGTATTGCCTTACATAAGCAAATAGACTAAGCAAGAGCTTTCAAAATGTACTTGCGTCAACATACAGCTTGACGCAAGTGCAAACATACACACACACACGCATACACACACACACACACACACACACACGCAATGTGTTTAAACATAAACACATTGACACATTTCTCTCAAGACTCTCAACACATTATCTGAGGAACAGTTTCCTCTTTTGACATTTCTGCTGTCTAAATCTGTCACGTTAGTGTGTACGGTGTGTGTACGTGACAGCATGGCTTTAGAGGACGTTTCGTTGCCCTTGGTGCTTTGTCTGGGCTGGATGTGTCTGACGAGAGCCTCAGACTGAAGGGGGGATCTGCAATGGAGGGTAGGGAGTGTGGGCGTGTGAGGCAAAAGTGAAACAGCAGAAGATAAAGAGTGAGAAGGAGTTAGTCGTAAAGAAGTGGTGAAGAGGAAGCAGGAAACGAAAGTAAAGATTGGGAACAGAAATTTAACTGATCCAAAAGATATTGAAATGCACCAGAAGAAAGTGGTAGCACTGTTTGTGTGGAGATCTCTCTGGAAAAATACCAGGAAAACATCCTGCTTTTGCTCACAGCATATAAGTTTGGAAATGAACTTTAACACTTTTTGTGTTTTAAGTAGTGATTACAAGTCAAACCAATTTTGATTGGTTTGATTTGTAACCAATCAAAATAATTTAGGGATAAACATTGGCTGAGACTTCAATAAAGTTGAAAGTCCAATCAACACACGATGTCTTCGACTCTTCTGGAAAGGCTGTCCATATTTATTACATATGTATTTATAGAGATTTTTGACCATTTTCCCAAAAGAATTAAGCAATGGGGGTTGTGAGGCCTTGTTTCTTGTTGACTCTGTTTTGTTTCTGCCTATTTGCATCCCATAACTTAGAATTGTCAGGAGTTATCATAAGGACCTGAATAACCAATCAGAAAGAGAATTGGAAAGCATATGGCCATATTGCATGAGTCATTCACATGCATTCAGACAACACTTGTTTTGAGCATAACACTTCACTCAGGGACAAAAACAACATTTTAAAAATTCACCGCACAATGTGAGAATAGGTACAACTGGCTGGATCTCAGAGCTCAACAAGGGTTTTAGGAAGAGCCTTGGAGAAACCAATATTTTCTTAAAATTCTGTTCAGATTTGATTACAATTCGCTTCTCTCCAAAATCTTAAATATTTCATTTTCTACGTCTAAATTCCCCTTTGAAATCCCTCCAATAACAAACATCCGGATAAATATATTTATGCAAATTGACATGGCGGTAAAAAAAAAAAAAAAAAGGCAATGACATGTTACCATGTTTCATTGAGATTTTGCTTATCTGATAAAAAAAATAATAATAATAATAATAAATTTAAAAAAACATTATAGAGTAATGGATTTCTTCCAGAGGGTCAAACATTTTTGGACAAACCAATGCTACAAATCACTGTTATCTTGGCATTTTTTGAGAATTTAGTTAGCAAAAAAAAAGTCCACACAACTTTCTCAAAGTCTGAATATTTTCAAGATCATTTTATTTGCTGTAAATATAAAGTGAAGAGTAATAACTATGCTTACAGCTTAAGGAAGCTAACAGATGCAGGCCGGCATTTATTTACACAAAACAAGCCCACTTCAGTTTAGACTTGTGAATAACTCAGTATAAATAGAAACAGGAAGAAAACTTCTGCTGAGTCACTGTTACCTAAATAACTGAAAGCATGCCCCATCCTTGTGTCACTGTTCCTGTTCTTCTCACACTGAACATAAGCAGATGGCAGAGAGACTAAAGGAGCAGTAAACTGTTTTAAATGTCAAGCAATGGGAACAACTACTCATTATTCTTTTCCAAGATGAGTCATGGTAACGGAGCGCAAAGGCACAACCAGCTTCCTCTTTTGTTGCTCAGAACGACAGGAGTTTTACTGAAGATGCTTTCTGAGCTCCATCAAAACTTTGAACTCATCAGTTGAGGACGATTCGCCAGGATGACTGACAAGCTTCAGATATGCAAGACGTCGTGGCCAAACAAAAGCTCAAACAGAACATCTGTGGTGATTCAATTAGCTTATTTATTGTTATACGAACTTGGGCTGGTTATTGTTGCAGGAAACCAGGATGAGGTTTATGTCTCTCTAACTCTTCAGCTATTCACATTTACAGTAACAGTCTGCGTGTGCAGCTCAAACATGATTCATTTACAAGATGTGCTGTTGCAAACGTTTCAAACACACAAACAAATATTCTAAGTTCTCTTCTTTCCTGAAGTCATAAATAGGTTGTTTTGTAAAATACTAGTTGGTCATCCAAGCTCAACACCTTGAGAACAGTTTGCAGAATCTATAGCAACCTTCAAGTGTTACCAGTTGCTCTTGCTACATAACGTTTTACTGATGGTTTGTGAATAAACCCGTATATTATAGTAGCAGCAAATGGGCAATATAAACAAGCTCTCATATTGAGCTTTTGCATTTCAAAATTTAGCTCTTTGAAGTTAGATGCTTGAAACCAAAAGCAGCTTAAAAGAATAATTTAAACTTTCTAAAGTGAGGTTCTGTAAAGTTATTAATAGAAATAATTCCCTAAGCTGTAGAAGACGGTAAACATTTCCCAGAGAATTTGTATAAAAGTGAAGAAATCTTCAGAGGGGTGAAAGGTTAACAGCTAATTGCTCTGGGGGTTCCTGTTTTTGATGGTTTTAGCAGTTAGCCATCCACAATTTCGCAGGAGACCATTCATGCCTCTGCCTGATAAAATTCCCAAACACAGAACTAACTAAGTAACTACTTGAGTATTTTGAAGACAGTATAAAGAGTTTCTTCTGTTGACACTGGATGAACAATATTCCCACAATACCAAATTCTACGGCACAAAAATATTGATGAGAACCAGTCAGAGGAAAACAAAGAAGTCTATGTAATTAACCAAATCCAAACCATAACCCAGACTGCAGGTCTGAAACTAAAAAACAAACTGCTCTACATACTGGAAAGAACAAAGCATTTTTCCAGAGTTATGTTTTCCATTTATCTCTCTGTTAATAAAATCTACCGCTTAGCCACCAGCAATTCCCCACATGTCTCTCTTTACGAGTGTGCGTGCGCGTCTGAGCATGCCACAGAAACGCCCGATCCACCCAGAGTCTTAGTTTCACTGCCTTCATGAGTCCTTTCCCCGCGGGTGTGAAGGAGGAGGGACTGGGTAGGGCAAGGAGGGAGAATGTGGGTCAGCCCAGTTAAAGACCTTTCACATGTTCCAGTCAGCTGGAATCTCGCCTCCAGTCCAAACCAGAACGTTATGTAAGAGGTTATCGATCCATGACAGTGCACACCGGAAAACGGAGCGCCAGACGGGGGGCCGAGGCTGCTCTCTGCTGCAGTACGGTCACATGGTGTCACAGCAGTGACCTCTCAGAGTCTTACTGGAGGTGAAATACTCAGCACAAACCGATTCAATGAGTCCAAGACTAAGTTAAAACGACAGAAGAGATTTTTATGATATTAATATTTAACCTTCTCGAGTGCAAAACTGCAGGCACTGGCACTTTGATACTAGAAAACAGAAAGTGCCTGAGAGTGGCTTGTCAGCTTTGATAGCTACCACTTGTCCCAAACACGTCTTCTCTTGGTTACCCAGTCAGAGTGATGTCATCGCTTTCAGCAGCCACCCTTTCACCAAGCTGCCTGCATCTATCAGCTTCAGCACTTCTGTCCTTGTTTTCTCTTGGGTGGGGTTCCCCAGACTGTCATTATTAGCTGTTCCAAGGAGGAGACAAGTAAGGATGTTTGGGACAGAATGAAGGCTGGTGAGAGGCTGGATCAGACTGTCTGGGGATAATGTGTTCCTTTTCCAGCAGCAAGGTTAATCATATCAGTAAGTAGGCCTTGGCCCTCATTGTGGCAACCGAGATAAAACATTGTGAAAAAGCTGTTCTCCTTGCGGCGCAACCGTGCACTTGTTTGCTATCTGCTGTGTCGCAGAGAGAAATTCCCTGAGAATGAATAAAAGAATGATATCACAGCTGAAACATGCAAAGTCATCTTTGACGCTCGAAAAGAAAAGAATATGACTGCAGTTCAGAAGTGAGCAGACAGCTTTTAAAAGAGATGAAAAGCCCCGTCCCTGTGTTGTTTCCTGGTTACAGTCGAATGAATGAGGATGACATCAGAGCTGCATCAAACTTATGAAACAGCTGGATGCCGATCACATGAATCAATGCGGAAACAGCTGATTCCTTTCTTTGGCTTTGGCCGCGGAAACCAGGAAGGGACTACACAAATAGTTCAGAATACTTCCTGGAACAAGCAAGCTCGGTGCAATGAGGTGATAAAGACAAAGGGCAGTGGTTAAAGTCCACTGACTGCAGAAGGGAGTCGTGAAAGCTGGATAAAGGCCAGTCAACTGGGAGCTACATTCAACCTCTAACAATAATTACACAGATAGATCTCAGTACACAGGAATATGCTTGAACAGTTCATATGTTTCAGTTAAAAAAAAATGTTACCTCAAAACCGGTCATCCGTTTCAAAATGGAAATTTTGGAAATTGCACATGGAAATGTTGGTAAAAAAAAAAAAAAAAGTATGCACACTCAGGAGTCAAGCATGTGCACAATGAGTTTCATTACATGTAATTACATTCAACAGTCAACTAATATCTACATTAAGTTCTTATGCACTGCCATTTGTATTATTCAGGTGTTCAAAGTTCCCAAAGCTCTTTAACTTGTGCTCATTTAAAATGTTGGCAGTTTTGACCAAAAATCACAAAAAAGACAAAAAAAGGAACATGTTTTATTGTAATAATAATAACAATTTGTAGAAAATTTTAACCTTTGATTCAAGTACATTTAGGCTACACACCTAAGAAAGAAAAAAACATTTTTGGTTTTCACAAAATCACTTATCAGCATCCTTAACTCATATTCAGCTGATCACATTCAGTTCAATGTCTAAGAATGTTTAATCACTTCCTGTTTCTCTGTCATGACACAAAGGTCAATTTTCTAAGTAACTCTTCAGAATTGAAAAGATTAGGAAACTTTTTAAGTAAGGCTTAAATATGTGAATTAGCAGAAGTACAAAATAGCTTCTGCTGATTCGGAAGCATACGTTTCTGAACCTGTTTTTATCGAAGCTCACTGCATCTTTAACTCTGAAAAAAATAAATATATTCAAAGATTAAGTAAGCAATTTTCAAGGAAGTGAAATCAGACTTGTGGTTAGGTTTTTCAACCAAATCAAAAGGAATAATCTTTATTAAATGAGCATTCCAGCCACAGAAAACATGCAGAATGAGCTGAAAAAACCACAAGAGACGACTAGACAAAGATTCCTCGCTTGGTATCTTGTAAAATGTCATAGGAGAAAATGTGTTGTCCTGCTGGCAAAAATGGGTTTTTATTATTCTTAGTGTAAGATTTTTTCCCCTATAAATGAAACTGCTGCTTTAGGGTGAGGCGATGGTACATCAGTAAAGGGCGAATTTATCTGAACACTTTTACTCATTGTTGATTGACTGTTTCAAGTCTGACCAGAACTGCACACAGGAGTAAACCTCTTTGGAACCAGGGTGGAACTTTCCATTGCTGTTCACAAAGCTGACTTCTGCAGAGAGAAGATCTGTGCTACTGTACAGGCGTGGAGGTTATTTGTTATGGGGCCTGACTGCCCCGTAATGTAGGTCATTCAATCTATAATAGAGATCTGAACGAGCTGACTCGTTATTAGCTGTAGATCTGTGCAAGAACGATACAGACGGTCATGAATTGAGAGGATACATAATAAGAGACACAGAAGGAAATGGATTCTTACTGTCAGAAATTAGATCGTGACTGAAGAGAAAACTTAAATATGACTAAAGGTAGAAATTTGATTGACACAGTTTCAACATATTCACACATTGCAAGCTCTTTCTGGGAGATTTTTCAGTAATATGCCTTTACAACTGGATGAAGATCCCACTGTGACGTAAAAAAAAAAAATACACCAGAACACTAAGAACATACAACAGGTCATAAAGTGAACAGACCATGAAGACTTTGGAGCACCGGCAAAGTTTTCTAAGGTCACAGTGGTATTTTGTGAAAGCAGAGGATTCTGGTTCTATATGTAGTTTTCTGAAAAATGGTTTCAAGTCAGCTGTTTTTTTTTTTCTGTAAGCTACTAAATCCTACCACGGCTCCAGCCGCAACTGGCATCAACATCAGATTAACCTTTCTCCATACCACTGGGAAAATAATGAGACAATTCTGGGAAACTAAAAAAAAAAATGTGGATACATTGTTTTCCTTTTGAAGTACTTTATTAGTATCGGTTATTGGTATGACTCTGCATTTGAAACAAAAGAATATTTAATTTCGGGGTGAACAAACCCCAATGTCGAAGCTTGTTGTTTGATGAGGTATGACTGGGCTACTTCAGCATTCAGTCATAACATCACTGCTCGTCTAAAGGTGTCTGTCTAAACATTATTTAAATGTCCGTGTAGCAGTGCAACAAAGTGGCATTTACCTCAATGACTGGCATTTAGTCAGACAGCGCCCTTTGGGTGAAAAATAAAATGAAATATATTTGTATAAATCACTCCTCGATCTGCAACTTCGAGGAGCAACGCAAGCCTTGCATTTTTATCTCTCCAACAGAGGAGGGCATGACCAGTTGGTCTTATTCTGACACGGCATTTTCCACCTTCCCTTTGAGTGTTGCAAGTTCTACTCTGCTCCTTTAAAATACTGCAGTGTCATCTCACATGCATCCAGCTTTTGCTGAGTCATTGGGTTCAGAGTGCTTTTGTAACCTCAATCCAGCAGTGCCTCTCATTGGCCTCGGTTTCCACACTGCACTCTGAACGGTTAGCTTTGCAAATCAGTTTCTTTTCGCCACAAGCGTTTCTTAAAGACGCAGAGGCTTTCCCCTCCTTGCCCCTGTGACTGATGGCAGGAAAGAAGGTCTTTTCAAGCGGTCAGGATCTACGATGTTAAGGGTTTAGCTGTGGAAGAGAAAAGTACAGTGTGTTGTGCCAGGGCAAAGAGAAACTAGAAAGTGGATGGGTGGAGAAGACGAACAAAATCAGTGGCTGTGTGTGAGCTGCATTGTTTAATCAGTGAGAGATTTCATATGCAGGAAAAGAAATAGCCCGTTCTAAAGTGAAGGATTTGCTGAACCATCATATTCATCCATATCCTCTTTAAGGAAAGCCTAGAATCATATTTCACATAACTAGTTTAACTCTAGTTGAAATCTCTGTAAAACTGTTACGTGTGTCACTGAGTAAAAAACAAATTATTTTAAAATTGATCTGATTTTTATAAAAACTAAGTTTTGCTTTTCATATTAAGACATGTAAAAAAAATAGCATCCTCCAGTGAATATTCAGTTAATTTGTAAAAGGAATGTTAGCAAAGATTGTCTAATATTTTGTGAAATTATGATGATTCATTTAATATTCAGTCTTTTCTTATGAAATATTCACATCTTAGTGTCATTCATAGAAGGTGCTTTAACTGCAAATAAACAATTTTAATGTTTTCTGGTCAGATAGAGTTTCCTCGTTTAGCTGAAACTTAATTTAAATATTTAGTTTTTTGAGTTTTTTTTTTTGTTTCCCCTCTTTAAGGTGAGAAATGTTTGAGGACATTTTTTGCACGTTCACCCTGTTTCAAGCCTTTCCAAAGCCCATCAAAGAGATCGAGATATGGCCTTTAACTCAGCTGAGGAATTTTCACTTTCTTTTGGCATACTTTGTAGCATTCATGGTGGATTCCATTATATTGAGCTGGTCTGGTCCTGCTGCAACAAAGCATCCTCTAAACCATAGGTGTCAAACTCCAATCCCCAACGGCCGGAGTCCTGCAAAAATTAGATTTATCTCTGGTCTAACACACCTGAATGAAACAACTACATTGTTTCATCAATGTGCAGTCCACGTTTTTTTAAATTGTGGGGTTGTCGAAGCTGAGAAACATCTGCACTTTCTAGTACACTTGCCTTTGAGGACTGGGGTTTCACACGTGTGCCCTAAACCCAGACTCTTTCGGTTCAGTGAACCACACAACTGGCATTAGCTTCACTTCCTGTGCGAGTTTCACATCAACAGTGGCAATCAGTCATTTGCATGGTGTAGCCGCTGGACAACCATTCAGTGCCTGAGGATCAACAGTTTCTGGTAGAGTCAAGCCCAGCAAACTCCTAAGTGTTTATAGAGTATATACCTTCCTCATTCCTGGACCTCAGGGCTCTCTGAGCTTCACAGGCTGGATTTCTGCTGTGTTCCATACCACCCTAGTTTCACTCCTGCAAGTCTCACCTACCTCTGGATCTCCTCCAGATTCTCTGTGTTCCATCAGCCTATCTGAACACCATGTTCAGGAAAATATTGGATCTCATAAATAATCCATCCAGCTTTTACCTTTTGAATCGTAAGACAAATCCCTGTTCTATTCAAAATCTTTTTCCAGACGCTGGAAACCCAAACTCCTTCTTCATATTTAATTGTTGTAACTAAACCGTTTTACTTTCTTAAAATGCTTGTGTCTTTGATTCCGCATGTCAATCACAAAACAAGAAATCATTTTTGGTTCTGTTATGACATTTTAGGGTTTTTATGGCTTATTTAGCATCTTAAAGTCTACTGTCGGGGTGAACCTGGTTGAGATTACTTTAATTCCCATAGCAGACTCAAACAAGATCCGGACAGGTCCTTAAAGAATTACTGTGCTATTTGTTCAAACTCAATGTCTATTAAACTTTGAAAACTTATTTTTTCCACATTGCTGATGTGAAGCATGATTACAACATTCTAATCATGTGTACCTTGTGTGTGTAATTTCTGTCATTAGAAGTGCGAATGACTGTAGGACTCTTCCTCTATTCCTCACCCGAGATTACTTTTGTTTTACTTTTATCCCATTTTTATTTAGATCACGTACAATTTCAGTAAAATTGCTGGAATGATTAAAATAGGCAACATTTACTGGCTCCTTTATCTCAAAACTAGATTGTTGCCAGAACAAATCTCAATTGGGATCTTTCAATGTGAAGTTTGCATGTTCTCCATGGATATTCGAGTTCTCATCAGAGCAATCCTTCAGACTCAAACCATGAATGCTATGTAAATTAGTGACTCTAAATTGCTCTTATTTGTGAGTGTGTGTGTGTGTGTGTGTGTGTAGTAGTAGTCTTTCTTGCCTGTGTTGGCCCTGCATTATAATTGTAACGTGTCTAGGGCGTACCCCGCAATCACTCTGTCCATCCATGTTGTGATCCCAGTTTGGTTGTTGCAGTTTGTGTTGTCTCTCCCTCTTCTTCCTGTCTGTCCCACATCTGCAACATACTACCTCACATAGCTATAATATATAAAGCTCACCACAAATCCCATGTGTTGCCAGATTGTCCATCTTGTTTGCAGTAATGCTAACTTCTTTCAGTTACAGACTACTAATTTTTTCTTTTCTCTTGTGTTCGAGAATCATCTATTGGTCAAGCTGTAATACCTTTTCTGAAAACTCACCACTGTCTTCAAAAACTCACCACCGCTCCTACACACCAGCTGAACTGGTTATTACTCAATGCCGACGAGAGATCAGTCAGGTTTACAAACGCAACATATATTCTTTTACTCCCCAGCTCGCTGTGTGATTCAGACACCCTGGAATCAACCGACCTACTCCTGTGTTGGTAACAGTGCATCAAAACAGTAAATAGAGGTCTTCATAATTCAGCTCTGATCAGCTCTCCAGAGCTTCCCTAATCCCACTCCTCTCTCCTTGAGAACATTCCTCGGGTTGCATAATAAGATAACCAGTCTTCTAAGAGATCTTCTACAATGCCCTTGTTTCTTCACCTTACTTGTAGGCTTGTGAGTTCATGCGTTTGAGTAACAGATTCAGACTGTAATATCAGAGTACACTTATCCATTTCGATGTCAGATTAATCTTGTTCAGGGATCCGATTCCAGTCACAGCTCGGTGAGGCGAAAAACACCCTAAGTTGGTTGCTTGTCGACCAAAGAGCCATACAGAGACAAAGAAAGCAAACATGTGATCTCACCTAGGGGTTGCACACATCATCAACTGAAAAAGAGGAGAAAACGTTCTATTCTACTGAACTACAGAAAACCTCTGACTGCCTCGAACATTTCATTAGAAGCACTTTAAACATATTAAAAAACTGTTGTGACAACTTTTTGTTGACAAGCTCTTTTGTAGAGCTTGTTGTTTGGCAGTCAGCCTGATTGGGAGCACCTGGCCAGTCCACCAAGGATCTTAAACTCGACACAAGACTGCATGCCCCAGACCTCTCTCACACAGAGCCAGAGGGAGGCTTGTCTACCCTGATTCCTCCTGGCACACTGAGACAACTAAAGACACACCTAACAATGGCAATTTAAATCAGTAAACAAGGTTCCTTGAAATGTATGTCTCTGTGTGTGTGTGTTTTTTTTATCACAACCAATGAGCCAGGTCATGACACTGTGTGAAACAAAACACTCTACTGTGATATAAACAGCGGCGCTGTAAAACAATGGTGTACCTTAAAACAGGGAAGCAACACATCCCTAAAACACACACACGCATCCCGTTATAATCAGTGCACTTCACATTTACATGGAAAGTCTGTTTTTTTTTTTTGTTTTTGTTTTTTTTGTTCTTATGTTTTACATTTATAAAGTTGCATTATCTTCCTTTTACAGTGCATAGTTTTGTGAATGAAATCATTTGGAAGAACACAAATCTGTATGCACTGGGAAAATACTGAATCATAAATCTGAAAACATACTGCTGCTATTTGTATCGGTGCTGCCACTCTAAAGACATAAAGACAATCTACGGCGTGAAAAAGATGGAGGAAAATCGCTCAGAAGTTAGTGCTTGCAGACAAATGTTCTATTTGCTCCACATTCCTTTGGACTTGGTGTATAAGACTACTATGCAATTTTGGTGTCTACAGATGTCCATGTACACGTCCACAGACTTGGAGAAGGAGGACGGGGAGTGATTAAGAATGAGTAAACTATCGGGTTGTTTGCACTGCCATTTTCATTTCTTACTGTCACTGAAATCATTTTAAAATAGCTCAAGCATGAACGATTTTCCCAGGATTTCCATAAATTCTTGTACAAAAACTCAAACACAATTTATGGAAAAGGCTTACAACCACAATATTGTTATCAGATGTCATGGAAGCAGCCTGGATAACTGAGATCTTAACTAAAACCTTTCTCTGGCAGAGACACTCTTCCATGGACCATAACACTTTAATCCTGCATGACCAAGATGGTCTCAGTAATATCCTCCACAGTCTGTCAGTGAATGAACCCTCTGACTCAGCCTCAGGCTCCCAGTTTCATCTCTGAGAGACGAAAAAAAGTGCCCCCACCTGTTGAAGCGTGTGACAATGCAATGTGTTCTGCTTTACAGAGCTATTACCTTGCTTGAACAGGCTCCAAATTGCTCTTTGCCCAGCAGAGGTGCCAATTGCTTCCTGAAATCTATTTAAGAGCTGTATTTAGGAACTCACATCTCAGGGTGACGGAAAGCAAAGAAAGGTTTGACAAAAAAGAGGAGCCAGAAAAGAACAGCTGCATGAGTCATTTTAAGGAGATGTGAAATCATGGCATCAATATTCAGCAAATGCTGTGTGGGTATGAGATGCACAGGAAGTGGCACCATCATCTTTCCATTCGCACGCCAAATAAAAGAATAATAACTACCTGTGCAATGTGTTACAGGAGAATGATTTGTTTCAATCAGGCTGTAATTGCAGTGAAAAGATGATAATTGTACACTATGTGCACAATTATTAGGCAAGTGCGTATATTGGCCATGTGATCATTTTTAGCTCCAAACTTGATAAGCTTAAATGAATTAAAGCATGGCAGGTGATGTGTGTATTGGAAGAGGGTGTGGCCCAAGTAGGTCAACGTATCATATAAAGGTGTGCATAATTTGGGCAAAATTATGCACACCTTTATCCATGAGAATGCTGACAAAAAACGACAAGTATTTGAGAAGAATCTGGCATGAAGTTACTAGGAACCCATTATTCTCCAGCTTTTAACTGCAAGGTAATATTGTAGTAATTCTAGACACCACTTGGAGCATCTAGAAGTACAAGATGTTCAGGGCTCAGAGACGTAGCCAAGGTAAGGAGGGCAGAAACCCAACTACCACTGAACAAATAATCAGGCTGAAGTTTCTAGACTGGGCCGAGAAATATCTGAAAACAGATTTTTAAAGGTTTCCACAAAGTGGAAGCGGGGTAATGGTATGGGCTGGTATTATACAATTTTAGCTGATAAAGCATTTTTGGGCTGAAGATGGACTCAAAATGAACTCCCAAACCTACTGCCTGGTTTTTAGAAACCTTAAGTAGTTTCTAAAAAACTACTGCCAGTTTTCAGAAAACACTTTCTTCAAGCCGGAACACTTGAAGAAAGCGTTCCTGCTTCCTGACGTCTGCTTCTTTAATAAACACAATGATGTAAAACATAAACTCTGTTTTCGTGGAGCAAAAGGGATTGCTGAAAAAATTACTATTCTCAAAGTAATAGAGAATAGTTAGAATATTTGCAAACAAAGAAACAGTTAGGTACTGTAACCAAATGATATTTTCTAATCTCCTAAATGTTAGGCACCCACACAGATATTTGAAGGCAAAGGATCTGCTATGTTGTGGTAACTGAGATCAATTATTGTTGACTTCAAGATTGTAAGATCAGAAATGTAAGCCTCTGCAAAAATATTTCCTTTACACATGTTGTAAAGGAACCACCATGTCATGAGAAATGCAGGCCAAGGCTTCACTGGTTTATTTGTAGAGCACGGTATGGCCTGTTTTAGGCTAGGAAGTGTAAGATATCCCGTTTGCAGTTTGATCGTGAGAAAACACTGGACGTCAAGCTTCGAAACATACCAACGTCCTAAGGTTTGGACTGTGTGTTTGTCTTGCATCTCCAATCCACTTCCAGGAATTAAAGCACCTTAACCAAAGACAGCACAGGCTTAAAAGGTTCGAGTGGTATCCTTTAAGTGGGGTTGTCTGAGGCCAATGTAAAACTGCTGTGAAGAAGAACTTTGAAAACTGTTTATTACACAGAAAAAGACAAGATATTATCTTAAGTGTGACTGACTGTCAGTTGGACTTTATCAGTTCGATATATTCAGTTTGTGGTTTCATGTTTTCATCGTAACATCACAGTGATGTTGCTCCAGTGTAATGTTATCCAATGATATAAAAAGTTGCTTCCAACTTTTCTCTTTTAAAAAACACTACACTCAGTAAGTCGTGGAAAACTTTAGCGTAGTTGTGATTCAAAACAAACTGTTTAATTTTTTTGTAATAATATAACTCAAATGTTTCAGGAAAGAAGCTGTAAGAAATTAGTTCAGCTCAATTCAAAATGAACTTATCTTGCTTCTGACATCTTATTCTCTTACTGTTAAAGTAGCAACATTGCAGAAGCACATCCAGTTCTTGAAAATGAAAGTAAGTACAATTTGAGTCATTCAAAAATGTGTTAATGGCATTTTTCTTTGAATTTAAATACATTTATTCTTTGGTGAGATATAATGTACTGTTGTACAATTGTGTATCTGTTTGAAACAATTTTCACAAATGTAAAATGCGAGTGTAAACATTGAGTTGGGGGCATGGCCAGCAGTAATTTATTTGGATTTAAAGTAACAACAGGCTCTAAAATAGCTCGTTCTGAAAGGAAGTGGAAATAGGCCAAACTGAGCAGGTGAAAGTTCATTATTTGAGAATAATTTTGTGCAAAAAATATAATGAACATATTTTTTTTTACAATTGATAGACCTAGCCAATATTATCCTAGGAAGCACAATAACCTTTAAGCCACTTACCATCCCAGCAACAAAATATTTTGGTCAAAGAGACGAAATGTATTTTTCAGCATTTTACATGTAAAATGCACAATGCTGAAGTCAAATGGAGCAGTCAAATGGAGCAGTCAAATGGAGCAGTCGAATAATCACCACTACAGGGTCACTTGAAAAAAAATCTATACATTTGCAAACTTGAGCTTTGGGACAATTTTACTTTTCCAACAGGGCTGCACAATAACTTCCCTTTAGCGATAATAAAGATGATCAACTAATTTCCAGTTTGATTTTTCTCTAGGTTAGTTGACCAAAGCTATGTGTTCAAAGTGAGCTCAAATCTATACAGTCAAAGACAGAGGGCACAGACACAGTGTACTTCTGGAGGGAACAGTCAGCTCACAGTATGAACCTGGTCTGTACAAGCCAGTTGAGAACAGGAAGGTTTGGTTTCCTGAATGCTGTGTGCTTGTGCTAACATTCCTGTCCCATTCCATAGAAGCAACAAACTATACATTTACGCAATAATGAAAGCTGCATCACGATGAAGAGGCTGTGATTCTGCTGTTCTTTAAAACACAAGTTTTGACAAGTTATTGAATTTTAAGTACTCACTGTATTAGCTGCAGAGGTTTAAAGTGTTTAAATCCAATGTTATAAAAAAGATGGTTTGTCCGTATTAAAGATCACGTACTTCTGAATTTAAGTATCAGTGAAACCCTGCTTTCAGGCTCTGTTGCTACCGTATGCTGAATGTACTGTGCAACACATCATGTAAATCTTTATATCAACTTCAGTTCCCAAGAGAGAGCTACATTCACAGCTGGTGAACAAATGTTTCGTTTTTTGCTGGGATTTAAAAGAAAAATGCTGCACATTCCAGTCTCTTTTCCAAATGTAGAATTGTGACTTCAACAAGCAAGCCTCCAATTGAGGTTTCCACCCATAAGAAGGAGCAGTCACTTTGTGGTGGTAAAGTCTGACTCTAACTCTACTCCAGACCACAGAAATGCGGTGTTTGTTTAAAAAGAATGGAAAGTTGAACCCTGAAAAACAACTGAAATGCTTAAGGGGTTTTAGTTATTCACATACCAGAGTTACATATTTGGGGTTTATTTTGCAATGGAACCCACAATTTCCCAGATGTAAAAGTAAAAATAAAAGATCAGGGAAACCAGTGTGGTACCTTACCAGTGGAATCACAATCGATTTATATCATAAAGCGATATTAGTCCAAATTTGCTAATAGACATCAGTCCATTTGTGTCCTGTGATGTTGAAAAGCTAGACTAATTCCTAACAAGTTTAACATAAAACAATTTTAAAGTAAGTTCAATGGTAGAAAAATACAATATGATTTATTAAAACCAATTAAATGCATTTAAATTAATTCCAAATTCAGTTCAGATCACTAGACTAGAAGTTAATTGCTAAAACTACAGGCACACTACAATTGTAGAACAGAGCAGAAAATCATCTGACCAACACCAGCAGGGAAGGTGGGGGAAAGTGTCTCGCCCAAGGACGCAAACAATGAGGGCAGGCGGAGCACCGATTGTCATTAATTGATTGGCCCTGTTGAAATTTATCAGAGAAATCAAGATCAATAGGAGAAATCCCAGACAGAAGATAAAGAGAGATGAGAATAGAGTGGAATTGCATATAAGCAAATGACCAGGCAAACAACTTGGTTAAAATAAAGAATCCTCCAGGAATATATCCAACAAATCAAACATTTTTGACTTGTTGTTAAAGCCGTTCAATAATTTAAAGTTATGGAAGTACTTAGTAAAAATCTGGACTTGAATCTAACTGAACTGCTGGGATGTGACTTTATATGAGCAGTTTGTGCTGAAAAACGTTTGATTGTTGTTGAATTAAAACAATCTTTCAAAGATGATCAGCCCAGAATTCCTCCAATATAAGAGCCTCACTGCGAGTTATTGCAAATGCTGGAGGGGAGCTGCTCCCCATGGTGGTTCAACCAGTTATTAGTAAGAGATAAGGAAGTCTTTAGCAGCACTGTACTGGTGCATCGTGTCTTTCATTTGTTCCTACTGGAGCAGGAGACAAATGGTTTACAGGAAAATTATGAAAGCTGATACCTGAAATCAGAAAACTAGAGCTCAGATGGTTTATCAGTTTATAAGATCTAATCCAACAAAGAGGCTTGCCTCTGACATTTGTGTAACACACTAGATTAAGAAATAGGAGCCTTTGTGGAATTTATATATCTATATATTCCACAAAGGTTTCATTGCACTTATTTTCAAATAAATATATTATATACATATAATATCAATAGCTTTTAATTCTTCAATTATGTATAATTTTATCTGTTTTCCAAAAAAAAAAAAAAGTTATTTCTGAGTACTTACCAATACCTAATTGGCCCACGGAAAAGTCGCCTGCTATGGGCGAGGGTACAATCATTGGCTTAGACTTCTTAGACCCGCCTTAGAGCTCGAAGAGATCTTAAATTCAATTGGTCGGTTCAGCTGATCGTCATCGTGCGTGTAGAGCGAAGCTCAGTGACGCTGTTTTCACTCCGCCTCTGATTGGTCGGCAGGGTGTGCAGACGTCAGGCCGCTGCCAGCTGATCGGAGTGAGAAGCCGGTTTGAAGAGAGGAGTTGGGTCGAGGAGAGAGACCCGGGAGGAACGTCGAGCGGTGGAGAGGAGCCCGGGGTGGGACCATACAACCGGATACACACGCACACACCGGAACGCTTTTTTTACCTGACGTTTTTACAGGTTTTAAACGTTAACGTCGAAGAGTGTAAGGGGGGCAAAGCGGCTTGTCTCGTTGGGGTTAAAGCTGTGTGTCGTCGAAACCTCTGGAACTGACAGAGAAAATGATTGAGAGTTAAGGTGTGGCTGAGGATTTTTTTTTTT
The DNA here is from genome assembly GCA_922788865.1 of Poeciliopsis turneri. NCBI lineage: Eukaryota > Metazoa > Chordata > Actinopteri > Cyprinodontiformes > Poeciliidae > Poeciliopsis > Poeciliopsis turneri. The sequence continues at coordinate 2,048,239 of CAKLNU010000718.1, forward strand.
TTTTTTTTTTTTTTTTTCCTAAAGGTTACAGGACTGAAAAATGTTACCAAACCCAGCCGGCTTCTAAAAATGCATTCATTATGTAATAATAATTAAAAAAAAACCACGCATAACAGATTTCAGGGACTGAGATACATGTTGATATGCGCACCTCTTTATTGCTCAAGTCCCGCACGGCAGCTGTGATTAACCGGGACTGTTGCGTAGTTAAGAAGTGCGTGTCCTGTCATTTGCTTCGGACTGCGTTTGCGAGTGAGATGTGTAACAGACGTGGCAACTTTCCTGCTGTCAACCCCGCTCAGTGTGACTTAACTTGGCAGCACGAATTTCGCATTTTATTACAACAGTAGGACTTGTGTGCGCCACTGACGAACTAATGGTCTGACCTGTGTTAAAAGTAAGTGCGTCTGTCAAGAAGATTTGAGAGACTTTTTAATGAATATGTGGAATGGATACTCAGAAGGCTCATTAAAGAACATTTAATTTGTGTATTTTCTATTGTTGAAATCCAAAGAAATGCTTAAAAAAAAAAAAGTCTATTTTTCCAGCTGTCAAGAGACACGAACCGGGTGTATCCCGAGCAAGGCTCGCTGCTGATTAAAGCTACACAGAGGAAGTAGAAGTTGCTCTATTTGACAGTTGTCCTGTGAGAGCCTCGGCAGTGCACAGGTCCGGCTGACCCCGAGTTAGTCGTGTGGGAAGCACACAGAGTGCATTCCTCAAGGCCCCACCCTTTGCAGCGCAACATGGATGTGAAGAGTTGCCCCCACCGCCTCCCTCTCTTCTTCCTCCTCCTGGTTTCTCTCTCACTCCCCTCCGCGCCATTCATTTCCTCTTTTCAAGCTTGTCTTTTTCTGATTCTCCCTCCTCAGTATCTCCAGGTGTCCGCTGCAGACCACAACCAGGCACAGTCCGGATCCTCTTCCAGAAATCTGCACTTGTATTTGACTGATGGAGGTAAGAGTGGTATTGTATTTGTCTGTATTTAAATCTGCTCTGTTGAGAATGTTTTGTGAATATGGAAACTTTTAAAATTTGCCTCTCCCTTTCTATCTTGTTGCTTACATGTTACATGCCTGATGATAATCAGTTCTGTTGAACCTGTTGCAAGTTTTTTTTTTAACTCGCTGTACTGTGACCCATTTTCTATGAATTCTTGAGCCAGGGATTATGTAATTTTTAAAGGCCTTCTTCGTAGCCCTCCTACTCTGCCTTATGCAAGCTTTATTTGAAAGTTTGCACATTAAGACAGGCAACAGGGGTGAAATATGATAACTTGCCTATTTCACATTTTACAACTCAAATTCCTCAGCCAGTGCGGATGTATTTCCTCCCACCTGTACCATCTGTGCAGTTCAGAACTTGTTCTGGACAGATTGTTGCTTAGAGGCAAATTTTAGGAGCTCACTCGCATCCGATAAGAATTTTGTGTTAAAATACCACATAGGGAAAAAAAAGATGAAAACAGAAGTTGTTTAGTTGCTTTTATTTGAGATAGAAAAGCTACAATTATTAATATTTATCATGATGATTAGTATTAGTAGGATGTTATCTGTAAAATGTAATTATGCTGATTTCACAGAATGTCACACTTTTTTAAGTCATAGTACAAGTGATGAATTAGTCAAACTATCTGCTCATATAGTCCGATATGCTCCACAAAGCTTAACAAGTGCGATTTATTATTTTTTTTAAGCCATTTATTGTAAGAATTGTGACTGGTAGCGCTCTTTTACTTATTCTTTCCACATTTTGTCTGTCCGTTGAAAATGCTCCCAAACGCATTGATCTGCATTTCTACTTGGTGAGAAAACGTTGGAGGAGAGTCTTCTTCCAGCCAGTTGACAAGCAGTCTGCAGCAACAAGTGCAGGCGGGGGGAGGGAGTGGCAACGATCTGCTCTATGCTGTGTATATCCTTCCTTCCAGTACTTTCTCTGGCATCTCATTATACGAGTTCTATACCTGAAAATTTAAGCAGTTTTAAAAACTTAACTTTATGATACCTGACTGTAAGGTGACTCCTTTTGTTTGACTCTGAGAGCCTATGTTTTTGTGATAAGAAATGTATTCAGTGAGCCTCATGTGTAAAGCGAGATAAAGTGTCATATCCATCTTTCAGCCAGCTGACCTGTGTGTAAAGTAAGAAATAAGGGAGGGGCATCACTGCTAGTCCCACTCGGCCTGAGAAACGGGCCATCGCTTTCTCTGGCAACTCTGTAAAAATATTTGAACTGCAGGAAAGGCGTGATGGAAAAATCCTATTCATTTTACTGTCAACCTCACACAGTGCTTTTATGAAATGTCTTATTGACATCGATTCACTTTTACAGAGAGCAGATTCACTCCTCAGCCGTGTAAGACTCGTGTCTGATTTTCGACCTGCAGCAGTCGGCTTTCACTGACCTGCGAAGCATGAAATATGCATTATTTTGATGGGTCGGACATGCCGTCCATGCCCAGGGTGATATTTTTAAAAGATTTAGCCGTGCTGTTAATAGAGCCGGTTCAATTCCCACCCACACATCAATCAGGAAGTGCGGCGTTAAGAGGTAGTTCCAGTTATATGGGTGTAAGAATGTAATTATAAAGTCTGGTTGACTTAAGTAACAGATTAAACTCTTACGTGAAATAGATTCGTTGGTTTTTTTCCTCATGTGCTATGGATTTTCCAATTGGTCTGTCTTGTAGGAGTGATTTATAAATTATCTTCTTGCCTTTTGTCTCTCATACGTTTGACATCGTGCATTAATATTTGCTTGGTTTAGACGCTCCTTGTTCAGAATTACCAACCTGTCTATCTGTGTGTGTGTTAGCAATTATTTGGCAGGGACATTATTGCCGTAACGCTGGATTTGATTAATGCAGCCGTCCAGCGGTGACGTCCGTAGCACCACTCCCCTGACACAGACACACACGGAGAGAACATGTGAGGGAAACATTGCATTTGATGTTCCGATCTGTAATCTGCAGTGAAATGTCAACCAAAATGCCACAGTTTTGATGTAATTCTCTAAACATATATTTAATTTTCTTTGTGCATGGAGGGAGTTTTGGCACATTTTAGTCAAAAATGATGAGAAATTGAATGTCAGGCAATCAGCTGATTAATCAGCTTTTCAAAATTATAATGTGCTAGTCCTGTAGCTGTCCTGCCTCACCGGTGTTGCCGAATTATGAAATACTGATGTATTTTTTATTAACTTGCACTCCTGAATCATCTGTGCATTAATGAACTTGGGGTAAACTGTGCAGGCTTGACCATCACCTACAGCCAATTGATGAGGGGATGATCTGCGGTGGAAATGCAGTAGCTGCAGTGAGGTTGCACAATCCTAAGGCCACACCCAGCCAGCTTCATTGAGCAAACTTTTGACCAGATCTGGGGGGGGTTGGGGTTTTTTTCAAGCTTACAAACTGATTTTTGCAACTAATCTCTGCATTTTTGCTTTAGTTTATAATTTCCTAGTCAAAATAATGCCTGCCACTGAACTGGAATTATGATGCTGTACATGTTAAAAGGTATAGCACAAAAATATAGAAATTTACACAAAAGGTGCTGTTGATGGAGAACTAACACTATGGGCTATTGCAGGGTAAAATAAGTGATTTTATAACGAGAGCATCTCGGGCTGGCAAACACAACCAATTGGCAAAATTTCATCATCTCAACAAATCTGTCTCTTGCTTGTTGTACCTAATTTCTCTGCAGATTTACATTGTCCGATCATATGTGGTGTAAGGCTGTCGGCTCCCATCTGGGCTTTGTGTAGGCTCTCTCCACCAGATGACTGAATTTGCAGCAGTGGAGTTAAATTTGGGTTGCATCCATTCCTGTCACTTCAGAACTTCAGTTTTTAATACTAATCATGATTAGTATTCAATGTTGGGTTTACCGAGTAAACTTAAAATACTTGCAGAGCAGGTGTTGCAGTTATATCACCTGCTCCAAGAGCTATTATAGCTTTAGAAAATAAGATGGATAATTGGTAAACGCTGATCGAGTGGTATTGGTACACAGCAGGCTAGACTAGACAGGCTGAATGCTTCACCCATGTTCTGAATAATGTCAGTTTATTTTTTACACTTTTTACTAAACATGACAAAAGTTTTTCTTTTTACTATTTTGCACACAATACACATAAAGTCATTTCTAGACACTGGGGACATGCTCAATCAGCCTGAATACAAAGAAAGAGGGCTCCTCAACCCGGTTAGTTTAGATCTGCAGGCTTTAATGACGGCAACCCTATCATGCAGCCGCTGCCTGAAGTATATTAGAAGTCTGAAGAAGTCACCAGCATGCTCAGCTTTGAGCTGGTCTCTGCAGGGTCGGGCTGGCGGCTAGGAGCGCTGGGCCTCTCATCAGCCCGGCAGGAATGTGCACCATATGTAAGAAGCATCCCAGGAATGTAACTCGGCCTCGCTGAACTGACCAACCTAAAGACACGGAGCTGGATAAGGGGGAGAAAATGAAGGCAGTGTAGGAGAGATGATGTAAATGGACAAAGCGAATCATTGCAGGTAAAACGAAGGCATAAAGAAAGTAGACGGTGAACTGTAGTCCAAGGAAGCACTAGTCTCACAAAGAGGAAATGAGGAGAAATATAGAGAGGAAAAAAATCTATTTACTTTGTGCTGTTGAAATCATTTTTGTTTTGTGTCGTCCAGAACTAGTGTTTGTATGGGATGCAGTTTGTATTTTTTAACTTAAATAATTGAATAGAAATTGAAGGATAAGCCAGGAAGCTGCTAAAGTTTTGAGTTTGTTGCAGAAAATGGGTATTTTGGGAAGAAAAAGAAATACTTTAGTCTCAAGCTTGCTGGCTTTTGTCTGAGTAAATGTGTCAGTAATTACAGTCTAGTCATGAGGCTTCCTACGCCTTCAGCACAGGCTTAATTCCAGTCTAAAAGAGGTTGGAGACCAACACCATGTCATGTCTCATCTATTCAGTACACACCTGCAGTGTCTGTAGGTAATGAAACATGAACTGCATCACAGCTTTGCATCAGAAGTTACTTTTAAGCGAGTCATAGATTTCGTTCCATCATCCTTTGGCTTTTGGGTGTAACTAAGACCAAATAACACAATTTTTAATTAATTTACCTAATTAAACAAAATACAATAATTCAAACTAATATCCGTTGTATAGACCTACCTACTTTTCCTAGTAATTATTGGGTTCTTGTTCTTGTAAAAACATCTACCAAATGTCACAATATTTATTCTTAAAGTAATTTCGAGCCAGTTGTTTTCAAGCAAGTGATTTCATCTGTTCAACATGGTCCTAGATATGTGTAAGGGCTCCAGATATAACAGTTAGAGCTGTAAGTGTTTCACCCTGTTGGTCATGTGGTTGACAGATTTTTGTAAGTAAGAAAGGAAGTAGTTCTGTTGTAAAGCAGGGTCAAGAAAGAACCTGATCTCATTGGGCACTCAATGTTCTGCTGGATAGCAATGATGCTGACCAAAGGTACATTTTTAAAAAATTAAGAAACTGTGACGGTGTCGGAGCAAATGATTCATAAGCACCGCATGAGCACAGCCACTGGCTAATTGTTTACCCTCAGAGTTGGTGTTTGCTTTGTAGCCTCTTATCATTGGTAAACTAAGGCTGGACTAACGATTAAAATGTAATACAATCGGATTGCAAAACCCTGAAAATGATAATCCTGCTATAAAGAAAATAAAATGGAGAATGAATGTTAAATGAATGAAATCGTTATTCTATTGGCAAAATCTAAATTTGGCATAAGGAGGACCACATGGACTCAAACAAGGACTATATATTATGTGCTAAAAACATTTTTTCCTCTTCATGATAGCAAAATATTATATCCCCCCAAAATCCTGCAAAATTTTGTAAACCTAATACCTTGTGTTAGATGTGTCCTTTGACCCTGTATAGTACAGGGTCAAAGGTTGTTGACAATTGACTATTGTTGCAAATTTGCCTCAAACATCCACACATCTAAAAAGAATACCACAATATGCCTCCAATATGAAGAACCATATTGGAGGCAATATCACTTTTACTGGTCTGAATTATGTCTAATTTCACAAATTGGTATAATTGCCTTTATTTATCTCTGTGTGTGTTAAATTGAAATTAGGAATCTCTAATTTAACAACTTTCTCCAACAGCAAAGCAAGTTTAAAAAAAAAAAAAAAAATTCTATCATTAAGCTCTGGTTTTTGTGGTTGACTGTGAAAGTTGCCCTGAAACAGTCACTGCATGTTATGAATTTAATTTTAAAGAAGAAAAGTGTTGAGATCAATTGGTCCAGGCCAGCAGGACGTGTTCCAGAACAGAAGTTGATATAGGTCACTTTATCCCTCCACCCCAAGTTGGAGGGATGACGAGCAGAAAAGGCCTGATGGTCCATCTGCTGAACATATTTACTCCAGGTATCCAGCAGAAAAATCCAGCAGAACATAATGATTTTGACTTTTTTGTTTGTTTGTTTAGAAATACCGAAATATTCCTCATATTTAAAACTTTAAGAAATAATCTTAACATGAATTACAACTTGATATTTTCATGTGAATTAAAGTAGAAGGAATTGAAATGTAGCCCTGCCTACCCTTCATTTGAGAGAGGAAGCCGCTTCATGCTTCCCATCTAAAGATCGCAAATGTTGGTCTCTTCGTCAAGAGTGCAGAGGCAGAGGTTGTGAGGGACATATTTACATTTCACCAATCATAGCTGAGCAGTGATTTATCTTTCAAATTATATATATATATATATATTTTTTTTTTACAGTATATTTATTTGCATTTTAAGTATTTATTTACCAAAGCAAAATTAGAGTGATTATTGGAGATATGTCTGATCCGTTTGTGTCACACTCTCTGGTCCTTCAGAGGCAGTGCAGTCGGAGGTGAAGGGGCGATACTGTGGGGATACTCTGGATTCGTACCATGCATGGGCAGCTGCCACTTCTTATTCATTCTCCCGACAGGCATTTCCTGTCTTTCTGCGTTCTAGCTAAACTGCTAGTTTGAGGGGGAGGGTGTACGTATATTCTGAGGGAGAGGGAGAGAGGAAGGATATATTCATGGGGACCAGAGAGGCATTAAAGCTGAGCATAAACAGGGATGGGCATAAACAGATACATGGGGAGGAACAATGTACTCTTTGACACACTTCTTCCCAGTGGTGGGAAGGAAGATGATGGCCGGAGGAAGCACACAAATCTTTTCTTTATGTAGCTCTTCTTTATCCAGTGTTCACACTCCAGCTTCCACTCATTTGTGTCAGGGTCTCGCTTCTTTGGCCTCTGCATTGTCTTCAGTGGGAGAATTTTTTTATTTAATCTGTGTCTTTCGTGCCATCTTGTTTCAAACACCTGAAGAAGGTTTCCTGTGAGATGACATCACGAAGGTAGACACACCTACATGTGCATTCTTTCCCAGCTCACATGCCAAACCGTTTCCGTTCATTTCTAGCTGCAGATGCTTTGAATTGAATCCCCATAGAAGCTGCACAAGACTTTACTGAAAATACAGCTTCCTCTTCCTGGTTCCCACCTGTCGGTTTCCTGCTACCTGACGTCATTGTCTTCCTTTTGCAAACAACACGGTTCTTTTGAAGAAAGTCAAGCTGTGCACTCCGGATGAAAGTTTTACTCTAGTGCGAGTCATGTCTGGCATAATTGTTGTCAGGTTGCATTCTTGGAGCAAAAATGCCCAATTTAATCTGTGGCTTTGTGTTTGCAGTTTGTACCTTCTTGATCTCCAAGCTTAACCCCCTAAAGAGAGAGACCTCTTATTACTGCTGTTTGGATCTTGCCTAAATGTTTACTGAATGTGAACCAGAGAAAACATCTTATATAATCTTGGTATTTTATGGGGTCTGCTCTAATGAAGGCCTGTTTTCTACTCTTCTCATGATTTCCACACAGCTTGAAAATTTTGCATTTTCTAGTTATTTTCTATTGTTATTTAAAAGATCAAAAAAACATGAACTTCAGAAAAATTGTATTGCATTTTGCTTTGATATGTGTGTTCATACGATGGCCTTGATATTGGATATGTTCACCACAATTTTACTTTTTACCAAAACTTTTATTTTTTTTATTAACAGATAAATGCACAAATAAAAAAATTTGAAAAGGGACCTCAATCCTCTTTCCCAGTGGCCTTAAATTGAACTCAAGCTCATTCATATTGTCATTGAAACTGACTGAAACATTAGCAATTGATTCTTATTGAATAGTAGCTAAAAAATAGCAATAATCTTGTGTTTTGCAGTTGGATGAATATTTCAGCTGCCGCTAATTTCAGTTTAAATCATTAATTCAAATGTGAATAAACGACAGCCGCAGGGTACAGCATGCAATATGGAGGCAGACTCAGGCATTCTGTTCGAGCACAAGGACAATCTGCTCTTTTGTTCACTTTTTACTGTGTTTAGTTGTATGTTAATACGTCTGCATGTGGATCCTATAGGGAACAAGCTGGTCACTCATCCATATAACTGTGCAATAAAACAATGCATAGATCTGGTCACTGGGTGTCTCATGAATAAGGGTCCAGGTGACAATCAGCTTATTCAACTTGGAGAGCAAAGAATGTAAATGATAAATCTTCTAAGACAAGGTGTTAATGTTTGCATGCATTCCTGCAGGTTAAGTTCTTGGAACCTGAAAGGTTTTTGCAGAACTGATATTTATTGAGTTTCTATTTTTTTTTCCCTGAAAAACAGTCTGTTCAGGGGAGCAGGGGATTGGAAAGTTGTATTCTAATATGTGATTAATTGCCAAGCTGGCTCACAGTGACTTCTGGACATCACTTATACCAGTAATGTGCATATTAGTGTGCATGTTGGAGGATTTCAAAGCATCTTTTTGTGCATTTTAGTTTCATTTGCCATCAAACTTGATTAAGGTAGATATACACGACTGAAATGACATGAAGCATGAAGTAGAGCTTTGTGTGGGTAAAGGAAGAAACCCGTTATGAGTGGCCTCCTCTAATCTATTGCAAAGGTGACAAAATTGACTGTAGCAGATGGCCTGACTTATTTAACTAAAGTTCAATATATAAAACCTCACAAAGATCTAGTATCTGTATTTTGTGTCTTGATCAGTTTGGCTCATGCCAATCTTTGCAAGTACTTGGAAATTTGGCAACTTAAATTGATGTACATGAACTTGTACATCAGGTTCAGCTGTTTGATTCAATAGTTTTTTACCAGAAAGAACAAGCAGCTCAATGATTTAGGCTTCCAGATGTGGTGAATAAAAAAACTTGTCTGAGGAGATTCAATGATCTTATTCAAGATGATGGAAGGAAACGGGAGCTTGGTTTTAACTCATAACTTGTTAAAACCAAGTTATGAGGAATGGCATCTCAAAACCCAACACCTCAAAACATGAAGCCAGTACACGATGGCAGCTGCTTCAGGCTGCTGGTGGAGGTGTAATAGTGTGTGGGATATTTTCTTGGCGCCCAATAACAATGGACCATTGTTTAAGCAACTCAGGATTTGCAAGTTGAACTATCAATTCTCAGTCTTCTGATGGCTACTTAATGCAGGATGAAGCACATTTTTCTTTAACATGGTAGTAAGTTCATCTCACTTTGATGGCATCCATAGTTACCAGATCTCAATCCAGCAGAAGAACCCTTAGGATGTTATTTACATTATGGATGTGCAGCAACAACTCTTTGGTGATTGTTTGTTACACCTTGTGGAATCTTTTCCTTTTTTAGAAATTAAGGCATGTCATACAACAAAAGGGCATCTACATTGAATCTAAATCGAAGCTTAACTATGAAGTCAATTTGTTTTAAACTAACAATAACTCACTTATTGCAATTACCTTTTTCTTTTTTATCACCATTTCTTGATAACTGCTTTCTTGCAGTGACTCATGGGGCTTCCCATGCTGCTGATGTGGCAAGTCATTCCCTGCACAAGCCTCTGTGCTGTACTGTTACTGGAAAGCTTTTGTAAATGTAGTTCCTGTCTTCTCAGTCTTCTGTTTGCTGCTTGAGTCAGGCTTAAACATGTGAAACAGTCGATGTGTCAGATCTGCCAGAAAAGAAGATTAAGGCCCAAACCAAGTCCTCATCTTTCTCGGAACAAGTTGGGTGTTAAGAGTAAGTTCCTTTGAGATCATCTGACAGAAAACCTGGCCGTAATGGTTTGATTTAAAGATTTAAAGGCCACATCCTGCTGGATTTAAATTTGCTGTGCCTGAATCACTTGCAAATACAAGCGTGCTGTTTGAGTGTTTGTCCGTAGACGTTGCACGAAGCCATTTTCAGCCTGTTGCTCAGGCTGGATGTAATTGTCCTGGGAATCTTCAGCACTGTGTAGTAAATCAGCCCTCTGGTACACTCTGTTCTCCACTGTGGGATGGCCTCAGTGTACGTGTTGTGTGCATGCTTAACATAATGTGAGCTGAGAGGGAACATAGCTAAGAAATAATAGGGGTTGGAAATTATGTTTGGAGGGAAGGAAATGACAGCTCTCTGTGACATCAAGCTTTTCATTTGCCAGAAGCAGAGCACTTTCTTTGAAGATGTAAAGGAAAAAAAAAATTACTCATGCATAGAACTGGTGACATTGATCGTCTTTCTTCAACTTTTGCTTGTTTGTAAATATGAGATGGCTCTTTCTTCCTCTCCAGAGTCACATTGCAAGTCAATGCTAGAACTCAGAACGAGAGTCACTTTCTTTCGCCTATTTCTGTTTTAATCTGATCTGACAAGCTGTTAGGTTTTAGCTTTTGCCAGAGGGAGACTTGTCTCGTTCTGTGTCATATTAGGGTCACTCTGTGGTCACCAGTGTGTTTACTTTTAGCAGCACTGACCTCTGAACCTGGAGAACTTGCTGCTCTCTTTTCACTGACACTTTTTATTCCATTTTTTTTTTCCTTTACAGTATTCTACTATTTTTTTGTTTCACCTTGTTTAATTTTATTTTTTTTTCTTGAAACAAGTAAAAACTTTTTTTGGTTCAAACGAATCCTCTGGACTTTACACACTTTAGCTGCTTAGGGTACTCTAATCTGAGCCCACTTGCAAATCAACCTAAAATCTTTTAAAATCTTATTCCAATCTATAATTTGTAAAATGTGGTTTCATTAAGGTTTTATATATACAATTTGACAAAGCTGAAATTCTAAATATTTTTTTTTCAAATGCAAACTGCATTTCATATTGGATTAACAAAGCAGTAAACAACTTAAAGTCTCAATAATATTCCAACTCTGACTACCTTCTATGATTTGCACCGTAATCAAATACTCAAACTTTTATTTAAAAGTATTTTTCACTATTTTATCCACTTTTTTTCTTGGGTGAGGAGAGAAATTAAATTCTTTTTAATAAAATATTGATTCAAGAAGTGCAAGTCTGTTCCAGTTTGCTCAGTAACAGTAAAGTCTGTGTATTCATATGCATTAGCATATGGGTTTAGATTACCAAACAGAGCGCACAGCTTTTAAACCCAGAGCATGAGTTTCCACTGAGCTGTTTTGTTTTCTCTCTGCCTCTAGACAGATTTCAAGTATTAGACCTGTGCAATGCTTCTTTAAGCTGTTCTTGTACACATAAACCTTTCTGCTTTGAATTAAGGCAAAATCACCTTTGAATTGAGTTTCACAGACACAATATTGTTGTTTGCAGAGCTTTACATGTTGGTGTAGAACAGAATAATGTGTATTATTGAACTGATCAAAAAAAAAGCTTCAGAATGAATTAAACTTCATTTGACTTAATATGGTAGAAAGGTTTCTGTGGAGGCTGGAAAAGGCTGGGTTTGATTTGAGTATGGAAAAACGAAATGTAAATATGTTTTTTACAAGTTTATTCATCCACAGTGAACATCTGTTTAATTTTTAAAATGGGCGAAGGACCAATGAATTCGGTGCATTAGATTTATTTTTGTGCTTTGTCCATTACGTTTAATTTTTGCCCTCGAATGTCATGACTCGCCAGGCTTTCCATTGACATTTCCTTTATTTGAGGAAGTGCTGAAATATTCGATTAGCAAAAGCACATGTTGGTGTCAGGTGCTTTTAGTGTAAATTTACTCAGTGAGCACAAAGAAGGCCTTTGCCCTGGATCTCATCTCCAACGCTGCACACTCACAATGGATCCCTCTGGATTCAGTACAAGATCAAGGCCAACAGCCCCATTCACAATTCTTCCTCAAACCAGTCTAAGTAGAAGAGGACCATGTGGTCACATTGTTTGTGTGTGTGTTCTTGCTGTCCAGAGCTTTCCAGCGTTGCTCAGAGCAGCGTGGGGTTCGTTGAGTTTCTAGGGGTTGCTGGGTTCGCTGTGCTGCTCGGAGCTAGCTTGCCTAAAGTCCTGTCCTTGAACTGAGAGAGAATATGCTGTTAGGGAAAGGCTTTTCAGACAGACTGACTGCAATAGTTGAAGTCAAGCCAGCTGAATTGAAGCCAGGCAAGACAAATCCTGGACTGGTAATCCTTCCACAGTAGCCAGCTGATAGTTGACGTTATAGCGGCATATCATAATGAGGATTTTCTTGTCACTTTGAATCTCTGAGACCATAATAGTATATTCAGAATTTCTCCTGCTTTCCAGCACCATTTCTGATTACATTTGATGCTAATTGACTAGGTTTTCCCTAGGTGAAATAAGATAATACTTGACATGCTGGTGAAACAGCCACCCACCCAGGGGAATGGAAGTGTCTAAACTGCAAAGAAAATGTCTACATTCATCCCTTTATGACAGCTGTAAACCAAACTTCCCTGAAGGTCCGGAGCTGTTTTCTATCAGGGGTTCCAGGCTGAAAGCCGGGGCCAGCACATACTTCTGTCTTCAATTAGAGCAAAAAACTTAAAAACAGTAAGCTGTGATTCCGAGTGTAGGCCAGTTTTATGGGGTTTCATGAGCACAACATGCTTGTTTATGCCTGCATTAATCTTGAAGCTCAGTTTAAAATGGTAAAAGTTATTTCTGCTGCTGCTGCTGCTAGAAAAATCTAGCATGTTGATCATTCCAGTTCTAATATTCATCTGTTTCATTGTTTTGGTGCATTAAACTTAAAATTTAAAATGAAAAAGTGCCAAATTCAGTAATTAACAGAAGTGTTATAAAGTCTGTGCATATATGGGATCCACAATATCACACTCCACTCCATTTGCTCTCTATAGTGGAAAATCTGTATGTCAACCTGATATCGATACACAGTATCAACCTGTATATCAACATACATGTTGACAATGACACACAAGCACATAGGTTGGTCTATGTGCTTGTGTGGCCAACTTTTGGACGTGTTGCTTTAGTCAGAGTAATGTGTTGACAATCTTTATCTTACACATCATGACTGTTTCTATTTTGTAAATCTGTAAATATTTCCATTCAGCTGAGGTAAAAGTGTAAACGACTTCTGTTAGCCAGCTGTACAGCAGGCAACAGAAAAAAACCACAGGGCTGATAGGGGGGGAAAAAAATGCTAAAACCAACTTTCACACCGTTTCAAATCTTCAAAATGCTACATATTGGTACATTTCTGGTACAATCATGAATACAACATGCAAACGATGTACAACAAAGCTGCTTCTCTGGGCCTTCTGGGGATTTTTGCATCAAAAATGATCAAATGGGATGCTGGAAAAGATTATGTATTCAGAATTATTTAGCACCAACTTGTATGCTAGTTGTGCTAAAATGAGTTAGCCTATCACCAAAGCTATTCAAGCCTAAAATAGCATCTCTTTTTTTTTTTTTTCCCAAAAATGATTAAGGGTTCCTGAAACACTTGAATGCTGATTGAAATAGCACTTTACATCAATCTGATCATTGCATAACCTAAATTACAGATTAAAAATAATACATGTTTGTTGTTGGACTTACACACTTATTCAATAATTTATTAACAAAAAGGAGTTTTGAAGAAGATTGTCGCTTTTTTTTTCTTGTCTATATGGTGTTCAATCACAATGTGATTAATGACAGACTCTGCAGTTAACCTGGTTAAAAAAAATTGTTTTTATCTATCTGCCTTCAAGCTGTCAGAGAACAGACATTTACTGCCAAAGTCAACCACAAATATCCTATGATGCTTCAGTCCAGCACAGCACATTTTAGCTCACCAGTTTTAAATGATGCCTAAAAAAAAAATTACTTCTGCATTTCTCAGGAAGTTTGCTTTTTTAATAACTGATATCCTGTTGGCTTTTCTTGTCTGTCACAGCATGCAGATATTGGATTTAAAGTTAGTAAGAAAAACAATAATTTAGCTGCACTAATCTGTTCTACACATGTCTTCTCAGGTTTTGAGACACGTTGCTGCTCGCTGGAAGCTCTGTGCTCATTGGCTGACCCACAGCAGTTCTTCACTGGCAAGCTTTATGTTCTCATGTACCAGCTAAAGCTGCCAGCTGAAGAACTGTTGTGGTCAGCTGTTCCCCTGCCTCCAAGATCGGCACGTTTCCAGGAGCGAAACGGAGATAATGACAGAATAAAATCTCAGCACCGAGTCGGAGAACCATGTCACTTATGCAGCATGTTCACGTGTTCAGATTTGCACCGTGACACCTGCTGTATCATGTAACGAAAGTATTGCATCATGGAAGGCCTCTGTCACTCTGGGTTAGTTTTTTCTTTTTTTTCTTTTTTTGTATTTTTTTTTTTACTGAGCATGAGCTTCATAGGGTTTTTATTTTTTATTTTTTAATGAAATGTTGATGTGTTTTTTTTTTTATATCTATCTATAAAATATCAGGATTAATTGCAACTAGCTTGCATCATCATGCAGTCGTATGTGCCTGTTTTTTTTCCCGGGATAAGGTTAGGTTGCAATTTGAAATTCCAATGTGTAGATTTTTATTCAGAATTTTACTTGTGAAATGTTTTAATTTGTTTATTGTAGAAGGTATATAGCATCTCTGAAGAATCGAAGCTTAAGTAACTAACATTTATGCTTACAATGGTGAATAACTCAGAAATACTTTTGCCAAATTCTGAAGTAGTTTCAGTTTCGATGGGACAATTGTATAACTTTCCTTAAATCATTTCTGCTTTGAAAGCCGTAAAATACAAAGGAATGCATAGAAAATAAAGACTGAGTGGTGTCTTGCTTGTGGCCTCCAGTAGCTATAAATTGAACTTCAATAGAGCGGGCAGCGCTCAGAGCAGGATGTGAGAGGGAACACGTCCCTTTAAAAGCTGCCAGCCAGCGTGGAACACAGGGAAGGAATGTTCTGATACCTTAACAAAACCAGATGCTTCGACTTTGCTCTCCCTCCTCAAGCTTTCACCAACACCACAGATGGAAGCAAGAACCGGCCAGGCTTCCTTTCAGCATCTCTGACGTATTTTCCTCTTCATCAGCTACCTTAATGTGGTCTAGCTCCTTTGCTCTGAGTGTGTGGCCCAATCTCCTTATCTTCTTGTCTGTGCCTCTTTACCTACACATCCTTTATATTGGCAGGCCTTTTCCTCATCCTCTCTCTACCCCAGCAATCCTTTACTTACTGGCACACACAAACACAGGAGACGGCGACAGGATTATTCCAGTCTATCTCCTGTACATCCTCGTTAGGTAGCCTTGCCAGCATCTTGCATTCATGCGTCATAAAACTGCATAAAAAGGTTACTTTGTGACCTTGTATGTTGCTTAGGTTTGTTTCAACTCTATGGTGCAACTCCCTAAAGCTGCTCCCAGGGAATTGGACTGAATGTATTAGGAGGTCGCATGTGGAACGCAGCAGCACTAAGATGGATCCACCTGAATTAACTGGCTAAAACTGGTTTGTTGCTGTATTTTTTAATTTTTTTATTTTTTCTTAACAGATGTTGTGGAAGTGCTAAAGAAAGGATTTACTATCTAGTTTTCAGTACTTTGAAGTGAAGCTTTGTTGAAAGGTTATAAGTCCTCATAACTTGCCTGCGATTGATAATTCTCTAACGTAAATTGTAATTAGTTGATCCCAGAAGCTGAGGTGCATTTCTTGAATTTTCATGTCATCCTCTTGTTTGCATTTTTGTGGTTTTTGATGCTGAAGATAATATGAGTAGAAACTCCAAAGTGGGAGGAAGTTTTCTAAAAATGATCCTACCCTGTGAAGCACATAGGACATAGAACTGTGCTTTGCGCACAGCCTGAATTAAAAAAAAAAAAAATCTGGAAATTGACTTAAATATTTTTCCAGGTCCAGATTCATGTGAAAAAAGAAAAATCATGAACATTTGGATTTCCAGGTTTTCAGTGTTTTGTTGTCTAAACGTCTGTCTTTAAATCTGAGCATCTTCACTTCTATTGAGGTTTTGTGGTTATTTGAAAATTGACTCAGAACTTTGAAACTGTCTTGAAAATACTGATATTTTAACAGTACAAATCTGTCAACACTGCCAAAATGCAGCAGTTTCTGACTGGAAACACTGAATCTCTTCCATTCATAGATTACTGGAGGCACACCACTAGTTACCTCCATTTCCTCTCTAAATAATCACCGTCTTCTCTGCAAATTTTGTACATTTTCTTAAAAGGGCCATCAGTGGCATTTATGTTAACCACAATGTCATTTTGACATTAGAGTGAGTGGTTTTGGGATGGTAAAAACCCACTTTGCAAACAAGCAATTAGCTGAGGCCTCTGGGATTTATTTAACTGGATTTATACACAACAAAACAGCAGAAAATGTCTTTAATTTTGTTTCTAATTTTAACAGGATTTCAACTGAAACTTTTGAATTATCTCTAGCATTTTCTCAGCCAACATGTACATTTGGGGCCCATATGGGTCAAAAATAGGATGAGTAATGAACCTCAGATGGGATCGTACATACTTAACCTAATGGACCCACGTTATTTGCCTCAATGAGTTTGCTGCAGGGCAACTCTGGGTAAAAAAATAAAAAAAAAAAAGGGGGGGGGAGGTTTTTACAGATCCTTATGTTGCACATTTTGCACTTATGTACAGGATATCCAGCTAATTTCACCAATGTGGACTGAATCTGTGCAATCCAAATGGATCCCACACAAAAAAGGCACACTTATTGCCACTCACTCACATGTTGGGAGTTGCTGTGCAGCACATGACTGTCCCTGTCTCCAGGCTTATGGACTTAGCTAACACACTTTCTGCTGGAGATATACAATACACTGCCAGGGGCAACATAAATAATAATCTCCTTAAGGTATGAGCTGCTCTGTTGGCAGTAATAGCAAACCCTTACTCAAGCAAATCACAGTATCTGTACCTGAGACATTAATGAGCCACACTCCGACAGCCAGAGTGTGGCTGTCGGAGCTCTACTGTCTGTCTGTAATCAACATAAACTAAACTTTACTGATTTCTATGTACTGATGAGACCACAGATTTAGTTCTGATGGCATAAAGCAAAAAGGTAAAGGCTGCTCTAAGTGTTCCTTCAATGCTTTCACACAGAAATCCATGAACATCTTGGATCGCAACTGTGATAATTATTCTCCATGACAGAGGTGTCGTTTCTCCTGTTTGAGAAAGCTGCCATCTTTCTAAGACTTCTGATCGTTGTTGGGTTTTAATCAACCTCAGACAGGCTTCTACTAATGATTTGTTTTCAGACAAACAGCTTGCACGCTGTAATCTGTTTTACTTATGCAAAGGCTTTCAGAAACGTTCAGCGACGTGGTGAAAGCTTGGAGGTCAGGGAAGAGAAAGGAATGTGAATGCTTAGGCCATCTATGCTGGCAGTGATCGTTCTTAATTCCTCTTCATGTTATTCAAAGTTGATCTGCAAATACTTGGCTGTAAATAGTATTTTAATCATATCACTGTAAACCTTGGCAGGTTTGAACTCCGACCTCAACACGATCCAGCTCCAAGTCCTGATAAAATCTGAAAAAAGTGTGAGTACCACTGTTTTTCATTGGCATCATTTTCAGAGCTTTGTATGCAGACAGAAAAAAAAAAATCACTAAAAGTTTTATCTCCAAGCTTAGGGTTGCCTTTGCACTTTGAAAAGTGTTCCACATGTCACATCCTTGCGCAGCGTGTACAGACCTCTGGCCACTGACTTTGACCCCTCGCTGTTAGTAGATTAACTTCAATTCATCTGCCTCTTGCAGAGAAGGTCGCAGAAACTTCCTATCATCTTTGCCAGCACTTAAATCTCACTCTCCTCTTTCTGCTGCACAGATAACATCCCTCTTGACACTTTATTTAATTTACTTAGGATCTAATCTATGTTCTTTATCATTTCCTTTCTTGTGGTCCCCTGAGTGTAATGGCCAGCAGAGACGTTTGGCAGCCTTAAATAATAAATAAACCCAAAGAGCTAATGGAAAATATGTGCAGATAAGCCACCAGTGTTTGTGTATGCACAGGGATGATCAGACTTCTTTTGTGGCCACTGTTTTCACTTGTGGTGTCTTCCCTCTATCCCCTGTTCACCTCTTAAGTCAAAGCAGGAAGAGGATCCAAGGCCAGGTCTGAAGAGGTTTACAAACTCCCCTAAATTCTTCCCTGTGGATGAAATCATGTGAAAGCTGCTTAGGCAGATTATCCCTGCCTCGACGGCAGCTGGCAGCGAGATCCTTGGAAGTGCACCTGACTCAATAGCCGGCTCGTGGTGACGCAAACGCAGCCTGCGGTGCAGCGTGCTTCCACAATCCCCCCATGACCTTTAGCCTGGAGATGGAGAAGTGAATCCTGTCGCCAAAAGCCTGCGGGGACTGAACTGATGCGTGGGGGCAGCACACGATGATGGGATTACGCGCTGTTTAGACATTTAAATTAGTCATAAATTAGTAATTACAGTAAGCAGGTATTTGTTCCACTTTGGATTTTTAGTCTATTTGGTTTGTTTGCTTGAGATGGTTGTTCTTAAAAAAAGCAGCTGCACAGAATCCAAGCTGATTGAGATCCAGTGTGAAGTGTTCACTGTTGATGGTGAATGTGGTGGCCATGTGTTGGTTTGCTGTGTTTTTATTGGTCTTGCTGAATCACAGAAGTAAATAAACCCTTTGACTATTATGTGCCTGGGGTGTGATGATCTAGCTCCTTGACATGTTCCATCACTTGACTTTTGGTTTATGTAAACAAGATCATACAGCTGTTGTCTTTTATCCCACCTGTGTTGCATTTCACAGAGCTAATTGAGCCAATGGAGGCCATCCTGGACACTTTTTGAACAATGACCACACAGAAAATATAATGCTCTAGTAAGATCCTTTCACTTTTAGCCACTCTCAGCACATTGCTTCACACTAGAGTTTGATTGCAGCCAGGAAAAGGTCAAAGTTTATGGTCACAGTAATGCATCTTTTTGTTGTTGTTGATTACTTTTTTTCAACTCTGCTCTTGAATTTCCAGAGATCATTTGTGATATGTTGCTTTTTCAGACCTTTTAGCCTACTTCATGTTGTCAGAAAGGTTCTGTCGAAGGATTTCTCGTTTAATCAGGCCAGGACATGTATTGGAAAACTAAATTAAATGTGAAAAAAGTATGTATTTTATTCAATTTAACTGAGCAAAAAATTGACATTTTATTAGCGTATTTTATTATTGTCTCTCTCAATATTTGTTCACTCCTGGTGTGTGTGTTTCTCTTAAGGGATAAAATCGCTCTGTCCCCAAATCCTGCCTGCTCTTCTCTCAATAGTCGCTGCTGAATCTAGCCCTGCACTGTCATCCAACAATGCGATGAGACGTACTGACCTTTTCTGCCGAGCCAGTGGGGACATGAAAAGGGGAAGCGGGATGCTGAATGTGACTGAAGCGCAGCCGACAGAAAGCGACAGGACCGACCTGAGTATTTCCCGGAGAAAAAGACGGCCTAATCTGCTGGTTAGACCAGGTCAAGGGATTAAACTCCGCTGCTTGCCGACCGTCCCGTCTGACCTCCACAGAATTAACCTGGCTCTGTCCTTAAGACAAATTGTATGCATCTTTAAAGCTCTGACGGACTTACACATTTAAGCTGAATTTCAGGTTTCCGGCACAGTAGAAAACTGCAAATCGTGAGGCTGCACTTTCTCACGTGTCTCAAAAAACGGAGCGCAGACTACATTGCTTTGGGAGCTAATCCAAGTAATGTGAATAATGCATCAATAGCAGCCTTATAGTATCACAGTTCACCGGTCAGGTCTGCATGACTGAACACAAACCCAGTGAACTCGGTAGGCCCTGCAAACCCACCCCAGGAGAGATTATCCACTCAGAAGTCCTGTTTCAAACCGAATGTCATTTCCTGGCCAAGGAGAGTCAGTGGAACAGCCAGACGTTTGACCGGAGAGCCTGATGGCGGCGACGCACGCTCCTGTCCTGTGAGAAGCTCGCAAACCTTAACGCAGACCATGTGGTCGGGGAGCAAGCCGGACCGAGCTCTTCCTGGTCCTCGCGAGCATCTATTGACAATTTCCTCAAGTATGCAAGAGATGCATACAGAAAAGAGGAGAGGCAGCCCCAGATCCACAAGCACACCTTCACTTTGAGCTCCATTTCAGGAACTCAAAGTGAAGGCTGCTCCCGTGTGAACGCTGCTTGCACATGTAGCTGTTACTGCCTGAACCTTTTCACAGACCAAGGAACTGCCTCCGGTGACTGGCAGCTGGCCAAGACATGGCACCAAGGAATGCATCCAGCTTTTACTCTGATGAGCATAATTAGACGGATATGTGGAGGCGGCCTACATTAACTGCTGAGACGATGGAATGATATCGATATCGTCATTAAACAACCTTTTTGATCAAATGTTGCAGTGAATTGATTCATCAACGATGAACAGAGGAGTGGCTCATGTTACAGCACCAAATAGTTGCTTGTATTTGTTATTGTTATTAATATTATTTAGGATGCAGTGAGAAAATGTATGCCACTCTGAGAACAAAAAGCGCAGGCAGATAGGGTAAAAAAAAAAAAAAGAAAGGAAGATTTAAACTTCCTGTGAGGCGACACTGTAAAATACAAACTATGAAGAGATCCTTCGTTGAGCATTAAGGATTAAAATAAATAAACATGTTTTAAATCAAGCCAATTATTTTGGAGCTATTTCATTTCTTTCTTTTCTAAAAGTAGAAAACTTGTGAGGCTTCTGAAAATTAAAAGTCTGTTTTTCCCAGACTTTGCTCAGACACACACCCACATTTTACTTTTACAGTTCTGCAGAAATTAATCCACCAGCAGGGATCCCACGGTCATTTAGCCTGTTTCAAAGTTCGAATCTTTAGAAAATGTACAACCTCAATTATTAGTTTTAAAACTAAATTAAATGCACATCAAGTCATTCTGTAATTTAAGTTGTACATATTACAGCACAGGTTTTGTCAGATTGAGTGAATATTTCTGAAAAGCCTTGTTTTAGGATATAAACCTTTATAAACAACAGCAGGTCTCATCACACAATATATGAGAGATGATTTCCTGACCAATATTTTATATTTGACAAAATCCTATATTTGCAAAGTTGAAAGGTATTTAGATTAGAAAGAGGTCTTTAGGAAAAAAAATAAAAAAAAATAAAAAAAGCATAGGAGCCAGTGTTGCTCCTTGGTAAAAATGTGCAAAAGTAGCTGGGAAATCTGAGACAGCCCTGCATTCACTGGTCTGCCTACATCCCTCTTTGTCTTACAAGGGATTAAGTTGTCAGGTTACAATGAACTCTGAACGGCCTGCACCCAGACAAAACCGTCTTAAGGTGCAGACCGTTCAGTTATTTATAACTCGGCCGGGTGAGCCCAGGCTCTCTCACGGCCCACCTCTGTGAGTACGCCGACACGGGTCTCTGTTTATAACCGGTTGTGAAAGTGCCGCTAAATTAAAATAAGAAACTGTGTGATGCTGAACTTGTGCATTTTTAATCTGCTTGTGTCTGTCTGCTTCCAGTTCACAGCCATGTAACGAGATTGTCTGGTTAAAGCACTCTGGTCAGACTTTCCAAAGAATTACGTAATGGACTTTCAGTGAAGAACAGCAAACTGACAGGAGCACCAGTCCTGACGTCACCACACACACTTAGACACACTTAGACACACACACACAAGTTTGTATGTCTCTCCTTGTATGGACATTGTGTTCTTTTCATTTATGCGCCCAAATCTGAACCCAGATCACACCTTTGTCTTAAAACATAAAAATAATGTTCCACTGCTTAAGGTCCAGGCTTTGGTTCTCAAGAGAACTACTAGTCCCCACAAGGCAGGTGATTATTCCAGATAAGGTACTAAAGAGGCAACAAAAGCCAGGTACACACTCACTCCTGCACACAGAAAATTAGGACTGAAGAGTGGAGACTGCAGAGACAGAATCCTCATCCTCTCATCCTTTGTGAAACTATCACACATCCCACACTTCCATCCTCTCTTCCCCCTCACAGTCCACCTATCTGGAACTACCGGCTATTTTGGGAAGCTTGGCTTCAGCCAAGTATCGGCTGAAATGTGCAGAACACATCCTGAGCGCCGGCTCCCATGAGACGGGACGAGATTTGAGTTTGGTGCAGCACTAAGCAGGCAACTTTGTGTTTTTCCTCAATTCCTGATTGTATGTTAGTTTAGATTGGATCACATGACTACTTCTCATTTACTGTAACACACTAAAGACTTTCGATAGAAATCTTTTTACATCCTCATGCAGTTTAGCTGTTTGTCAAACTGTATTTTAGGCCAAATTGTACTTCTGCAAAAAAATAATACTTAAATTAAACGGTGCTATGAATGCCATAGCCTTGTTTGTGCTTTCTGAGCTGGCAGAGTTCCCAATAAAGTCATTCTTTAGAGACTACCTCGGGTCACACTTTATAACATTACTCCATGCTTTTTTTTATATGCCTACAATGACCCAACATGAACTATAGAGGAAGGACAATATTCTGAACTTTTACCCAAATGACAGAGAGCTTGTACAAATATAGGGAAGTGTTACTATTTATCTAGTGTCTTGCAAATTGTTTTCTGTCCACTGAACTCATTCGCAGTTCAATGGGCAGAGCTGGGAAAAAGTTCAATCAAAAAGTATTATTTTGTGAGGGACAAATTAGTGCAGAATTGTTAATCGAATGAAAAATGAAATTTTGAAAACTTTCCTTACAAGTACTTTACTCTTTCGCACCTTTGTATTCAGTCCCTTTTATTTTGGTAACCCTCGTTAAAATCCTGCGCAACAAATTGCCTTCAGATGTCAACTAATTTAACGAGCGCAGATAACCTGCGTGTGATTTAATCTCAGTATAAATCCAGCTGTTCTTTGAATGCCTCAGAGGTCTCTTAGAGAACATCAGTAGATAAATAAAATTGTGAAGATCAAAGAGCATGCCAGGAAGGGCAGAGGGAAAGTTGTGGAGACATTCAGAGCAGACCAGTGTGACAGAACAATACCTCAAGCTTTGAACATCTCGCAGATCCATCATCCAAAAATGGCGAGAGTGTGACACAATCGCAAACTTACCAATAAATGACTGTCCACTTGAACTGAGAGAGCAAGTAAGAAGAACATTAATCAGAGAAGCAGCCGTGGCACAGCAGAGATCAGAGCAGCCGTAAATCTGGTGGAGCTCCAGAGATCTACAGCTGAGGAGGTGAAATCTTTTGACAGTCGTACGCTGCAAAAATCTCGCCCATATGGAAATGTGCAGGAAGAAGCCATAAAACGGTAAATGTGGTCAGATGAAACCTTGTGGGGGAAAAAAACACCCTAAATTGTCGTAAAATATGGTAATAGTAGCATGATGCTACGGGGAAACCATTGAAGATTATGATTTTAACAGGACAAAAAGTGAAAAAGCTCCAGTCGAGAATATTTTTGTTAAGCAGTGTACTTATTTATTTTGCTCACGAGAGAGAATTTTGCCCGATTTCTGCAGCTCAGGTAACACTTTGAACTATTTAGCTACGGTGTTTGACAGAAGAATGCGCAGCGATGCAGAAGTGCACTATTTTTCTGACGCTGTGCATTTCATGTTTCTGCATTAGCAAATAAATAAAATCATCCCTTAAAGGCTGCATTTTCTCTTTGCTGAAGTTATCTGTATTACAGGTTAGAATTGGCTTGATGGCATGAAATATTTAAGTGTCTCAAAAAAAATCTATATGGAGGGAAGTATGGTTTTTTTTTACAGCTCTGAAAATAACTTCCTGCATCTCTTGTTTTAAAGGCCTCATCGATTCATGAAAAAAAAAAAAAAAAAGTTCAGTTTTATTCTAATTCACTCAGTCACAATGTCAAGACCGAAGGGTGTTTTTGTTACTGAAAACCTGTAGAGCCCAGTGTAGTCTGCTCACTGATTAAAATAAAATTGGATTTGCTGGTTTCCAACAGGCCAGTCATCAAACACTTGGATCAAACCAGTTTCTCAAATTATTCTAAAATAAGTGGATAAGCTATAGATTCTGTTCCAAAGGCTTTATGTCAGATGCTATAATAAACTAATTTGTTCCATGTTTTTACATGTTTTTACATGTTTTGCTAAGACTCTCTTCTACTATGCAGTTATATAATAACTCCCGTGAATGAGGAGGAGCTGTGCCCTGTGCACACTCCTTCTACCTCACATCACTAAATCAACACCAGTAAAGTCTATTTACTTTACTGGGCAACATATCAACCAAAGGATAAGAAGAGGGTCAGCAGGTAAAAGCTCTCCATCTTGTGTTGAATGCCTTCAGTTAAATGAAGAGGGCATTAGAGAAGTTAGGATATTAACATTTATTTCGGCACAAAACGTGGTTACTGGGCACAACAGAAATCAGTCCATTCATGCATGTCAGATTAGGCCTGTCGCGATAAACAATAAATAGATTTACCACACAATAAATTAAAATGAGTATGATAATAAAATGAGGGTGATAATATTGCTCGTTTTCTCCCTCGCTTTCTACCAAAGACCCTGGATGACAAAAAGCTTAACTCCGGTCCCTCCGATCTCATTTTCTTGGTAACGGCTCAACACACAGGGAGTTAAAAGCATCAGTTTTCCTCCACCCGGGCTGAACCCAACACCCGGGACATGACAGCGAAAACAGTGACAAAAGTTGAACAATTTTCAACTTTCTTGTGCAGCGCCCGAAGCCCGCGTGTGCACGTCTGCGTGTGGGAGCTCAAAATTTCACATGAACGACTTTGCGGCGTTCTCCTAATTGGATTTTGCGTAAATCAGCTTAAAATGGTAATTCTGGAAATTTTAGGTTTCAAAAGTGAGCTTAAAAAGCTACAGTCTACAGAACAGGTTTGAAATCTGAAAAACTGCTGCTTGGCCAACATAATTTGATCTGTAATTTCTCCAAAATCACCAAGTCATCGGTTAATCCGAACTGGAAAGATGCAAATTCAGATAAATTCTTTTATTTAGTTGTACACACACCATCCGTTCTGCTTCCTGTCAAACTATCTGCTACAGACTCCAACAGAGCTCTATCATAGCATGCATATGACAGCATGTCTCGAAAAGAACTTCATAAATATTCAAACTATAATACTTGTATTTTGCCCTAATTTCACCTATGGGATTAACATCTGATTCATTTTGTTGTTCACTTTTAAATCATTTAAAAATGTTACCTTCTCTTGCATCGTCACACTTCTCATCCCATCCTGTCAGATCTGCAGAGCAGCTGTTCCTCTCCATCCCGAGGGCAAGATTTAGGCCAGAAGGTGGTTTATGCATTTACCGTACTTGAGAGAATTCATTTTATTCTTTTTCTTTCTTTTTTTTTTTTGTCTTTATGAAATTTAGAAATAAAATTATTTCATATTATCTCCTCAACTTATAAACACTTTCTATTTTGTCTCATTTTGGCTGCACAGATATATTTAACAGTTATCCACCAGTTTTCTGGGCCAATGAATTTGTCACAGTTACGATTACCTGTGCATTTTAATTATTACATAAAGACCAAAGACCCTGTGCATGTGTGCTTATGTGTCATGTGCATTTTGCCCTTTGTCCCTGCTGCTCTGTGTTCTGGTATGTAGCTAAAGGTCGAGGCCAGGCAGTGAGGAGGACGGCAGAGGCCCGGTCAGGGAGAGCCGAGGCTGAGAAGAGCTGCAGAGCCAAAGTCCAGCGGCTCTAACAAGAGGAGAGATTAGAGCGGAGGCACGAATGTCTTAACAAAACAATACACATCCTTGTGCAAAGGCTCAAGGATCGCAAGCTTTAGAAAGTGTGAGGAAATAATCAGTTACAGAGCAATAAATACTTAAAATCCCATGCAGATAGTGCAATAAGTAATTCATGAGTGTAATTTAAGCGCAGCTATTTGTGGACACAACTCAGGAATCTGAGCTAATGTGTCATTCCAGGAATCTCTTGCTTGCTGTCACCTCATGCAAGATGTTCCTGAGAATTATGCAAGTTGGGAAACGCTAATGCACAAGAATGCGCAAACACCGACACAATTATTTCACAAGCTCTTTGCTGGCTTCCTGATGGCTGGAAAAGGTACTGCAGCAAAAAATGGGTGTCTTAAAGAGGCAGTGTTTTATGTATTTTCCAGGCACGTAAATCCATTTTATATCACAACCAAGCAACTATGTTACCTTGAAGAGGTAACATAGTTACCTTGAAGAGGTAACATAGTTGCTTGGTTGTGTTATAAAATTGTTATGAAAATGTTGTAGTTGCAAAACACAACTTGACACCAATTTCGTAATGTGGAAATTGGCCCTCTGTCTCTTTTAGAAGCTGCTGCTCTTCCTGACATCAGGAAGAGCAGCAGCTTGTCCATTATGCTAGCGTTTGTCCATTATGCTATTTAGCATTCTTAGGACTGATCAATAGTTCATGCGATGAATTCAGCAGACTCACAGTTCCTCCAGATGTTTCCTTATGGCTATGCTGCGGAGATAAATAATGATAAATAATGTATCAGTGTCTCTCACTTGTGTAGCAAATCAAAAATCAAAATAACTTTTTATTTCATATCCAGATTATAATCACTAAATTCCTGAGAGCATCTCTGAAATGAGAGGGAGAAATGCACATTGTGCAATTTTCCAAACTGTTCAGATTTACATTTTTTTACTGTCCATATTAAGGGGGTTTATTTATGTTTGTCTGCTAAAACGGATTCCTCAAACTTTGTGTTTTTGGGAAAGTCTTAAAACAGCTTCAGAGTTGGCTGTGTCCACGCGCATAAATACCACATCAGCCAGTAAATGTTTGTGTGACTCCCTGTGGGTTCCAACTTCTGAGCTCTGCAAACTACTTAAAAACAAAGCATCAAAGTTTCGGTGTTATGCATTGTTTCGGGAAAAGAGGTTTTTCACGAAATGCAAATGATAAAAACGATAAAGAACAGAAAAGATTTTTGTCGAGCATTAGGTTTAAGTTTTGCTTAATTTTCACCTTTTAAATCAGAGAAGGCATTCTTCTTGACAACAGCTTAACACACAACATATTTTCACCATCTTTCCATTCGGTTATGAAGTTTCTGACTTACCTGACTTCAGCCATGGTCTTAGACAGCATGTTGTTTCCAGAAGGGAAGTGTAGGTGGTCAAACAAATAGTGATTCATCGTGAAATGCCTCATCATGTCACTTCCTATTGATGAATAGTTTGAGGCCTTCGGCTCAAACTGTAATGTGTGTGTCAGCAGAAATACATTCAGAACAGATGTGGGTCATAATTTTTGGAACAACGTAAACTTTTAAACAGGTGAAATAAAAACCCAGTTTACAAGCTTCAACGTGCTGCTATTGTGTAAACTGCTTTGAATGATTTTGCAGTCATGCTCACAGCCGGGATTAACAGTGAAACTGCTGGAGGTGATAATATCTCAACCAAATTTCTCTGCCTGATTTCGTCCTCCCATCAGAAAGACATCTGATCTGAGTGTGGACTTATACAATACAAATCAACCTATGTTGATTTGTATTGTTGTTGACTTCACATCAGGTAAGTTATTAACACTTTCTATCCATACTGTGTGGTTGTAGTTTCGCTTCCAAGCAAAGGTTTCAGTGAACTAACTTGATTGTGTTTTTCAAGCGGGGCTGTCAAATTGTCAATCAGCCACAGCGAGACCCGGTGTCAGTGGGAGAACCAGTGGGGGGGTCGGACCCTGCCATTCAGGTATCGGTGAGCAAGACAGATTACAGAGCCCGTGTAACAATTGCAACCATGCAGCGTCTGCACCCAAGAGAGTCAGAGCTGGAGCCACAAGCAATTTGTTCTGTTTTAGTGTCGTTCTCAGAGTTATATGCGCTCCAAAGACCTTGTACCCTTTGCTGCATATGTCTATTTTATGTGGATGATTCCTGTTTTGTTTTACCTACACCGTGTAATTGTCTCGTCTTCGTCAGTGACTGTCAAATGCAAGTAATTCATCTTGTATTCCAAAGCAGTCTCCGGAGTAGAAATGTTCATACATCATTTTTTTTCCCAGTCCAACTCAGGTCTCAGGTCGTCCAGGGTCGTCCGTTTTTAATGACTGAAATAGTAACTCATTGATTTGTCATAATCAAATCAATGACATACTGACCACCTCTTGCTCTGTATAGCTCTAGATAAGGATTTCAAAGCTGTATTGTTTTTTTGTTTTTTGCCTTTATGCCTAATACTAAATGAAGTTTTGACAATTTTCTTTCCAACTAATTCATTCTGATTCATTATCAAAAACATCTCCTTAAGGCTGGTCTATATTGTTCTTAAATTTGATAAATATAATATTTACCCCTTTAGAAGTATGATTTGGTCTTGATGCTCTTAGGAAAACAATGCTGAATTTCTGAGTGAATCAAAAACTTCATTTTCTTTTGTACCAATGCCGCTTCTCCACCGGTGTGTCTTTAACCGGTTTTGCCCCAGTCCATCCCAGCCAGATTCATCTCAATTAGCAGATCCTTCATGGTTAGTGGGAGCCATGTGCTGCATGCAAGCGATTGACAGCAGACTGCATCCCTTGATTGGCCCATGATTTAGGTCACTGCATGAGCGAAGGCTGAACCTCGCAAACTCCAAATCCCATTTCGACCGCCGCACCGGACCGGCGGACACGCAGTCTGCTATCAGGCGGCTGCTCGGCGTGGAGTAGCGTAATTGTGACTTTAATCTTGAGCAGCATCAGGAACACGCGCGTCAACTTTTGGAGCGGAATCACTGTGATTCCGCAGCCCTGCTGTGAGCAGGACGTCTCTGTGAAGAATAGCCGTCCAATAAGGAAACAGTGAAGCTCTGCTCAGCGTTGGAGACGGCCGGCGTGAAACACACAAACTACATAATATTAAATTGGCTCAACATGCATTTTATTCTTTGTTTGGAATTTTCTTTTGAATAAAGTTGATGCATGGATATTGGCGTCCATCGTTTGACTGCGTGACCGAAGTGACTTTGCATTTTTTGTGTGTTTTTACAATGTAAAGCACTTTGAACAGCCTTGCTGTATGACTCATGTGCCATGATTTATTAAGTGTTCAAGGTTTCCCATATAATAAAAATGAAATTGACCCAACATATAGATTTATATATAGAGCAATTGATTGTAGTATGTGTTGATCAGCGATTCATTTTTATAAGACAAAATTAAATACCTAAGTTACCTGAGATTTTTCCATTGCAATTTGTTGCTGCAAGCAGCATCACAGCATTGACCGCAGTTCCTGCCCATATTTACACCCAAAATAGTGAGCAACAGACTGCAGTGGAGACACTCCGGACTGGGCTTGAACCAAACCAGACGTCAGGTAAGACTTCTCAAAGACTGTCTTTATATCGTTCACTCTTTATTTATGTTTTGCACTAAATAGGACGTGAAGGGTTTTCTTCTCTGCAATCTCAACTGGAGAATTTTTTGTAATATTGTGGAATCTTTCCCTAAATCTGCATTTAAAACCTTTGTTCTCAATTTTAAAGACTAGAGATGTTTAAATTTAAGACATAAATTACAACACAATGAAGGATTGCGAGTATAGTAAGTAAACAAGTGAGTGTTGAATTTCTGACACAGGAAGTGCTTTCATTTTAATTACTTGTTTTACTGGAGTTAGTATGTCAATAGAAAGCTATATTTATATTGTTCTGAAATCAGCCAAGGGAATCTAGTGCAGGTTCTATTTGGGGACACAAATGGTACGGAGTAATTATTTTAAAACTAGAGCTAACCTGAACAGATTGGTATGAGTCATTAATAACCCACCATTTACCAACGTCATTGACCAATAATCAAACACAGCCATCACAGAAAAACATGCATAGCAGCTGCGGCCTTTGCTTCATCCTTTCAGGTTTTATTTCCATGAAATAAAAGCTTTTACTGACATGTGAGTCTCAGACCAAGAGTCCAAGTCAAGTATCAAGTCTTTACAATTCGAGTCTGAATCATTTATTTTTGACACGAGTCGCAATTTCAAGTCGCCATCTGCTCATCGACATGTGCAGATGAGAAAAGTGCCACCTGTAGCTTTGAGTGAATAACTTTTAGAGCCAAAGTTGATGATCCCTCTACTTGTGAGAGAGACTAAGATGGCAGAAATCTGAATCGCAGCAAAAGTGATGAGCAAAACACTTTCTGTTCCACAACCTTCACACTAATAAACATGAACTATTCGTAACGAGAGAGCAGCTGAGATGACATGCATGGACTTAGTGTTTTACAAAACTTTCTTCCTTTTCCTGTTTTTTTTTTTTTTTTTGCAGGGTGTTATACATCAGTATATAATGTTTATATTATGTCCAAAATCTGCTGTAAATGTCTGCCTTGAATCAAAGAATCAAATCAAACCTTCTAAAAAGATCGCATAAGACTCCATGTAGGAAAAGTATTTTTTTTTTATATTTCCCATTCTGATTATTGTTCATCTTAGGGAACTATTTTTTTAGTTTTTAGAAATCGTATTACATTTTCATTTACATAATAGAAGTTAAATTGAAAACCCTAACAGTGCTCTGATATCATAAATATTTTTTTTCAGCTCTTTGTACTGATTCAACAAACTCATCTGCTGTTTAGGTTTAAACACTTGATCAGCTTGAAATGACAATCTAAAAGAGAGAAACGTTTTCTCTACCTCTGTGCTCGCTTTGTTCACTCACAGAAGTAAAAAAAGGTTTACACATCTATAAACATTATTCTATGTGCGTATAAACCCTGCGTCATGGAAGAAGTTCTACACAGTGTGTTATGTATATGAATGAATTGCTTTGCTTTAACATGGTGACTGGCTCCTCCCCAGGAAACCCATGACTGTGCCTTCCACAAATAGAATATTACTCACTTAAAGTGGAACCAGTACATCAACCATTCCTTTATGAAAAATAGATGACATGCATGTATACATCCATGGTCACCAGATAGCACATTCAGGTAAGCAAAATTAGTTTAAACTGAACCTATTCTCAGAAATTAGTGTGTCTTTTTGTGTGTGTATGCGTGTGTGTGCGTTGTGTGTGTGTGTGTGTGGATGTGGTTTGGCCAACTGGACCATTTAATTTCCCACGGTACATTGTAAATGCACGCAGTAATGAGCTATGCACACACACATGCACACGCGCATGCAGTCTCACACACGCAAAGCACCTCGACTTGCATCGGCGGTAAAGCAATAAGGAAACGTGTAGGCGGTGTGACGCAAGAAATGTGAGTCATTCACGCACAAACCACTTACAACATACATCAGCGTCACAAGGGTGACCTTTCCAACAGGTCGGACAGATTGCCGCTCCACTCAAGTATTGGTCGGGGTCACTGAAAGCCCCCAGTCTCTGGGACAATCATCCTTTTCAAATTTCTCTCTCAGGTTTATAAATAAAGGTAGAGGTCCAGACATGCAGGCTGATAAGCTCTTTTTCATTGTTCTTCGGAGATATGATGATGCAAAAGGCTGTAACTATAGCAACTCAAACATGTCATCTGAGAGAAGGACCCTGCTGCATGCTGCTGTTGCAATTATTTTGCAGTCTCAAGAACCACAGATTTATATGTCAAAATACTCAAAAAGAAAGATTACATGTTTCAAATTATGATGCTTCAGCTCTTATTAGGGATTTTTGATGTGACAGGTGAAATGTTCAGCTTTATCAACTCACCTACATTTGAAGAAGAGCCGCTTCAGCCTGAGACTCCTCAAAGGACCATTTGCAAGCGTTTTTAAATCAACAGGATTACAAAAGGGCCTTTTATATTACCAGTCACGGCCACGAGAGGGTGCTAAATCAAAGAATCGCATGGCAAACTGTTATCTGACTCTGTTTATTAGATGAGTGGAATATAAAGGAAGGCAAAACGTTGTTATGTTGCAGCATATTTCAGGAATTAAGAGGTTGTATTTGATAGATTTCAAAACAGCAATCATAATTCATAATTCATAATTCATGGAAAAATGTTGATTCTTCCATGTTCTTGCACAGATGGAACGTACAGTTGTGAAAGATACACAATTCGAAGTGCGGATATGGTGCTGTTATAGGTTTGTCTTTTGCTGCAAATAGTAAATAATAAGTTAGTAACAATGATTAATTTGTATGAAAAATTCCAAAAATGAAAAAAAAAAACTGCAGATTTGCCAACAAACTCTGCTGAAGCTGTGCAGTACAACATGTGCACAAACACACACACATACACCCATCCACACACACACAAGCACATACATTAACCAGATGGAAGACAGATGTTTGATAGAAAAGGTCACAGAGTCCATGCAGTAATTGTCTCCTCTGCCATCTTTCAGTATTCCCTGCATTGTTTTACCACATCCACTT
Organism: Poeciliopsis turneri; assembly: GCA_922788865.1. Lineage (NCBI taxonomy): Eukaryota > Metazoa > Chordata > Actinopteri > Cyprinodontiformes > Poeciliidae > Poeciliopsis > Poeciliopsis turneri. The sequence goes on from CAKLNU010000718.1 coordinate 2,080,849, forward strand.
AAATCCAGGAAATTTCCTCTGGAATGGAAACCATGTCCGACTCTCCCAGACCTATTTGTGTTTCTTGCCCTGCTTTCTCTCCTGAACTCGCACACATGCTGCAGTGCTGGTACACTGGAACATATTTTAACTCTTAACACATGCACACACACACACACACACACACACACACACACACACACACACACACACACACGCACAGACACGTGTCTATTTAAACATACACAGAATATTTGTTTTGCAATGGTGTATTTATTTCTCTTCTCTGTTTTCTGTATTCTTTAAAATATCCAGAATATTCTAGTTTTGTTTTTTTCATTGTGTGATTACATGGATGCGACAGACTGGCGACCTGTCCAGGGTGAACCCCGCCTCTCGCCCGGAACGCAGCTGGAGATAGGCACCAGCAACTCCCGACCCCGTTAGGGAGAAGGGTGACGGAAAATGGATGGATGGATGGATGATTACATGGAAATATATGAGTTTGATGGAATCAAATTAAATCAGCAGTTTAATTGAACAGTTACTTTTTTAGTATATACATCTTTACTTTCTTACTTTCTTGAATCTTTTTTTTGGGGGGGGGAGGAATTGTTAGAAAAGTACAAAATAACAAAACAAACATCTCAGTGTAGTGAGAAGTGGGGCAGACTTTCCTCAGTGTGGTGTCAGAGAAATGGCCATGAATGAAATGGCTCAGTGTTGTTGCTTAAAGCGAAAATAAATCATTTGCTTTGCCAGAGATAAAATCAAAGGCGTTTGTATGTCTGTTTAAAGTAAATTAATCCTATTTAGTAGTGTGTGCTTTTTTTTTTTTAGCTCTAACTGTGAAGTGGAAGAAATTAGGACAAACTGTGAATATTTAAATAATTTCAAAGTAACATATCTCAGTTATATTAAAATTTTGAGGAACTGTAACATGAATCTGCTGAGTGTCGTTTGGCTTTCTAGATTTTTCCTTAACATTCAGAGAAGCCGATCTGAAGCAGTAAGTAAACAGAGGCCTGCTGGAACAATTGATGAGGAGACGTTTCTAATCCGATTATCTTTGTCTAAACTAATCCATTAGGGGCGATACCTCCAAGACATAGATGTGCATTTGCAGGTTTTAAATAATACATGCAATATATCTGCTCAGTAATTTAACGTGCTTAAATCGGGGGGATAAAAAAAAAAAAAAACATGTCAGATATGCGAGACACGATGCTGACTGGATCAGAGGGAATTAAGAAGACTATTTTGCACGGAGGAACGGGAGATCTCCCCAAATTTATTACTGGAACGAAGGTAGTGTTTGTCTTGAGAACTTTACTGACACTTTCTGAGCAATCTGATGTAATTGTATTGTATCTTGTTCTTCTTATCTCTATGAGGATTTTTCCATTTTGATCACAGACAGTGAAAATGTATCATATTGTTATCTTTTTAAAATAATGGCTTACATCAATTTTTGGAAGTGAAAAAAAAGGAAAACACACCACTACTCTTTCACAAAAGATGACTTAGGCAAGAAAAACAAAATAAATAAAATAAAAAACACTTTTGGCAGAAAATGACTGAGGCCATTATTTTAGGAAGGTGACCATATTATTAGAAAATTAATGTGAAATGTAACATCAAGACCCCAAATTTATCTTAACCTGATTGTAAACTTGGTGAAACCATATTAAGCTAATTGTAAAGTTAAAAATATACTTATTTAGGGAACCGGAAGTAGCAAGGTAATTCTAACATTTTTAGAAAGTTAACATTATCAGGGTTGATAATATCTCAATTTCCTGAGCAGTTTTTAAATTAAATGATATTCAGGACAATTCATTTTAATACAATTCAGGACAGAATAATGTTACGAAATCAAAATTAAATCCAGTTTTCTACATTCACAATTGATGAAACAACAGAAAATCTTAAGTCGTAAAAATAAACCTGTTTGCTGGATTATTTATTTTTAACAACAAAAAGCTTGTCTTAGACTACCTAACGTAACCCAGTTTTCTCTTTTCCTCCTTAATGTTGCTTTACATTTTTCTTCATATTTTCTTTTGCTGACTCTTTATCTCTAATATATCCCTGCAGGTTTGACTAATAATCTTTTCCCCTGAATTTGTTGCTGCTTCCTGTGGGTCTAGGTGACGTTCCACTTCCGCACACAGCTGTGCGATGATGAACGCACGGTGTTAGACGACAGCAAAAAGGTGGGGACGCCTATGGAGATAGTGATTGGCAACATGTTTAAGCTGGACATTTGGGAGACCCTGCTGTCGTCCATGAGGATCGGTGAGGTGTCAGAGTTTTGGTGTGACACCATTGTAAGTGAAGAAAAAAGTCAAGGATGTTTTTTTTACTTTTAATATCAACGTTTGACAAACAGATTCTAAAATTCTTGATGTCATAATTTAGATATTAAAGTTATATCTTCCATTTTCAATTACAGCGAAGCAAAAATAATAATAAGAAGAAGAATAAAACGGTTATGATGTATGTCACTCTTACAACATGGCCTGATGAGACAGAGTAAAATGTCTTTAACTGACTTCACGGCATTATGTTATAAATTAGGTCTAACTCTAACGGAAAACTGAACTTTTCTCTCTATGCGACTGTATTTAAATTGTATCTTTTTTTTACCCTCATTCAAACAAGTTTCAAATCATTTTTGTAATCAATTGGCAAAATAACAATAAAAATAAGCTACACTGAACTGGAACAAATTGTGCTTCACAATTTCTTCCACTTCAAAACATAAAACCGGTAGCGAAGTGAGAGGACAAAATTCAGAGAGTTTTTCTGTGTCGATTAAATTTCCTTTATTCATCCCTAAATCATGTTTTATCCTTAATAGTGAGCCACTTGCTGCCGCCTCCCTTTACCACAACATGAGCTGAAATTCTGCTAGAAATTTGGGCTTCGGTGAACCACTCCAAAACGATCAGCTCCTTCCCGCCTCCCGTTTCTTCCTCTGGTGTGTTTTTTTGCATGTGTACTGCACTCTGCTCGAGACAGATGGGTTCTGGCATCCTGTCATTAATCCACAACGATCTCACTCTCTAATCGGCTCCGACTCCTGCTTGATCAGCACTACTGACCCTCCTTCCCTCTGATTAGATTTGATGGAGCTTAAAGCATCTTTTTCACTTTAAATAACATGCCTGCTCCATGCATACTGCTGGATATGCTGTGCACTCTCATACCCATCTAACCAAGGGCCGTGTTAACACTGTGAAGAGCAGAAGCAAACTTCAAATGAGATTGGATTTAATCCTTATTTAATATTATTACGCATTATGGTATTATTTCTTCTTCCTCTTTAATTCCTGTTTTGGAATGAAATATGCCATTGGATTCACAGCTTCTCTTTCTGCTTGAGTTCTTATTTACTCTTGGTTTCATTTCATTAAAAAAAATTGTCAAATAAAATAACCACTGCTTGTAGCTTGGTAGTACCTACTAGTATTTGTCTGTGTGTCATGAATGGATTGTTGCCGGTTGCTGGTGCCCCTTTTCCTATCACCTTTCTTCCTTCCACTACATTTTCCATTAACATGCTTGGGTACAGAACTCTGTGAACATCCACCTTCTTCAGCAATGACATTTTATGTCTTACACTCCTAGTGAAATGTGTTGATGACTGTCTTCTGGACATCTGTCCAGTTAGCAGTCTTCCCCATGATGGTGTGCCCTACTGACCCACAGGACGAGACTGTTCAAACACTCAGGAAACCTTTGCAGTTGTTTTGATTGACTGGTTGTGACATCCCGAGTTTTTATTAGTGATCTTCTTCACAGTATTCTAATTGTCTGAGACACTTGGGGGTTTTTATTTTCTGTAAGCCATAAACACCAAAATTACAAGAAACAGTTACATCATCATATATCTGATGATTATACATAATGTAAGGATTTCACTTTCAGAGATGGTTGGCAAGAAATATTGCACTTTTTTAAAATATTAAATTTTTTTACTTTCACTTCGTTCACAAAACAGTATTGCCCATGTCACCTTCATTTAGGAAATATAGTGACCCTGGTGACCTTTCCCTTTTGAATTTACAAAAGCGTTTTTTTGTTTGTTTTGATCGTGATGCATGACCAAAAACAAAAGCAAAACTTTAATCCCAAAATGTTTTTGCAGACATATTTTCAGGAGCAAAGTGTTGGCCAGTAAAATAGAAAGCTATTATAAATGTTGTTGAGTTAATGCTGAAAATCTGGAAACCCTCACAGGGTCTATCTTGTAATCGTCTCTCCTCTCTAGCACACCGGTGTTTATCCACTGGTGTCCAAAAGTATGCGACGCATCGCAGAGGGCAAAGACCCAGTAGAGTGGCAGGTCCACACGTGTGGTATGGCCAACATGTTTGCATACCACAGCCTGGGCTACGATGACCTGGATGAGCTGATGAAGGAGCCAAAGCCACTCTACTTTGTCCTGGAGCTGCTGAGGGTCAGAAAAGAACGATTACTGTGCTGAATTACCTAACAAAATAAAAAAGATTCATTGTATTGCATTAAATCAGAAATTAAACTTCCTGTGTGTGTACGTGATGGGCAGGTGCAGCAGCCCAGTGAGTACAACAGGGAGTCATGGGCCCTGAGCGACGAGGAGAGGCTGAAGGTCGTTCCTGTGCTGCACGGCCAAGGAAACAAGCTGTACAAACAGGGACACTACCAGGAGGCCACGCAGAAATACAAAGAAGCTATAATCTGCATCAAGAATGTGCAGACCAAGGTAGCCACCCCTAATAAATATCAAGTCAGTTTCGTTACTTTCATAAACCTGAGTTGTGTTTTGCCCATCTTTCCACTGCGATCGTATTTTTCTCTTCAGGAAAAAGCCTGGGATGTTCCTTGGCTGAAGCTTGAGAAGATGGCAAACACTTTGACGCTCAACTACTGCCAGTGTCTGCTCCGCATGGAGGAGTACTACGAGGTCATCGAGCACACCACGGATATCATCAACCAGCATCCAGGTTTGAAATGACAAAAGTCTCAACCCCATTTATGAAAGTTTACTCCCACTGCTGCATTGTGGGAATGCTTTTTATAGAGGTTTGTACATGGACGCAGCTGTGAGCAGAAATACATGAACCTCTGTAACATTTTGTCACAATAAACTTCTGTGTATTTTATTGGTATTTTATGTGAAAAACTGAAATCAACAGCAAAATGATGTGGTTCAGGGAGAATAATGATTTCAAAAAATTTTTTACAACAAGATACAAAAATATTACATTTGTACTTCATCATTTAATACAAGAAAATAAAATCTAGCTCAACCAGTTTCCTTCATAGAACCACAACATAGTAAACAGAGTCCACCTGTGTGTGATGTAATCTCTGTATGAAGCCATTTGTTCTGTGAAGTTGTCAGAAATTTGAAAGAGAACATAAAACTGAACAAAACAGCATCATGAAAACCAAGAAAGTTGTGGAGTAACTTTAGGTTATAGGCGCCAAACTGCAAAGTTGAAACTTAGTGATGGGTTCACAGCTTTGAGGAAACTGTAAATACAGGAAACTGTCATTCATTATGTGTCTAACTTTACCTTATTAAGAACAAAAAGAGAAAACCTGTTTTCCAGTGTTACAGTTCACAATTCCAAACTTTAAAAAAAAAACACAGAGCTTTGCACAATCGACCATCTGAAAAGATTATACCAGAGCTACAAGCGTATCAAGACCTGGCAGCCCATCTAAACTAAAGAATCAGGCAAGCTGGGCATTAATCAGAGAAACTTCCGAAAGGTATTGACTCAGAGACGCCACACTTTCAGATCTATATTTACAAAAGGTGCTGAAAACGACAAACATTACTTCCACTTTCCAATAATGTGTCACTTGTCCAAGTCACTGCAGTGCTACCACAAATATTCCCAATAGAATTTATCGAACTCAAGAATTGGAAAAGGTTTTATTCCAACTTTTTATGTACTTTGTGTCCCAAATTCTACCTGCAGGCGTCGCGAAGGCATTCTACCTGCGAGGGAAAGCTCACAAGGAAGTATGGAACGAGGCAGAGGCCCGGCAGGACTTCAGCAGGGTGCTGGACCTCGACCCCGGCATGAAGAAGTCAGTGAAGAAAGAGCTGGCAGTGCTCAACATGCGCATGGAGGAGAAGAACCAGGAGGACAGGAACAAGTACAAAGGCATGTTTTGACCCAGAGACCAAAAATGCAACTGTTTTCATTAAAAAAAGGGAACACTGACCTCAACGCCACAGGAGCTCTGTAGGTCTGCAGGTACCGACCATTTAAGAAAAACAAAGGCTGTTTCTATTTTTGTGTCCAGGGAGATTTAAACATGTATACCAAATGCTACAGTTAAAACACCCCAAATCCTTTATATAAGATGAGTAACACAATTTGTCTTAGAAGGTGTGTATTTCTCAAACTGTTGTGCGATACCATGAAAACTCAATAAATTATACCACTCTGTGACATCTGAGATGCTTTATTGCTTTGTAAAAAAAAAAAATGTTTATAAATAAATTGAAATTTAAGAGAAGCGTTAAAAATTTAGATGTAACAGATAAGGTTTCACAAAAACTATAAAATCACAGGGAAAGCTCAAATTAACCATAAACAAGATCTGGGTATGAACTCCTGACCTCTGTGGGTCAGATGTATTTCAAACGACAACATAAATGATCTCTTAAAACGTGGATTTGGATCAGTCAGATTCATCTTTCAACTTAAACTGAGAGCAATCGTCTCAATTTAGGGCTGAGTCCAGGTTATTTTTACTTAGGGTTACGAAAACCTAAAAAACATCACACTCAGGATATGAGGTAAATTGAATAACCAAATAGGTTTCCTTTACAAAGACAGTAATGCAACATCCTGCAAAAGAGGTGTATTAACCGTGGACTTCTACAAGCCATAAATCTACCTACAAATAGGTAGATTATCCATCTATCCAGACAAATCTTTGTCTTGGAGTTGCACATACGTTGCCTCACCACAGGAGGGCGCCATGGCTGCAAATTAAACCCATGTCCACCTGAACTTTGGGTGAGAGATTTTCCCGATAGTCGGCCGCTTTTCTTCACGTCTGACAAAGAACCCGCGGCTGGTGGAGCTTCAGCGACGACGCTGTTCTGTGATCACATCTGCATCTCAACAATGCCATGTGATGCAGCGAGCTCGATGGAAAACTAGTTGCACAATTTCTGTGGTTAAAAAAACAAAAAAAATAAAATAAAATAAAATAAAATAAAAATGTGTTCGTTTAACATCCGACAGTCAACTGAGAGCCGAGTTTCATTTGGGGAATCCCCTTTCATCTAAAGGGAGGAGTGCGCCATGCACCCGGAGAAATAAAAGCTGGGGGATCATGCAGCGTCGTGCGTCGTAATCTGTTGGTGCAGGCATTAAAAAGGAGCGCGTCGCCACCGCGCACCAAGTCAATGCAAGCAGAGACAAAAGGAAGAATGAGACAACGCTTCGGCATGACGTGCGGGTCAAGGTGCAGTTAGTCTGATCTAAATACCCCTTTTCAGCTTCAGCAGCATATATATGTTGTTGAATCACAACATCGTTCACGTTAGTTTCTCGGGGCCGTTTCTAAAGTCCACTCAGAAGAAGCTGATTGATGACGCGGGAGTCCAGCCTGTCTGCTGGAGAGCTGGCCGGAACATTGAACTGCAGGAGAGAACTGCATAGCAGCACAATCCTGCTGCTGGCCTCCCTCCATAAACCAGTGGTGCTGATGCTGGGAGGGAGAGGAGAAAGGGAGGAGGTGGTGGGGAGGGGTAGGCAGCCCCCCCTTCCGCCCCCTCCTGCGTCTTCCCTTCTTTCTATGGAAGACAAGATGGCGAGAAAGTACGAGGTCCAAACCGGAAAACTGACAATTAATGGGTCCAGAATAAAAGCAACATGAGCCTGAAATGCTTCATTCTTTTTGTTCATTTTTAAGAGGGAACTCTTATAGGAACAATACAATTATTAACACTCTCTGATACCACATCTATCTATCTATCTATCTATCTATCTATCTATCTATCTATCTATCTATCTATCTATCTATCTATCTATCTATCTATCTGTCTGTCTGTCTGTCTAAGTAAACATATTAATGACTTACTCACTATGGTTGTCTAAACTAAAATTTCATTTGGAAAAAAAAATGCATTTATTTATGCATGCTTGTGTGCATGTATTAACTAGTTAGTTAGCTAGTTAGCTGATTCTTTTATGATATACTCTTTTAAAAACACTTTATCTGCTCCACACTTCACAGTTAAGTTCAAAGTCCGATTCGGAAAATATGCACGCATCATTTTGAGTCAAAACATTGCGAGATGTCGTCATTTTGTGCATAAATAAATAAGTAAATAAATAAGTAAATAAATAAATAAATAAATAAATAAGTAAATAAATAAATAAATAAATAAATCTTTTATTTTGAACTCATCTCCCGGAAGTCTCCAGAACAAACGCGGCGAGCTTACAAGGTCCCGAGTGGAGTAAAGCGCCTCTGCAGCGTAGAGAGAGAGAGAGAGAGCAGGACAGGGACTCTCTGGGATCGGACTGAGATAAACATCTGCTTTTGGTGGGGAAGAAAATAAAGGAAAAAAAAAAGAAGAGAAAAGACAGAAAGAAAAAGACTTAGAAGCACTTTAAAAAATAATAAAACTAAATAAACAAATTGAGGCTTCGTGGTGGGACTGGATCATCAGATAGGTGGATGTATCAGAGAGAAGAGGAGACAAGAGGAGGCTCTTTGGAAATAACTCCAACAACGAATGGTGATGAAGGAGAAGGATGCTGGTTTAGGAGGAGGAATCATTTGCTTTCATCTGATTGATTTCATTTGTGGCGGGTGTCTCTGTCACACCTGAGCTCGTTAAAGCCCAGAAACACCAGGAGGAATCCCTTGTTTAAAGTCAGGGGATCAGTCACAAAGCCTGGTTTCTGTTAAGAAACGCTGTGGACGCGCTCCGACTCATAACAAGCTTCCAGTCTGCTCATCACGTTTTCTCTCATAATTCCTTGATATAAAAAAAAAAAAAAAAAAAAAAACCGGGAGCGGATCATGGCCATCAACACCGACACCGACTTCCTGAAGTCCACCCTGGGCAGTGAGGGCGGAGGAGGCGCCCCGCCCGCGGACCTACAGGAGACGGAGAAACTCCTGACGGTGACCACCGAGCCCGGGGCCGCCGGCATGAAAATGTCCACCTCCTTCACAGCCAACGCGGCCGGGGGCAAGGCCATGGAGGCCGATCAGAACGGCCACAGCGTCGCCATGAGGTCGGGCTCCATCGGGCAGCTGTCCGCCGCCGCCCCCCTCTCCCCGTCCAGGGCCAGCCTGAGCCGCTCCTCCACCGGGAACGCCACCGTGCCGGAGACCCCCAAGCCCAAGGATTACCTCATCCTGGTCATCCTGTCCTGCTTCTGCCCCGTGTGGCCCGTCAGCATTGTCGCGTTGGTGTACTCTGTTATGGTGAGTTGGACTTTTTTTGTTTGTTTTTTTATTACGGCCAAAAACTGCCACAGAAATGAAGCTGAACCTTCACTGATCTTGGAGTAGCTGAACCAATTCTTGATATTGTTAAGTTTTCATTCAGAAAGTCTTGGAGTCACTTTTCAGATTGAAGTTTCTTTATCTGAAACAATGTGTTTTGTTTTGTTTTGTTTAAAGTGAGAAAAGTGAGACGACTATGTTTTCTTAACACTTTCACATACATTAAGAACAGCATGTGAAGAAATATTTACTTAGTGCTTTTAATGAACTTGTAGAAATTAATTAAGAAGAAACAGTTCTGTAGTCTTAGCCATCAGAAACAAAGTATCTGATGAAAAGCCATTAATTTCCATTGAATGATTAACTAACATCTGGTTGTTACCAGCTTCTGGCTCAAGATCACTGAGCAAGTTACTAAAAATGTATCTGTTTTATCCCAGAAACAACATCTTTGATGTCAGCTCACAAGTTTATTTCATGATTATGGTTCAAAGGTCAGTCTGCCCGCCCCATATCATTGGTCTGATTGGTCTGTAAACCAGGTGCTTCTGGTTCATTGATGGAAACACCTGTCTCAATGAAAGTTTCCATTCAGCATAATCGTTGGTCTTTTAATGTGTGTGAGCTGCAGATGTTCCAGATGTTCTTGTGAGCCGACGAGAGAGAATTCACAAACTCTGAAACAATCTTTCTCTTTTTGTAAATTTGACACTTTGAACAGTTTTAAGTCTCTTCTTCTTATTATTATTATTATTATTGACTCTTTTTAGCTGCTCTTTACATTTAGTCAATTTTCTTTATTGTACGTGTGTGTCTTTTTGTTCATGTTTTCATTGATTGATTGACTGATTGATTGAATGACTCTGGGTGAAATAAATAGGTCAGACACTGATGTGCCACCATCTTTCTCATTTCTGTTTGAAGTTCCAACTTCACAGTCTGTCCATAGAAGAACAATTGAAACCTCTTCAGCAAACGTATTTGTAGCAATGGGGCTTTGCCATCTTGACGTTTTATTTAATCGTCTGACATGCATTTTTATGTTCTATTTTATTTTATTATTTGATTGATCATTTTGGTTGTTTAAAAAAATGCCAACCTGCTCTCACAGCTTTCACAGCAGGTCCAGGAAAACACTTGTGGGTGAAAGAGAATGGCAGAGAAACCTAAAACAAGAATTGGAAGTAGTGAAGGAGTGTAAATACTTCAGTGCTTGTTCCATTTATTACAGTAAAGACCAGGTGTACAAATCTCTACGGCATGAGTTCAACATCACCTTAAGTTACCAGTTTAGTTTATTATAGTCGGTATATTCTCCTCTTCTCCAGATGTTTTCACTTGAAATCTCTGCATGATGCAGTCAGTCTTATTTTTTAGAACAGCTTTTTATTTTGTAATCGGCTATGCATGACATGTAAAAGAATCGGGGGGTTTTCCAGCGCTGTCCGCATGTGCGAAATTTCCTTATGTAAACAAGCACATGCAGGGGGTCTATATTTGTAAATCTGATTATGATCAAGTCAGTGCCTCACCAGGTGTGAACCTCTACCTTTCATGAGTGTCATTTCCTTTGTCATCTCCATTTTGTAGGCTACTGACAGAAAAACCAACAAGCTCAATTAGATGTAAAATTCAGGTTTGCAGGTAAAAAAATACATCTTAGAACTGATATCAGTTCATATGAGCTACTGATGGATGGATGGATGGATGGATGGATGGATGGATGCCTTTATAAAAGTACATTTTGTGGAGTATTTAACACAGAAATTACTGATGCTAATGAATTTAGTAAGTCTGGACATGTAATCAACTCTTAGATTTTTTCATGCTTTACTTGAAATCATGGAATAAATTGTTATGTATCAGAGGACTTAGCAATCCGAGCCATTAGCTTTAGCTTCCATGGGAGTCAATAGTCACTCAACATGAAAAGGAAAAACTGACCCAAACACCAATTCCAGTTTTGCTTTTCATTCAAGCTTTCTGGATTCCCACAAACACACATTTCACACAGCCATCTGTCGTAATTCTGTCATGTCGGTATTTGAAGCCGCTTAACAGTATCTTTCTTTTTACTTCTCCGACTGTGGTGAAGCCAAATTCAGATGCATGGAAGAACAAAGCAAAATCAACGGAGGAAACCCATTAGTTCCTTAATGTCACTCATGTGGCCACTACACACTAAAGCAATATTAGGCAGCACGCACTGCATTTCCCCAAGCTGTCATGACAAAACCTACTGACATCCACAAGTCTGTTTCATGGGGAAAGCACTGAGAAGGAGAAGCTTTGACAGAGGGCAAGAAGAAGGAAAAGCGAAGGAGGTAGAAACTGGAGATGGCCGCTAACTCAATTGATGGTGAGAGAAGTCAATTTAGTTTCTGTGCAGAGGGCAGATTGCTGCAGTTAGCCAGCTCTGTGGCGGCCATCAGCATCCTCTCTTTTCTGAGGGAATGAGAAAGGAGATACAGGGTTCCCAAGGAAGATCAAAACATCAAGGGCAGATGGGTGTGAGAGAGACAGCAAATGGCCATAAAGTAGTTTCTATCACTTGATTAGAAAAAAAAAAAAAACCTGACTGAGAAATTGCACTGATGTCAGATATAAGTGCAAGTGAGTCAGAGCAGGCTAACAGATCAAATGAACAGTAATGTGGCCCAAACCACAAGGTAAAGCCTCATAATGTAAGCTCACCGCTTTGTTTTGAAATTCCCATGGCTGAAGAGTAACAGAGAAACATTATAGTAGTAGCAATGACGGGAAGTCGAAGGAACGTGTTTGGACTCTAAAACAGTTAAAAAAAAAAAAGAAAGAAGAAGAAGAATGAATGAAGAACCAGGTGCTTTTAAAGAGCTGACTTGATTTGAAATGCTCTGCCGGTACAATGAGCTGTCCTGGATCCTGCTTAAAGTCCTGCTAAGAGGTTTTCTGTTGCGTTAGATGTAGATAATTACAGATAAAACTAGATTCTTATGTGCGCTTTTTAAAAAGACATTCCACATGTTGACGTTAACACACACTGAACGTTTCCTTTTTAGGTCATCTAGGTATACCAAAATCAATTCTAATTATTTGGCCTTATCGTTTGCTGAATCCCACAATAGTGAGAGATTTCAACATTTTTTTCCAACTTTCTTTACAGCCACTCGTTCGAGTCCTGTCATTCCCTTCGAAGAAAGACCAGTAGAGCCAAAAAATTCCTGATATAAAAATTCAAATCACGATAAAAAAATATATTGTTTAGAATAATTGGAACATTAATTAATTAACTAATTAATTAACTGATGTATATTTGATTATGGCATTTGACAAAACATAGTGTTTGTTGCTTGTTTCATTATTGGTCATTGCTTGTTCGTATCAAGTGAAGCATTTTGATTTGCCTTGTTGCTGATTCATGTGCTCAACAAAAACATTTGGCTTGACTAGGAGAGGAAAATATTTTTTGTTTAAAACTTAAGTTCAAAATTTACCTATCTTGACCACATCTGCCATTTTCATTCATGGCGTTATTTATTTTTTTTTTTTCTAATATCCACCCACTTGTATCAAACCAGTTTCCTGCAAAGCTCATCAGTCTTGCAGGTCGTCATCAGTATAATGCTGTCATCAGCATCAACGGGAGCCAGTAAGGGAGGGACTTTTCTTTCATTGCCAGGTTTATTGTATTGACTCACAGACTCGTTAAGAACTTACTCAATTTAACGGGGGAATACGAGTAAGCACACTCAGAGTATCTACTAAATAGGGAGTAAGTTTAAACATTTAGTTTCAAGGAATCCAACAAAAACAAACATGGTTGAATTTCAGTGTTTTTCAGAAATTATTCTGAAAGAAAGAAATGTAAATGCTGGTGTCTTATAAAACGACATTCTAGATTCCTGAAAGATGCTCTGGTGCGGAAAGCCAAGCCTGGGAGACACGCAGCCAATTACACAGAGGCAGAGATGAGAGGTTTTCTTTTCTTTTTCTTTTTTTTACAGCCGAGACTAGACCATCCCGATAATGTAAATGTCTAAACTGCAGCAAGATTACTGCATGCTCTGCAGATTTGCCTGTAAAATATGGACTTGCATATGTTGCACCAGAGGAGTGACTGTGTTTGCGCATAATGCATGTGTGGGTAGGTAAATTACTTCTTATTAGCAGTTGCAAAATGGCAGCTTTGCAAAGCAGTATGCAGTGCAGATTTTGAGCTCCACAAAGTGAAAAGCCAAATGAAGAAACAAGTTAAATTCTTTTCGTTTTCAGCTTTTTTGTATGACGATGTACTCATTCTGTCACAAATGACAGATATTTGCATCTACTGTAAATAAAACATGTGTAACATTTTTACTGGTTCATGGTAGTTACGATTTCTAATCTGATTTCTTTTTTTAAAACAGCAGATTAAGGAGAGAGATTTTTTTTTTTCATTCCTTTATTTACCATTTGGTAGAAAAACATTTTAAACTCTTTGACTTTGGTAAAACATTTGAGTATCCTTCCTGCAAACAGAACATCTGTAACAGAGTCATGTTTGTATGGTGACTTTGTCGAAATGCACTTTTTGACTGTGCTCCAACAAAATATCTAAGGACGACACCATATTTAAATTAATATTTCACATATTTGTCAGTCATATTAAATCACAGTCATTTATTTGACCAGATTGCGTAATTGTGCACTCGTAAATTCAAACTTTCAACGGGCTCAAAGTAAAGCCACATCTGCTAAATTTAAAGGTCTATGCTTTGTGGTGGAACATTTTGTTATAACTTATCATAAAATATTCTAAACTCTCATCAAATGAACCTCTGTGAGCTGCACACATAAAGCTTGTTGGTGTTTCCTTCCTTCTTCTCTTCCTTCCTTTCTCGCTTCCTTTTAAACTAAATGTAAAGGGACAATAGATTCCCCTAAAATCCTCTGGAATATTTATGCACTAAATGGAAAACAGGAATAATGTAACATGTAAACATTTCTGGAGAATTAGTGACATAAAAGTGAAGTGGTGTGAAAAGTTCAAAGATTACAGAAGTTTAAACAAACCCTACTTTATACAGGCTTTTTGTTTACACTGCCTTAGGTTATATTGGTTAATCTGATCCGAAAGTTTTAATGTGTTTTTCAGTTCATGTTTAAGCATATCAGAGGTGCAGGTCTCCAATCTCCATGTCCCATATATATAAGAATTTGTTGCAACATAAATCACCACCCATTTCAAAAGTGATAACAGTTTAAAGATAATAAAACTGTTTGAATAAACTTAAGTTACATTTGTGGGGTTGGGGTAGTTTAAATACAGCAGGAGTCTGCTGCTCTTGGCTTCAGCCTTGGAAGTAAGTCAGTCTGGATATATTCTAAAGAAGGATGCCAACGGAGAAATCTCCTGCCTTTCAAAATCCCAAACTTTTTTTCCTAAAAAAAAAAAAAAAGTTGTACGTTGACCTCAGAAGCTAAACCACAGGAGCAAAGTAAATGTACAAGCTTTCTCAGCAGCTACAAGGCATCTTACAGCCGCAGCAATAAGAGCAGCGCCTTTACGGATCTGACACATTTGATCATCTGACCGTGTTAAGAGGTTTAAAACTTTAATGGCGAGTCTGGTGTAAAAAGGCAGAAATAAAAAGAAAAAAAAAAAAAGACCTCCTGTTAGCAGCTCAGAGATCTTCAAGACTCAAATAACCAGATAAAAATGTTTTAAACAAAAAAGATGAATACATTATGCAGGCTTAATTTCTCTATAAGAACTATCCTTACAGTGCAATTCACCATAAACATAAAAAAAAAACATTGTATACCCAATGTAAAGTTTATGTTCTGTTGTAAAATATGCAAATAAATCATATTTTATACTAAATAATGATTCCACGTGAACATGTGCTGTGTAACATTGTGATATAATCAAAAAGGGTTTCTTTTGTACAGTTTTCCTTCTCACCAGGCTGCTGGGAGTTCTTCATTATTCATGATGAGAGACAGAAAAAACAGAGCACTTACTGCCTCACCAGCCTCCACCTTCCTCCACTTGAACACCAGAGACAGTGGAGTGTGAACACACAGGGAGAAATCGAGGCATTTTAAGGGCAGGATTTCACATCGTGAAAACCAATGTCCCCAGTTGTGCCTTTATTTTAATCAATAAAGATATTAATCAAGCAGGAAAACATATATCCTAAATAGGAATGCTTAGACAAAAGCCTTCCCTTGTGTTTTTTTTTTTTCTGCATTTTGTCATGGCTGAGAGGAAGTGTTACTGTGTCCGTAAATCTTCCTTATTCCATTGACGTTTTTTCTCTAAGCAGGATGAATAAGCAGCGTTTTCTTAAAGAGACTTGCATTGATTCAGGGTGCTGATGCTGCTCTCCTTTGTGATGCGAGTCCAGATCAATACAGGTTCTTCCAGGAGTTTGTACTGTAGCTTCACATCACAGTCATAGAGGTGAGACACGAGTGTGTCTTTGCATGCAAAGGATGGGAGAAAAAAAAAAAAAGAAAACACACACACACACTTTGGAGTTGATCTATAAAGTATACACAGTCCTGTTCAAATTTCATAGTCAGGAATGAGCATAATGCATCATTTTCAGGAGTTTTTTTTGTTTTTTTTGGTGTTTTTACGTTTTATGTGGTATTATTTACATTTTAAACAAAAAACATTAATTGGGGAAAATTAATCAAATAAAACAGTAGTAATATTTATTTTTGGTCTGTTAAAATCTTTGCACTTTATGCAGTCATGTGGACAAAATAGGACACCCTGTGATGGGGTGCTGAAATGTGAACATCTCACAGGAAAGTGAACACAATGGTAACATCATAGAGAATAGAATAGAATAGAATAGAATAGAATAGAATAGAATAGAATAGAAATTCCTCTATTGTCACACAACAGTGACAAGTCACAGGCAACCAAATGAAGTAGATTCACACAAAGGTAGAATATAAAATATATAAGACAGAATAAAGAATAAAAATACTGCAGAATTAGCACGGATTTTCAACACGAATACTGTGCAGTTATTCAAAATAGCTGCTCTGTTCCAAAGGAATGACAGTGGACAGGTTGATTTAAAAGTGTTCAAAATGTGTGTGTGTGTGTGTGTGTGTGTGTGTGTGTGTATTTGATTATTAAAAGATAGGCTATTAAAAGACAATCCATTCTGAGAGCCGACTGCAAGATGCTAAAAGAAGTTACCAAAAAGCCTAAGAACCTGCTCTTTGGTCTCTAAGAAAACTTGAAGGCCATTTGTCAATGTTAACACAGAAAAAGACGAGGAATTCTGGCCTTATGTTCTTTACATAGACGACTAAAACTGAATAATTTGGACACCAGAGCAGAGGATGTGTTTGGCATGAACCAAATATATCACTGCAGGGTGACGAAGGGAAGGCTTCCAAGTTTTGGAGCCTCCATCAGAGGCTGTATGTTGGAAATGTTGACCCATCTGTAAAAAAACATAAATAAATAAAACTGAAGCAGAACTGAAATCTGCGACATGACAATGACTGAAAACATACTTTTAAATCTACTAAGAACTGTATGAGAAATATCTAGCAATCCTCCAATTGCTAGTTGCACTTTAATGTGACCAATGCATTTTTGGTTTTTTTTGTACCCTTGTCCTGACTGCTTCCTCTGAGCAACGAGGTCATTTTAATTATTTGTTACAACTCAGCAAACTGTGGCTTTAGATAAAAAATGCTAATAAGAACATTTGAAGAAAATCTCACTGGGACAACTGATTTTTATTTTAGCATCATCAGACTCACTATTGTTGGTAGCAAGAAAAAAACTGAAGGCTTTCATAGAATTGAAAGGTGTTCAAATAAAGCATGTGCAAAACAATGGGAAATATACAAATTTTAATTGAAAATAGCTGAAGGCATAAACACCGGTCAGCATTTCCAGTGCAGTGATTTATGATGGCTTGCCAGCATCGTCAGAGTGGTGGGAACCCCCACCTCCACAGGCCTGCAGGAGCTACTTCATCAAGCCCTTTTATCTCCCTGTCCTTCTGCAGCGTAATCCTATCTAACGCTGAGCCAATCCCAGCTCTGTAGACTCAAGTGTCAATAAACTGAAGAGAGACAACAGTCACACTCTTGAGTGTCATTAAGAAAAAAACATGCATTACTGTTCAACCAGTGTTTTAACAGCACTTTATCTTTGAAATTGACTTACAAACAAAAAAAAAGCTGTGTAATTTAATAAAGATGAGGGGGAGGAACGGCTCTGTTTCCTGATGTGTTGCAAAGACAAGCCTGCATGAACCGTTCCTAAGAATTGATGAGAGAAGAAAGTCTTCATGTGGAAGCTCTGAAATGTGACATTTCATGTTTAATTAAACCTCATGACTTTGCTCTGTGGTCTGGTGCTTCAACTGTCTAAATGTTGGAATTACACTTTTCTGTTGTTGTTAACTCCAAAAGCTGTAGCCCACCAGAGTCCATTTTTAATGCGCATTGTCTAAGTTGGCTTTTAGTTGTTGTTGAAGGAATGAGATTCCACATCATGACTGCTACCTTGTGAAATGTTATAAAAGTTTATGTTCTGTCCCGACTGTAGAAAGTATTAACAGCAGTGATGCTAATTAATGAAACACATGATTTTATGCAAAAATGAATCATTTTTGCATAAATCTGGTGAAGAAAAAAATCTATTCTTTTTTCTTGCAAAAAAAACAGAATCGATTGACTCCACAGCGACAGTGGTGAGCGTTCACCCTGCAATCAGTGGGTTGCCGGTTCAATTCCCTCTCTCTCGTTGTGTCTTTCTGTCTTACTGCCCCGGGGCAGCTCTGGCTGCAATCCTATAGCTTATCAGCATGTGAATGGAAATGACTGATTTCATTGTAAAGCACCTTTGGGAAACCCTCAGAGGGTTGAAAAGCGCTACATAAGTTTTATTTCATAAAACTTTTTATACATCTTCACCGGAGATGCCAGTAAATCTTCAGGGCAGTATTGTTTATGATTTTCTTTTATGATGATTTTTTTTTTTTTTCCAATAATTTTCTTTTTGATTATTTTCATAATTTCAGATTATTTCAAACAGAAAAGATCCATGGGGTTATTTTATGTGAATTTAATGTTGATTTAATGGTAAGCTAATAACAGATGAAAAACATTACCAAAAACACTTGTGAATGAAAGTGTGCATCCATTTACAAGTAACATGAGCATACATGAGATTAATGCATTTCATTTCAAATGAACATGGTATTCCTGACTCTACAGCACATGAAACTAGCAGACAATAAGAAGGAAAGAAAGGCAGAGAAATTACGCATGCAAGCTTTTCTGTTTTAAGACTCCCAAATGAAACTGCAGAGCGAGGACTTGAGGCTTCCCATTCATCATGTCTCACAAGCATACACATAAATCACCCTGTCTCCGGGTCTGTGGTGAAAATAAAGCGATATGCATACAGCATAAAAATGAATTACAGCACCTTCGCAGTGTTGTGCTCTCTTCTGTTCCGATTGGCTCTGCAAGGCACAATCCTCCATCAATCCCGAAATGCCAATCTGAAAAAGACCATTTCACCAGTGACAGCTGGGAATAGTTTTTTATTGGCATTGCACCCTTAAAGGGCAGTGGACGAATTAAACAGCTCAACAGTGTTGCGCTGTAGGATTGCCATTTTCTCTTGTTCTCTAAAGATGGAAATCAACGTGCTTAACACTTTAATGTGAAACTATTGAAGAGAAGGTGTAGTTAAGCTGGAACATTCCCTGGATTTTACATAGGTAAACTCTATGTGATTTTTAGCTTGTCAAAAGACTCCAACATGTAAACAAAATGTGTGCAGTGTCTAGGAAATGCATGAATAATCCTACCATGCAGGGGTTCACTGATTGGACTTTTCTGGCCAATCAGAGATCATCAATCTTTAAAAAGCCTGACCTGTTGATTCCAGTTTTGGCCGATACCGATTTTTTTTTTTACCTGAAATGTTGCTAAACATAGCAAGTAATTCACCAATTGGTAGTAGCGGGGTGACTGTTGTTTACTGTGAGCATGTAGATATGACTTTATGGGTGGGTCTGTCAGTCAAACTTCACCCTTAGCAAAGCAACGGAGGACAGTGGCTGATTTTTAGACCTTTGGTAGATAATATCTGTGGATAAGATCATTCTCATATGTAAGTATTGGCCGATCACCGATCACCTTGGCTGATTTATAGATGCAGTCCTACATTGCCAAGACAGATGGGAATGACATCATCATACAGTGCAGACGTGTTTTTACATAGAGTCAGACTTGATATGGAGATGGTTGGAACTGAACACAAGAAGGTCCTAGAAGAAAACTTGTGCCAGAACTACAGTGGTAGAGATTAGATTTGGATTTTCACATGTTAAAATGACTCAAAGTTCAAGCCTCAAATAAATACACAGAAACTCTTTATCCAATCCATTCAGTCCTTTTTTTTTTTTTTTGTTCTTTATGAGATTTTTTTTTTTCATATTTCATTTGTTCTGAAAGTTTTGTGTCAACAACCAGATTAATAAATTGAGGATATTGTTGGATTGAAAGTTTTTTTCTTTTGTGTGTTCCAGTCCAGAAACAGTCTTCAGAACGGGGATGTCGACGGGGCCAGGAGGCTGGGTCGACTGGCTCGCCTGCTGAGCATCGTCTCCATTTTCCTGGGAGTGCTCATCATTGTCGTCTACACCACAGTTCACTTTTCAGGTACACAAACATCGCTGGCCAGATATTTCAGAGCCTAATAGCACTCCAACACAATCTAATCATTGCATGAGACTGACTTAGCACAATTTAAAGACACCACTAGGTAACACTTTTTCTATCAAGAAGAGCCCATCTAATTGCATTGAGCTTAGAAAATTAAACTGAGAAACTACACAATATTTTGTCCGTGGGAACAATGTGTGTTTTTAGCAATAACTCTAGAAAAACTAGAGATGAGATCTTGTCATAACCCAACATCAAATCATTGGGGCGACAGTAAAATGTTAGTTAGGTTGAGAGATTTAAATGAATCGCACTGGAAAACATTTTACACGCAGCAAACCTTCCCACATGTGCTTCACATATGTGATATAGATTCCATTTGGATAAACATTACATGTGAAATCTTTTCCCAAGTGTGCTTGACATTTGCATACAAGTGTTTACATGTTGAAACACAATATGATTCCCACCCGTGAGTACAACTGGAAGGTTTTACATGTAACGGCACGATATAATTTCTTTCCTTGGAGAAATATAAGAAAACATTTCAAGTTAAGGTTTTCTAATATGCTTTTCACGTTTCTGGAAAATTAAATTGCGAGATCTGAAACATTATATTATTTCCACAAATGAAAGACATTATTTGCTGTCTTTTATAACTTAGATGCTTCACACCGAGTCACACATTTAAAAATGTTGTTGTTCTTTTGAAGAAAGTGACAAGGACAATGACGACTCCATCTATATGTTTTAACATATATAATTCCCACATATTACACATTAATTCGCAAATTATCACATGTGAAGTAATACGTGAAAGCATTTCAGATGTGCAAGAATGACTCTTCACAAAATTGTTTTTCTGTAATGTTAAGACAAGACAAAAAGAAAAGTTAGCAAAAAGGAAATAAAAAACACATCAACAAAAAAGACCGTAAGAGCCTTTTAGTAGCCTGCTTGAAAAGATCACCAGACCGTGTGGCTCAAAAAATACTGCATATACATCTCCTGCTCCTCTGTAGCACATTTGCCAAGTACGAACTGACTTAACACTCCTTTCTCTTTTCACCCTCTTCCTTTCTTTTCCAGCTCTTAACTAACAACCGTGAGGAGCGCGGAGAAAATAAAAATACGACGTCAAAGCCAAACCACAGATATGGAGTACGGTTCCGTACTCTATGCCATGAAGTTACAGCATCAAGATTGACTTGAGTTAGCAAAAAATGTAGACGAGTCATGAATGACTGTCATGCAACAAGTAAACCAATAAAAGTATATATATCACTGAAAGATGCATGCATTAGATCCCAGTATCATTTGCCTGACAGAATATCCTGCTTTTGAATTGTTCGAGTTCGAAAAAGAGAGGAAGGAGTGAATGTGGATTTGTGTGATTATTAAAGGAGGATGGTTTCTCCTTTTGGACAATGGACTTCTGAACATGAAGAGGATGATTTGTAAATGTGAAGCAGATGAATGATGGACTTTTCTCTGTCTGCGAGGGGGCTCCTTTAAAATACAGTCTTTGAACTTCAGACGGCTCATTTAATCTTCATATATCCGAAATGAACGTCTTGCACTCGAAGTATACACAAGAAAAAAATATATATATGTTTGAGGTAAGGGGATCTATAAATGAATAGATAGTTTTTGATTTTATAAAATGTTTGTATCCCAAGTGTTGCTGGGTTTGTTGACGCCGACTGGATGGCTGCTTCGTCAGCAATTGGAAAGAGAAAAAAAAAATCGATGTAAATTTTAAGGGTTTGTGAAAGAAAAACTCTTTCTTTTGTCTTGAATCATTTTGTTTTCCAACTTAAGAAAAACGAGACCAACTGCATGCCTGAATGTAGACATCCCAATACTCTGCCTTCTTTTAGACTGTTATTGTTTGTTTCCCGTCCTTAAGGGTCGGACAGGTTTGCACATTGAACCGTGTTTGTGTATTTTGTCCTTGCGGACAGTTAAAAGCACGTCTTGCACCATATATGAATCAAGCCTTTTATTACAAACACTCTTCTCCCCCCAGTTTCATCTGACCTTTCATCTTTGCAGAGTCTTTTTTACTCTTTTAACACATTTCTCATTGCTATACTTTGACTGTTAAGATCCATTCTTTTACTGGACGTGTTACCATTCTTCTTGTATGGCTATGTAATGTATTTATATGGAAAACTATATATGCAATACCTTTGCATGTAAAAGGCCAAGCAGCCTGACACGCACTTATTTTTGTAAAAGAGCAAGTCTACGAGTTTGCCTAAGAATAAATAGCATTTAAAAAGACTTGCTTAAAATCATGGCACGTCACGTTGTCTGGGTTCGTCACTTAAAGAGAAAACTCATTACTGTGTTTAGAGTCATGTAGATGTTGCATTGACATATGAAAAGGCTTATGCTCCAAAGCTCAGATAAAAATCCATGAATCATGATGCATTATTCAATAGAGTTGTTTTTCTTTAGCTGTTAAAGTCTTTGTTTTTTTTGTTTTTGCCCCATTAAAACTAAAATGCATTTAACTGGATGCCATTTGCTGAATTCTAATGGTCATTTAAGGGCTTTTTACAATTGAAACAATACAGCTAATACAATCCAAAGTCCTCGAGTGAATATCAGCAATGTAAGTTGCTAACTTGAGTTATAGCTGTGAAGAAAAAATTATTATAGGCTAATTATAATAATGCTCCATACGAACATCCAGAAGCAGCAAAAATCCAAAGACTCCCCATGTTTACTGACCGCAGCTCCAGATTCACTTGAATTTTCTTCTTCTGTGGTGCTGGTGTTTAGGAGCCAGCTGTTCACCTTTCACCTCTATTATCATAGTTTTTTTTTTAATATATTATACTGTATGTGATGGTTCTCACCTCTGTGGTGTACTTTTTGCATGTGAGGAATAAATGTTACCATGCATGGTCTGAGTTTTGTGTTTTGATGATAACTTCCAGATTTAAAGGATGCCTGGACTTCCTGTAAGTTTAAATGTCAAATGCTATATGCATACAGCTCCCTATGCAGTCACTGGAACCCCTGGTGGAGATAAAAAATAAAAAATAAAAAAAAAGTTGTAAAATAAAAATAAAATATTTCTTGTTGCAGTACCACAATATCACACTAGACAGTTCAGAAAATCACAACTTTAATTTGCAAACATTTAATTATTGAGAAAATGTTTTTTACAACCTCACCACCAGTGGCTCACTTGCTGACTCCTGAACGTTTCCTTAATAATAAAGGACTGAGACAAAACAACTGGAGCATTCTTTTAAGTTTGTACTTTAATCAGATCGTTAGAATGTGTAGGAACTCATATTTTAATGGGATTTTATGTGACAGACCAACACAAAGTAGTGCATAATTGTGAAGTGGAATAAAAAATAGCACATCAAAGCTACATTTTTCTGCTTTAAGGGGTTTGTTTCTACCAGCTTTGGATATTTTTGCCCATTTTTGCCTACCTTCTGTGGACCTAGACTTTGGTATGGACTTTGACTGGACCATTTTAGCACCTCAACATGCCTTGATCTAAACCATTTCACTGTGTGTTTAATTTCCTTCTCCTGTTGAAAGGTGGACCTCTGTTCCACTCAGATTATTTTCAGCCTCTCTCAGATTTTTCTGTCCCTGATGAAGTACGGCTTTCCTACAACATTATTCTCTGACCATTACGTGCAGCAGGAGTGTCAGAAAATTGAAAAATAGAGATGTGAATGTTTTACATTTATGGAAAATTGAAATTCAGCCTTATCATTTAATTTGATCAAAGCATTATGAATATCCAACAAAACCTTGAAGCCATAAAAACATTTTTTCACCAAGCTGCCCGATCCATTGTTACAAAACTTTTACTTTCAATATTTTCACTGTCATTTTTCAGACTCAGAATGAAAGGTGCAAGAGGGGTTTTTTATGTTAAATCCAATATATTTCCATTGCAGACTACTTTAGCTGCAGTCTCATTACTATGGATTGGAGAACAGCGCAAAGCTGCTGCGTTTATTGGATATAACCCTGAACAAGAAGCAGTTTCTGATAAACAATATTTATCATGACTGCAAAAGATTCAGATGGCAGAAGAAAGTGAAGTAGAGAAAAATATAATTCATGGCTGTCCCATGAGGGACAGGAGTGGCCTGATTGTCCACCTGTCCATAAAACGTCCCCCTTGCTCCACAAAGACACTGACCAATAAACATCGCCTGGGACAGGTGACGAAAGCCACAAAACCAGAAATGCTTCAGGCAAATATCTTCTCTGGAGCTGGTGGGGCAGAACGCATGCAGGAGCCCGGATACATTCAAATATTTAAGAGCTGCACCTCCGCCGTCATCTTACATCCATGTATAAATGTCAAAGCTGGCTTCAGTACACGGTTTGCCTCTTAAGAGCACCGTCCTGAATAACTGGTCGTCACGATGTGAATGACATCTATAGAGTGAAAACCTTTCGTAATACCTGAGCTAGTCTATGTACAAAGAATCTGATGGGAGGTGAATATAAACTGTAATTTAACTTTATGGTATTTCATTGGTGTTTTATCTAATATACCAGCACAAATTCAAGCAACTTGTGAGGTAACAACTTAAAAATAAACTTGTTTTAAAGATAAAAATCTGAAAAGTGTGGCGTATGCTTACATTTAGCTCTCTTTAATCTACATGTCTACATAGAGAGCCCTCTACAGTTTAAAATTATAGCTGCAACTCTTGGTACATGCAGTAGAGTTCACATTCATTCACACTGAACAGAGAATGTCAGTGAGATAGGCTTGCTTTTAATAAGGATGGGGGAAAAAAACAGCATAACCAGAAACAATAAGACCGGGTGGCGTTTCTGAATTGTAACCATGTACCAGAAAGTTATGCGGTAATTCAAATCAATTTCCCTTTTCAGCAACATTATTATTAATAAAATCAGCTACATTCTAGAAAAGCACTGAGTATTTGTTATATTATCAAAAAGCTAAATTCGCCCTAATGTTGCCAATCAGCATCATACCTGGATTTATATTTGAATTGCCAATTTAATTAACTTAGCATCTGCTTGTCAGAAAAAAAAAAAACATTTCATAAAGAACTGCCAATAAATTTAAGCAGGAAAGGTTAAGAGTCTGCGCTAACTTCTTAGCATTATATGTTTTTAAAGCTCAAATAGAACATTTTGTACATTTTTATACACAGTCGCACAGTCCTTTGGTTCAAAGACTGCTACTTTTTAATAACTGAAAATCTTTTTTGTTGTGTAGTCTATAGTATGACATTCTTAATTGTTTTTATACTTTTATCTTTGTGTGAACCAACAGGCTTTCGTTACGACCAGGTTGGGTCATAATGAACAGTATTGAATGTGTTTGTACCTCCTGGTACTAAACCTTTATCAGAAACGGCTCATCTTAAAACAACAAAATAACAATTAACTCACTCCACAGTTTTTAAAACACATACTGATATGAATAATTTATTAATTCACATTTTACAGTTTACAATGAATTATGACTCCCCAAAATTATTAAAAATAACCGAAAAAGAAAAAAAGAAATCCTTCAACCTCCTTACAAGACAGCTTTAGTCTCTGATCTTATTAGGAAAAAAGCACAAAGGTCTCACTTGTACTTTTGGTCTCCAAAGAAGAAGAAGCGACTACCAGCCCTGAATCGGTCTCGTTGTTAAATGCTGGCTCAGTGGGAACTTGTTGGCCAAATTTGGTCCTGTCCTAGAACAGGACCAGCGAAATGTCTCTCTGCTCTGGATCCTCCGTGGTCCTTCCATCACCGGGCGTCGTCTCTGGGGAGGAGGTGAGGATTCGTATGCTACAAAGAGCAGAGGAGTCCTGCCTTGTTAGAAATCGTCTGACCGGGGAGGTTAATGGAAAGCGTAGAGCAGGAGGAGAATGGTGCAGACGCCGATCACAGTGCCGAGGATGAGGGAGTCTCTTCTCTTTCGCAGATTGATTCGCTGGATGAGACTGTTGATAGTTGGGAAACGATCTGAGAGTCAAAATGTCAAAGAAAATATCAAATGAAAACCCACTGTACTACCAGTGCATAATGTCGCTCCATACATTTGATCAATTCTACTTTTCTGTTAAAACGACAAACAAAAAAAACGAGGTTGTTAAATAGCAGCAGCATCTTTGTGTTCCTGCACACACACAGGGAGACCCGTGTGGAGTGTAAAGGATACTGGCCAGAGTGTTCACCCTGCTGTGTATGGATTTCAGCATGCCCCTCTGTGAGGTCATGTTCTCCTTGGTCGCCATTGCAATGCTGAAGAAAGAGACAAGATAAATGAGCAAGAGGCAATACTGCAACATTTTAATAAAGTGCCATTTTACTGCAAACAACACAAAATTGAATTCCAGTGTGAATTTTTGCCTTTAGAGATGTAAAAAGAAAAAGTATTATCCTTGATATAAGGAAATCTTTGACCTACCAAAACAGATCTGAGATGATTCTGAGGTTCTTTTAAGAAATATAGATACTAATATTTGCATAATATCAAAACCCTTCATGCACTTCTCCTTTAGCTTTTCTGTTCTGTTCTGAAAATGCTGCTCCCTCTTGCAGCTTGAATGAACATAAATGACAATTTGAAAAGGATCAGAAGTCTCATTTATAAAACACTTCATAGAAGAGATAGTTGTTTTTTTTAACACAACCTTTGCATGGAAAATGACGTACAAGTTCCAGACTGTGTCTTGTCCACACACCACGGATAGAAAGGAGAGAACAGATCTTTTAGTTTCCACCACACCAATGGCGAAGGCCGATCAAGCATTAATTATCTGATTCTGGTCCGATTTCTTAATGGATCTGCAAACTTTGGAGTTCCACTGCTATTTTGGGCCTCTCTTGCTCTCAAATCTGGACTTCAGCAAGTTTCAAAGGACGAAAGTTCAACTGAGCAAAAGTTTCAGCCAGAGTCTTTGGCATCTGATAGACACAAACCGATCAATAGAAGACACTGAGCCAGTCTTTGAATCCTTAACTAATGCATTAGAGTTTGGTGGACCAGCCTTGACAAATGTTACTTACAGTTATGTTCATCAGCCATTATTAATTACTTTGGACATGGCTAATGTTTAACATAAATATTTCAGCATTTTCAGGATAAAAATCTACCTCTCCCACCGCAGGAAGATGGATTCGTAGAAGATAAGCCCAATGACATCACTGCAGTTGTTTACCTGAAATATTTGTTGTAACCGAGTGATATAAAAAAACACAGTCAGCATAGATTTTCAGCGTGCAGAAGGAGATATGAGTAGGAGTACGGGTGGGCGAGGTCCCGGCCCCTCCTGTGACTGCAGGCTGCTGAAGGTACGGTCCGCAGCGTTGGCCTAGAGGTGTGTTTTAGGGATCATGTTCCCCTAAGTCAGGAGGAAACGCTTTGCTGACTGCAGCAACCTCGGCCAGCCCTGATCTCTGTGTAAACCACCTCATGAGAATAGAGACTCAGAATAAGGAGACACTATATGCAAAGAGTGGAGATGTCTGCCTCAGGTTTACTTTAGGCTAGATCCAAAGAAGACGGATTGTTGCCTTGCTAAACACAAAATAAAACTTGGCATTTTTTTTAAAACTATACTGTTCTCTAATGCATGCCAGTGATTTTCAATATATTCTGCAAGGCAACAAAGTTAAATTGAGATGTTTCTAATTGAGGTAGAAGACTCAAAGCTAGCTCCTTCTAGCATCACTCAAGTGTCAGAAAGGTGACAGAAGTTCAAGGTTTCTATAATGTGGTTCTTTCAGCCAGCAAGTATGTCATAACAGGAAGGTAGATTGTGTCACTGATTTGCTTCTTTTTTTTTGCGAAACGTGAAAATGGTGGGAATCTTTTAGATTCCTCAGTTTGTGTAAAGATCTACATTTTCTGCTGTTTTAGCAATGCTAGCCACCCTGATCGCTAACACAAGATGCTAATGCCAGTTTAAAACAAATCATTTTGTCTTTATTGGTAAAATTGTAAATCTGGTTTACATTGTGACATTGCCTCAGCTTCAAATACAAAGCTGAGTCTTTGTATTTTGCCATTCATTCAACAGCATGAATGACAAAAACTATATTTTGAATGTTTTCTCATAGTTGGAAAAACAGAAATTCATCATTCCCCAAGAGTAGTAATAAACATTTGTTACTTCCACCAACCAAAAATATCCTTAGATTGTCATTTTTCTTTCTCTGGACTGTAATTTCTCTCATATATCCAAGACTTTTTGCAAACAATCAGCCTAACCCTAGCAGCAAAATATTTTAAACATGCAATATTAGTCAAAGCTTATGGAAGATGGGGGAGGTTTTTAAAGCAAAGTACGAGTTCACACATAAGACAGATGCTGAGATTTACCTTATTGTGTCATCCATCAGACGGTCTGAGCTGTAGTTTGGAGGTAGAGCAGAGAGAACGACACTGGTTAGATATCATTTTTCTAAAGTAAAAAAATTTAAATTGGCCAGACACTTCACAGCATTTCATTGTAAGTTGAAATAGCTTTGTGTTTGTGGTCAGAAACTTTGAAGCCAACGTCATTATTACTGGATTTTACCAGGTTGTGATATAAACACAGCTGTTATTGGGCGCCCATGACATGATTTCGGTGTCTCACTGCTTCCTTTGCAATACAGATGAGTGAAGATGAGGAGAAAATGAAAGCAGTCAACAAATCAGACGACCCAAAATTTATTATGTTTTCCCCATGGATATAAAATAGAGGAAAAATACTTATGTTTTGTCTCCTTAACCATCTCTTTTGCCATTGTGCTCATTCAAATGGGATTTTCTGTGGTTTCTGTGTAAGTGGGCTCCATCCGTTTTTACCTCACTAGTTGCGACTGTTTTTGCTGCAGTCATTAAACTGCTCATTAGTTTCAAGCTAATTGCCTTTCCCAGCATGATGAATGAACCCACGACAACCACATGCTTTCCCATCTTTTTCTGCACACAAGCAACAAACTCATGGAAAGATTTTTTTTTTTTTTTTTTTAAGAACCATTATGGTCAGAGATTTTATTTTATTTTTTTGAGTCCTGAAACCAACACAGTTCATCGACTGCGAGACAGAAAAATGTCGCTGCTTGGAACAAGAACGAGAAATGCTTATGTGGCACATTTGTCATCAACGCCATGTCGAGCAGTTGGGTTTAAGCCCGCCTGTGATTGTGTGCACACAGGCCCAAAACCCTCCAACAGGACAGAAGAAAAAATGGAAACAGGATTTTACAGATTGGCAACCAGAACATCTCAAACTCACTTGAACCAATTAGAAAATAACTTTCAGCTAATAACAAACCAATTATTATGAACATTTTTACAATATCTTACTGGGAAATGCAATTCAGCTGATCATAATGGACAGTTTGCTTTTAGTGCATTGACATAGGATGCCTTTTAGAGTGTTTACATCCTTTTTCAAAACTGAAATGTGTTTTGAACGTCAATGCATGTGGAGCACTGACTCCAACAAACGCTGTGCAAAGTCTGTTTGGAAGTGAAATCAGAGTGTTGGGATTGTGATGTGACGCACTTCACTGACGGGCTTTTTTCCATAATTTCATAATTATCATCACCAGCCATATTTACAGCGTCTGGCTTCTTTAGGGACAGAATCACGATGAATGTCTCAAGTCCATAAAGGTCAAATGTAATCAGACAAGACCGGTCGGACTGCAGCCAAGGACAGAAGATCAAGAAAAACCCAGATGGAGAAGATTTTTACACCTTCAATGTTTAGTCATGGTAAAAATAAATGAATATAGAATCTGTGGCGTTTTAAACACCTCTAGTGTATAAAATTTACATCTGCTGTCCTAAAGAGCAGATTGGATGTAAATTCCTGAAGGTAACAGAGGGTTTCTGATCCAATTACATCCACAATACGTAACTTTAGACCAAAACATTTGAACTCATCAATCTTCTGTTTAGCAACCATCTGTGCTGTGCTTTCAGAAAGTCTTTAGACATCAGCTCAGATTGTTTCCCTTCAGTCCCTGTTGAATGTTTACAGCCCTAAACCAATCATGTGTAATTTTACCCTCTTCTTCAATCTCCCATCCATCCTTCCCATACAATATGGGTGGTGGCTTAAATGTATAATTTCACAATCAATATCTTGACGTGTCTGATGGGTTAACAAGAAAGGCTAAGTGCCTTCCTCGTGAAAAGGGAGAGCGTTTAGCACAAAATAGGCTTCATGTTATAATATAGTTCATGTTTTTTCTGACTGCTAATTAAACCACAATGTTCACTTTTAGGTTTTAGATGTCAATTTGAATTGTACAGAAAATGTTGCCAGTTATTTCAACCATGACAGGAAACAACCCAAACAGCTCTAGTCCAAAATAAGCAAACCCAGCATGATAGTCTTTAAGCATGCAGGTTCATATTGATACATTCCAATAATTTTTCATGTTAATTTTTTTTTGCTATTTAGTTCAATTACTACATTTTTCATTTTACTAAATGTTCTTGTTTTAAATTACTACATAAGACCAAAAAAAAAAGGTTTTTTTGCAAGCTTTTTTGCAAAAAAAAAAAAAAAAAAAAGCTTTACTGCACAGTATAGTGTGCTGTATATGGCATTGTTTACACTTTGTAAATCAATTTGTGTAATCAATTTCTAAATATGCATACTTTTATAATTGTTTTGCTGGAATAGGTAAATCAAAATTTAATGGTATTATATTTCGCTGAGATGAACTGCTATTTTCAAATGACCTTCTTTTAAGTTTTCATATTACCATCTTCTTCTTGGGTTTGAGAGTCTAAAAAACAGAAACTTGTAACTAAGATTAACAATTGTAATTAATACAGATTTACTACCATCCAGTGGCTGTAAAAACAAAGTTGAGTAAATCTTTTACTCAGTATTCCTCATCACTCCCATACATCAAGCTAAAAAATCTTCTTAACTGCAGATAATATAGCATGTGTGCTTCCCAATATTTCAGATGTACTTATGGGTGTTTAAGGGTGTAGAAATTTGGAGGAGTGTTTATTTAAATCAAGAAAACTCTTTCCCAAATCATTTTTGCACCAAAAGCAAGTCTGTCTCACAAAATTAAGACTTTGATGGGATGTTTCTTTAGTTTTAGTTTTCAAGACCTGGAAACAAAAACTTTGAAAAAGAACAGACTTTAATTTCATCGTTTTGTAAAAGATCCAAATGACTAGAAGTCTGATCAGAAACCATTGGTGGTTTATTTGCTTTCTGTTTGAACTTGGCTGCACGGCGGTGTCTGCCCTGCTGCTATTTCATTTTCCTTTCCACACAGGGCGCATCTCACACCTCTCAAACGCAGAGAGAGAGATTTCACAAAGCACACGCTGTTGACAGTTCTACATGCTCTGCCAAATAACAGCAAGAAAACACTTGATGACGATTATGATTTGACCTTCTGCGTCATAAGAAATGAAGCTTAACAGTTTCAGGAAGCAATGTGAATGAAAAACTGATATCATCAATGACAGATTCTATAATAAAAGCGATGTGTTGCTTCTGTATAGTTACATTGCAAGTTTTACAATACTAAACATGAAACAATCTGAAGCATTTGTTTAAATGAATGTGGATGTAGTTTTAGGCAACACTTCAAACTGACAGATATAATGGAAAAACTGAAAGAAATGATCCAAGACATCAAGAGAACCATGGTCCGTCATAAGTCTGGTTCATTCTTGGAAACAATTTTCAGATGCCCAAAGTTTCCACGCCATCTGGTCATTCAATTACATGCAAATACAAACAAAATGTATTTGCATGTATTCCTGTCCAATCCTTCCTGTATTGTTCAGGAAGGAGACGGGTTCTGTGTCCCAGTTATGAATGAGTTTTATATACAGTATATATATATGTATATATATAAGTGTGTGAATCATAGGAAGACAAAAGGAGTGAAGAAGCTGACTGCAGCAGTAAACATGTTATTTTCAACAGATGGCCTTGTTTTCAGACACAGCACTGCATGCGTTTGCATACGTGTGTAAGCAAAACGGACTCAGTTACTGCAGTTCTGTCTAGACGACTGGGCCAAAACTCCTGCTTGATGTTTGTGGATGGACACACAGAACGTTTGACAAAAGTCATGCAGTTGGAAAGGCGATTCTATAAAATACTCAGAAAATGTACGTAACCTTCTAAGTTTCAGGAAAGTATAAAACAAAAAGAAAATCTCTGAAGAAATTATTGATTGTTTATTTGGCATTATCAAATAGCAACAAGTCCAACTGGAAGGGGAGAAGGGCTGTGTGTTTGTATAGTTAATTTTATCTACTGCTAAAGCTCCACAAAAACATTTAAATTTGAGCTGCATTGAGTAATCAGCCAGGTAAACTGCTGTGGACTTACTTTCTAAGATGCTCATGCTCCTTTAGAAACAGCTCTGTTCTTCTGTTGTTGACTCCTGAACCACTCTTATACGTTCTGAAATGACAAAAGGCAAAATTAAATACATCTTCTAATTAAACCATGTTTTTTAATGTGGTGTGTCACAATATTTATCGATTCAACACTTGTGCAAGTATTCTTTCTTTTAAAAGGAAAATCACCCAGAGAGGGAAAGATCAGCCAAATTTACCAGTGAAGCTTTTTCTAATTGTTCTAATTTTTTGTGGTGAACTGACTGAATACATCAGGAATTAATCTGATCCACGGACATGAGGCACTGACATAACTATAGAACAGAAGAGTTGCAGTCTAGAGCAATTGAAAGTTTTGATACAAGGAAAAATTAAACAGGCAAATGAAATTAGGCAAAATGGAATAAAAACTTGAAAGCAGGATAAGTTGTCAAATTAACAAAGAAGCCAAAACAAGAAGCTGCTCCTGACTCTTTTATTACAAGACCAAACTCTATGCATAAACTCATCGCCCTCATTCACATCTGCTTGATGTAGCTCCAGTCAACAGCATGTGAACAGCTGAAAACCCCACACTCTCCTGGGTTTCTGTCCATTTAACACAGCCCCACCTTCCTGTTGGGCGAGAACCAGATAAAGAGCACAGAGGGATGGAGGGAGAACTGGGCGCACATATATAACATTACCATCCTACCCCACCCTTCTTACAGGAAGCAAACCGAGAATAAATGAGTTTTCTCCATCTCAAGCACAGTGTTGAAAGCCAGTGGCAGTGAACAGATATGTAGTGCATGAAGTGTTGCCTTGGGCTCCAGCTGGCTCCCCCGTCAGCAGGGCTGATGTATTCGTAGGGTTGGAACTGCCAGTACTGACAGCCCGCTGCATCACTCCAGCAAGGCTTTTTAAAAGGGCACCAATGTAAATCACAGACGAGCTGTCATTTTCGCTGCTGACATTTAGAGTGAAAGAAGCAGCACAGAAAACGTTGCTGCTACACTCAGCGCACACAGTCGCTGCAGCTATTATGAATGACACAATGTGAGTATAGGTTTGGAAATACTATGCATGAAACACAAAAGGAATATGTTCATAGTTGCTTGGGAGAACTGCACTGTGCCTTATTCATCTTTTAATCAGTATT
Source organism: Poeciliopsis turneri (assembly GCA_922788865.1). NCBI lineage: Eukaryota > Metazoa > Chordata > Actinopteri > Cyprinodontiformes > Poeciliidae > Poeciliopsis > Poeciliopsis turneri. The sequence continues at coordinate 2,114,494 of CAKLNU010000718.1, forward strand.
CATGCTGGTATTCCTGCAGCATAAACAACCCTCATTGTGGGCAAACCCGAATCACCACCAAGATCTTTACTGCCCCCTACATGATGCAAAGTCCAGATGCAGCAGGTTTTCCATTTTGTTTTACAGAAAGATTTAACCACAGTATAGCTTACAAAAGTAACCCGAGCAAGAAAAATAATTAATATAATGCATAAAATAGTATTTATCAAACTTTTTATGCTGAGGCCCCCTTTAAAGGAATACAATTGTTGACTTAAAACATTTGTCAAATAAAATTTTAATTTGAGGAAAAACTAAATGTACATTATTTGTTTACATTTCCTCTGGTAGTCAATAAAATAGCAAGACAGTTTTCTTAAAACTGTGTTTTCTCCTAAAAAAACAAGCAATCAGTCCATTTTCACATAAATATCTGATTATCATCACAATGCCTCAAATGAAACAAATAATTTCTCCTCTTTCAACCTCAAAAGGTTTAACAGCTACTAGTCTGATTGGAAGACCATCATTTGCTTCTTTCCTACACCACTTCAGAATCTTAATACACAACACTGCTGGAGAACATGTCTCTGAGAAATGTAGCAAACACAGCCTTTCTGGGTTTCAATTTTCAACACCCATTTTCTACATCTCAAAAAACATTTTTAATATTAATATTCAGGAAGATCATTCTTTGGGACGAGAATGGGATGCACTTAAAACGAGGGATTTGTATCATTTCAAAACGTTATGACATGAAGGCAATGCAAAGAAATTCCTTCTTCAGCATACCGTCAGAAAAAGAGCTCTACGTGATTAAAAAGAAAATATAAACATGATGAAAATGGTGACGGGTTGAAAAACACTACGGTTCATGATGTTGTTCCAGTAGCTTTAATTCAAAGGCAGCTACAACGAAATGGGTTTTTGTAGCATATATAGGTTTATTTCAGGTCTTCTCGGGCTTCTGTTTGCTGCTTGAGTCGGGCTTAAATAATCCGATAAATCAGACATCCCAGAGAAGAAAATGAAAGTCCAAAGCAAGCCCTCATCTTCCTCTGAACAATTTGTGTGTTGGTAAGAATGAGTTGTGGATTCATTCGTCTCCACTGCATAAGAATGTTTGGTATTTGTATGTGTTTAAAGGAACTCATCAGTTTTGCAGTTTTCTGGAGGTTTGTTCAAGATTTGTGGTGAACAGAAGCTGAATGCTGCTTCTTCGCGTTATATTCTGGTTCTGGAGATGCAGAGCAGACCCAGGAGACCTGAGAGGTCAGGAAGGTTGATACAACAACAGGTTGCTAATGTATTGTGGTGTTAAGCAGTTCAGTGCTTTATAAACTTATGGGAGTCTTTTAAAGTCTATCTCTGAGCTACAGGGCGTCGTGTAAGACTTTAGAACCGGGATGATCTGCTCTCTCTTCCGAGTTTTAGTGAGAACATGAGCAGCAGCGTTCTGTTTCAGCTCCAGTTGTGTGACTTTTTAGGCAGACCAGGGAAATTCTTATTTATTATTGTAGTAATTAATGCAACGAAAGATAAACACATTAAACCAGCGGTTGGAAAATTGGTTGCTTGATTAAAAACAGAGTACAACATATTTATCTGAAAAACCAATGCCCCAAATGTTTTTTTAAAGAATGTTTTAGCGGCTATGTATGTCTTGGTGTATGTAAGCATTTTGAGAGCCAACTGCCTCAACATTTAATTTAGGAACTCTATAACAGTCTGTAGTCCTACTGAAAATCTATTATTTGCTATTAATATCAAGCAGAAAAGTTCATCTGGCTACAAGGGCAAACTCACCAGAAACAAAAAGTATGACACTTTCGATAGTAAAAAGAGAAGTGAGACAAGCTCTTCTGAGGAGGTCCATATGATAAAACTACTTTTAAATATGGAATAAAGTGACCTAATGGCTTATGGTTGATGTGTGCCTGAATGAGGCTTCCGCAGATGTCTTCATCTTAGATGGAGTGGGATAATTAGGAATTCTGCAGTGCTCACTGTAAGCTTACTGCAGCATCTCACAAATCAATACACTATTACAAAAAAAGGCTGTAAGATTCATGGTCTGAAGGGGGTTCCAGCTCGTTTTAATACACTCACTCAGAAATGAGTCAATCTGAAGAAAAGGTACACCTTCTCAACGCAAAGCCAAGCATGCTATGAATCTTCAAAGGCTTCAATACCAAACATTTTCCAAGAGCGAGTCAGGTCAGAGTCTTGGCTCATCTTCCTATCCAGTAAACAAACTGAACAACATCTGAGCTCTGTGAAAAAGAGTTCACTTGCTGACGCTCAGGTCAGAAGAGACTGATGTATCTGAATATTAATAATAAAATAGCTATTTGTAATTTAGCTACAATTAAATGTAACTTGCTCCCTTAAAACTGTAAAATTACTTGCAAGGACCTACAGTACGTCTGTGATTCATTTCACTGAACCTTGTGTTTGCAATCCATAAATTTATTACTGTTTCCATCCTAATCCCATCTTTATATTATTGAGAGGATTGAGTACTCACTCAATGTCTTTCCTGACAGATCCTAAAAGATCTTCCCTTTCCCGGATGGCCAGAAAGTTGCCTTTGGTTTTGTGAAATTCGTGAGTGTAGTCCTGAACAGAAACAAGTAAAAGTAAAATATCTGTGTCAAAACAAAACAATAAAAACATCACAGAATATTTTAATTCCAACTAAAATTATTTCAAGTTAGGTTTCCTAATAGGATAGGATAGAGAAGCTGGAGAATTTACGGATAATAAAGTGTCTTTCATTATTCTTACAAAGACTTCCACTCGTGGCTCTGAATATTGTTGAGATTGTAGCATCCTGTCTGAATTTGGATAAAATCATATTAGTTTTATAAGTAGTTCATATGTAACATGCTTGTAGAAAACACCTAAACAATATTCCTACTTGCAGTGAAGGTTTAATTTATTTGTAGATGGACTGCTTTGGAAGAAGAAAAATAAATCCAATGGAAACCTTGAACATAAAGATAACAACAAAGAATTTGGTTAACCTGTAGAATATCCCTATGTCTCTGGAGAGTGTGCATGAGTGCAGCATTGAGAGAAGCTGTTCCCGGGGTGTTGGTGTACTCTGCCATCTTGTCGTTCACTCCTGTTAGCTGAAAAAGACAAGAAAGGGGATAATCTAGTGAAAAACAAAGAAATTCTGACATAAGGGAGACTGTATCCCAAGACTGAGCCTCATCTTCTGTAATGTCCCATTGTTAAAGAGGGAAGACTTACTTTTGCCAGCAGTTGTTCAATCTCAACGGACATGGTGTCAAACATTCTGTCCTGGGTTGAGTTATTTAGCAGGGGCGTGGTGTCCGAACTTTAGGTAAACAAGGAATTGAGAGCTGTTAGAAATCCTACTTATAACAATCTTATTTGCAATATACATTTCCGAGGCATAATCATACAATGACAAACCAAAAATATTCAAAACTCATGATACTAAAGAATTGAGTTACAGATGATTGAGTGATCATTAGTCCCACCATGTCAGTAGGAGTCAATAGGTCAATTAAAATAAGAATTTACCATTTCCTTAAAGAATACCACATTTAAACTGTGTTAAATTATACTTTTACTCAGCACATCTCAGTGAATTGTTTACATATTTGTGTCAAAAGGCATCCAATTTCTATATGCATAAATCTAGAAAACAAGCCTAAATCATCACATATCCACCACTTAAGAGTTGAAGTATACAATCCTCTATTTATGCAGGAAAAAATACCTTGAGACTCATTGTCTCATTTACAGGGTAGACCTGTTGCATCCATTGCATAAAACAATTACACAACTTGCTTAACATTTCTATAAATCAATACTATACACTGTCATCAGGATGTTTGCAGATAAACACAAGAGCATACAGACAAATTTTCAAAACACTTTGCTATTTTTTTTTTTATTTAATTTTGCTTTTACTGTGACATTATATGACAACTCTATGGCAGCTACTCTTTACCATTAAAATGCTGAAAATAATTAAAAGAAATCAGTTTGAACTTATAGTAACTTAAAGATGAGTTTGAACATTTCTTTCTTTTAAAATCAGTAAACAAAAGCTCTGACACGAAGAGGTCAACAGTAGTTTGCCCTGGAAAGGTTTTTATTTTCTATCAGCTAGTGAAACTTGGATGATAAATTGTAACAAAACAAATGATGAAACTGGACTTGTGGCTGTGCTTACGTCTCTCCTCGACGTCCATCCCTGGAGCTGCTGTAGCTGGTGCACAGTTTGCTGAAGGAGACCAGTTTCAGGTCAAGTTCATTCTCCAACTGCCTGGCCTGCTTTCTCAGATCTGCAACACAAGAATCAGCGAAACATTAAGAAAAAACAAACAGCTTGACACATTTGCTATGGTTAAAGAACAGTTCAGTCATTACCTGTAGGTATCGACACAATGTGATTATACCGAAGTAACTGTTTTATCATTCGTATACGAGTCTTGTAAACGGTTTTATTGTTTTCTGACTCAGTGAAGCGGGAACATTTGGCCCATTAGATAATAGCCCGTTTCTGTTTCTTACTGAAGCCAAAGAGCCTCACTAACGTTCTTCCAGCTAACTACGTGTGATTTTGTCGTCCTTTTGTTTTCAAACAAACACACCAAACAACACGTGCCTTCGTGTCAAGTTGGTAAGCCGTTTAAAGTACCGTCTCCGATTTAACAGCTTAGTGAGCAACACTGGCTTCAGTTACATGGCGCTATGCGTTAGCTTGTTGGGAGCTAACTAATTGTTGCATGACGTGTACATGTTTCAATAACACAGGTCATGACGCAGCAAAACGCGCACCCTGCCTCCTGACATTCCCTGGACGAAATTAGATGTTGTCGTGTGAAACATGTATTTTAAACTAGTTAAAGCCGCAGGCTCCTTACCCTCCCAGTAGTTGCTGCTTCCTATCCCTGCCATCTTTGTTTTCCTGCGACGTCACCAACTTCAAGTCAGCAGAGAGGACTTAAGGCGTGGGATTTTGTCGCCCTCAACTCAGACTGTCAGGCATACAGACTGTGATAAATTATTGGTGATATAGTTGTATTTAAATTATATTATATTTATACTGTGATTTTACGTTTTAACTATGTTGTATTTGTTGTAGGTTAGTTTTTGTGCCAACAGGACTTTACCAACTTTTGATTTGAAATCAATATCTTCGTATTTTGTTCATTTTATATCTTCTGTCACTTCTCAAATATTTAAATATTTAAAAGCAAAGCCAGGATTGAAAACAATTTCAATTTTTTCTAGTAAAGTATACTATATATTTACTTGTCCGAGAGAAAGATGATAAAGCTGAACCAATGTTCAATGTGTGGCTGTTCAGCTGTTTTTGCTAAATTGATTTATCCCCCTGGTGAAGGAATACTGCCCGCCCACCCTTTTTGTAAAATGTGTTTTTAAAAACCCAAACAGACACTTCCTGCACTACACAATGAAAAGGGGAAATGGCTAAAAGGATTTTTAAACGCTTTAAAAAAGTCCCTGCTGCAGCTCTTTGAGCAGTGCCTTACAAAAATAGATTGTTCACATTAAAACAATAATATTGATCATATTACCATATTTTGTGATAGAGAAACAAAGTGGAGCAATGAGGTTTTGAAAGTAAAATCTGAAAACTGTGATGTACATTTGCTTTATCGCCATTCTTTAAAGCTGATAAACAACGTTGTTCTTGTGTGTGTGTTTTAATGTATCTAAATAAATACAAATCTCAAGTACATCTCTGCCTGTGGTGTGCAGTTCTCTGTTTTTGACCCTGTTCATGGCAGCAGGAGATTCTGTTCCTCATGTATAAACAGGACTTTACATTTGTGTTAATTTTGACTGCACAGGATTAGGTTTAACTACCAAACACCAGTACTTATATAGATTTGCCGGATATAAACCAATTACCAACACGTGCAATTGTGTCGGATGCCTTGTTCACAATGTATTTGCAAGAATATCAATAAAAGATGAGCTCTTTAAATAAAAAGCCAACACAATTTTTCCTGTTTTCAGTGAACTTTGAGAAACACCTCAATGTGACAAAACCCGTTATCAGATTTAAAGGCCAATAAACAGGACACCATGTAGCTTTTAGGCTTTTAATAAAATAATTGCCACTGCCTTCTTAGTTACATATCTCTAAGTTAGGTTTTCCTCTCCTTCAGGCCTGCTAGTTTACATTGCAATATCTGGAAAAAAAAAATAACTGAAGCAAGACATGTGGCTGTCAGGTGTTTTATTGTGTAGTTTTGCATGTTTGTTGTGCATGCTAGCATATTACGATCACATCAAGGCTCTGGTGAAATGTTCTGCTGTGTGTTGATTTACAAGAAGCATCAAGTACAATTGGCAAACAATATTTACAGTTCCAGTTTCTTTATATAACATCTTCGCACCCAGACTGTGTGACACTTTCAAAAGCTCACAGAGAATTCGAAGGGGCTTCACAAACAGCATGAGAAAAGTAATTTATAAAACTGTCTCCCGACGCAAGTTTAAGAAATAATCTCTTGTGAAAATCGCTAGAGGTCAGGGTAAACTTAGGAGTGAGCTAGAGTATGTTGCTGCTAAACCGTGCATTTGCCTATCCCAATGCGCTTCCAGTGATTTCATAGCAACCAACAGCAGTTGAGCATTTCAGAGTTGAGCAAATCTATCCCGTTTTTGATTTTGGTGATTTATCTGGTTTGATTTGAAATGCTTTTGATTACATTTATGAAGCTAGAAAACCTAAAAGAGACACAAAATAACCATATCTTCAACCATTTTAAAGCTTTCCATGCGACTCCCATGTCTTTGGAGAAACTTGCCTCTCACAGAATGAGTCAACGAGAAACAACTTTTGTAACTTCAAGAAAAGTTACAACCTGAAGATAACTGAGGAGCATATCACCTGGATCATTTCAGAGGTTTGAGAGCTACAATTTTAATTTGTGGGGCATAAATACATTTGATGTATTTTATTAATTAATTGGCAAACAAACCGGGTTTTACATGAAAGTATTTTGCCATCAAAAATGTTAGAAAACAAAGTATAGCTAAAAATAAAAGGTTATGATGCAAATAGCAGGACAACTAAAGGCCAGCAGTAACTTTCCATATACAGAACAAAATTATACTGAAACATAAATCCATCAAAAAAGGGAATAATAAATACAATCACTACATATCTCTTGCTTCTTTTTTCCCCCCATTCAGCAGTGATATCAGACAGTGCTTGCTTTCCAGTTCTGGGATTGTTCCACTAAAGTGGTTCCAGTGGTGCTGGAGGCAGTTCTTAACTGGTATTGTAAAAGAACTGGCCATGGAGCCATCTTGATGCCACATCATTGCATCACCATGAACATCTTAACCAGTAAATATTTGATCTTCTGGGAGAGAACCGACTTATGCAAATCCTGTTATCTATGAATGAAGGGTCTAATTTCAACAGCTTATCAATTAAATCAAACTTAAAAAAATAAAAGTAAAAAAAACACAGGGAGACAAAAAGCTAGTCTTATTCAACTGATAATGAAACTCTTAATAATTTATCCAGACTTTCTACCCTTTCTTTTTTATTTATTTAAATTAGCTCAAAAACTATAAGTTTTTAAACATGGCACTCACAACAGTGTTGTTGTTCTATAAGAACCAGACTTCAGCAAATACTCTGACCATTTTAGAACTGGAACCGCTCTGGTGGAGTAAAAGCCCTTAGTCCAGGTGAACTTTCCTGATGCATTTACCAGTCCAGGGCAAATGTTATTTAAGCCTGAAAAATAAAAACTGATAAACTCCCAGGCAAGTCACCTTGAAATTGTGCCAAAACGTTAACGAGAAAGATTTTTCATCCTTTCTCCTCAGCAGACTACTGGATGAATCAATTCTCAGCATAAACTCAGTTTTATTGAAAGCAAACGGAGCTTTGTCTCATCTATTTCAGTCTGACTGGACAGATAAACCTACAGAAGCCAAAGCACAGAGTTGGAGTCGTTCTCCCAAAGGCTCGCACACTTTCAGTGCAGCTACTCTACTTTGGATCAAGAAATAAAAAAAATAAAAAATAAAAAATAAATTTAATTTCCAGGATTATTAAATTGTTGCTTATTTCAAAGATCCATTTTGGGCGATACAGAACTTCTTGTTAGATTTGTTTTCAGGAGTTCACTTGGACTTGACAGCTTGGCCCTTAAACTGGGCAGAACAAGCAGAGGCCTTTTTGAATGCCTCAGAAAACAAAGAAGCCACTGCAAAGGATCAAAGAGGCTGGAGAGGAACTTCTTCATTCACTCTGTGTTCCTCATCATCGTCGTCCTCCATCCCCCTCTGCTGGTCAGGCAGGAGTCCACCAGCAGAATAACTGATGGCGTAACAAAGAAAATGCTTACATCACTCATTCAGAAAGAGAGACGGTGAAACTAATATGAAGAGCTCATAGAGATCCTTAAGGATTTAACTCTAGAGCAAAATACAAAAAAACAAAAAAGCAAAATTACTGGATCAAACTAGTGCAAATCTTTCAGATTTTGTTCGCATAAAGTGTCTCTTCATCGCTTTCGCTTTCATCCTGAAACTCGTGGGCGAGCAGGGACTTTTTGGAGCCCATGGAGTTGAGATGGATTTCATCGTCGTATTCGTCGCGGTGCTGCCGCAACAGGTGGAAGCCGTCCTTCTGATAGTCGGACTTTGCTGAGCACACACACCAAATGATGCACGCCGTCAACACCAGTGCTGTCATGATGGCAGCTGCAAATACAAAATGAGAGACGCACTGTTACACATTTTCATCTGCATAAAAAAAAACATTAATTTTACCAGAAAAAACATTATTCACCTGGAACAAAACAGCTTTTAATTTAACTGTAAATGAAATGATGACTTCAGAACAGTTCTGGTCAGAAGTTTACATACATTCATCTTTGCTGATATTCTGATTTTGTGGGATTTTAAAGCTTTCAACTGTTCTTCCCCAGCATGCAGTGATGATAAAAACAAACAGCTATAATGACTTTTAAACATTGTAATCCACTTTGAATTAAAAAAAAAAAACATTCTAAGGCTTTTAACCACAGACTGAACATTTTCAGTACAACTAAGGTAATTTCAGAGGCTTAAAGCCTGTTTTATCTTTCACAAAAAGTTGGAAGTTTGTTTGGTCACAGTGTTGTAAGTGACTTGCATGTCAAAACAAACTAATCCAAAAGTTAAAGACCTTTTCAACAATACCAATATAATGGATGTAGGTTCAAACTCAAGACATCTGCAGAGTTTTAAAAGCTCAACTTCTGGGTGTGAGTTTGTATCTTCTTACACACCAAAACTCATTGTTTTTCAATTCGTTTTGAGTCAATAATTGTCCTGAGACATTTATAATATGCTTTGGCTCCGTTTACAGAATGCATTTTAAAAGTGCCAGATAATAGTATCAGATTTTTTTTATTAAAGTTTTATTAAAGTAGACAAAACCTGACATATTAGTTCCTAAGAAAAATAATATTGTGGCTTATTGAAAACCTTTGACAAGCCAATATTTTGATTCTACATTTACAACATACACAAATGAATCCCTTTATGGTAAAGCTTAATTTTCAAGAATTAGCAATTAAGTTTTAACTTTTCTGTTTGTCCACCAGATGGCGCTACGAGTCTTAGTAGGCAAACTTGACTTAAGTAAAAAACAAAAAACAACCAGACATTATCTTTTGTGTAATTACGTATTTTGTCAGAAACAAACATTTTGAATGTTAAAGGAGCTGTTAAAGTGAAAATATTGACACCCAAGAACATGATGGATGAAATCTTGCATAAAAACACTCCTCCATCTACATAAGGCTCTTCTGATAACTACCTGCACAGGCCACAACAAACTCCCTTTGAAATCCAAATATGCTCTTGTCTACATCAAACTCTATCAGGACAAAAGCAGCAGCTTCATGGGAAGTGACCACAACCTGGAAAACAGAAAAAAAACAAAAACAAATAGTTAACATTACCAAACTTTCCTTTATCCTATACGATTCATATTGGAGCAATGAACAAAACGTGTTACTGTTTATGTTTGTGGAGTGGCCTTTTTTCCAACCTGAAGTGAAAGCTAATACAAGGTTATTGAAACTTCACTTTTGAAAGTTTTAATGGTAACTGTATTGGTCTATTCACATCTGATCAAGGGCTGAAGAATTCAAAGTAAAGCAAATATTAAATGCACTGGTTTCACGCTCTCATACTTTACAGTTTGAAGGAGAGAAATTAAAAGGTCACATCTTTGTATCCAATCAGGATGTTGTTTTTTAAATGAGGTAAATAGTAACATCTCCATCTCTCAAAGCTTCGACAACAGAGCCGGTTATCAGCTAATCATCTAATCAGCTGATCCTTTCTGCAGGTGTGTCTGTTTAGTATAACCTGCTGCAGGTTTGTAACTCTAAAAAAAAAAAGTGTTGGAGAGAAAAAAAAATCCTAATATATTCAGCTGAAAGGTAACTTACAAAATCACATTAAGGATGAAGTTGCTGGATTACAACAAGGCAGATGCATTTTAGTAAAATGATTTGAACCCAAACAGAGATTAGTTGCAGAGTAGAAGCTCTCTGTGTCTTCTTCTACCGTTAGGACATTTTTGTACTGTTTTCTGATAACAGAAGAATCCTTGACACTAACGTCATTTCTCTCTTCAGGTAAATGAGATGCTCCCCTATGAGTTGAGACAGAGCATTCGATGCCCTAAAAAGTATGGACAGACTGTTAAGGAGAGGAACTTCTTGTTGGCTCCGCCATTTAGTTCACAGCTTATGTTTGAGGAGCACGACCCCGAGAAACCGCTGGATGAGAGGTATATCAGGAATGCTGCAGTCATTCCAGATTTCTCTGATCAGTTCTGCAGCTCCGAAGCCGTCAAGACGGAGGAGACCTCAGGCGCTCCTCTGATGATCCATGGTTATTCAGTGGAAGATTTCCAGAAGACCTATCACTCTGTGGTGGATCCCCTGCTCTACAGGCCCTGTGGGAAGCAGAGGCATTACAGCCTGGAGATGGGGTTCATCATCAAGGAGCGCCTGCTGGACGAGATGGCCTATCCGACACTGGAGATTTCAGAGCGCCCAGATGGAAAGATGGAAGTGACGGAGAGGTTCTGTGTGCTTCGTTCAACACCTTCTATAGATATGGACTGTAAAGGGGAACTGTGGTAAAATTCCTCCAAAGACTTTCAATAATAAGCATGGGTTTTCTCTCTGTTAAAAGTATTACTATATACTTCTATTGACTGTCGTTTCGTTTTTCAGCCACATCTGTACAATTTGAAATGTATTATAATCCTTACTATGAATTTTTATGTGCCATATTGGTCTGCAGGTAAAAAGTTTTTATATTCATCTAGTTCCAAAGTGATGTTGTACTCTAATGAATGAATACATAAACAGATTAGAAAATCCTAAATTTAAAAGAAAACATTTTGAGGTTTGTATTTTTCCAAACGTTCCAGTGAGTCAGTCATTAGAATCTAGAGATGCGTTAAGAAAGTAAAACCTTCATTTCAGTTATTAAACACAAACAAAAAAAAGTAATATTACACAGATTTATGGCAGAGGGTTTCAGGCAAATATCTTGGTATGTTCTCACCAAGCGCGTGTTGAGCATCAGGTGCGTCTGGTTTACATTCAAAGTCTATGTGGAGGTGCATCGAGGGCCGTTGCAGCCAGATGCAGATATTACATATATAACTGTATGTTATTCTAAGTTCTGACTTCTATGTTATATATAAAGTATTTGCATGTAAAACACTTTGTACCTGTTTATGTTGACTTTGATAGCCGTCAGCGATGGCGTCAATAACATAGGTGCCCGGGTAGACGAGGATGTGGAAGTAGCCGCCCTCATTAGTAGAGACTTTCAGGATTGTGTTCAGAAAAATGGTCGCTCCGACAACGGGTTTCCCGCTTCTGTCCCTCGCTACGCCACGCACCCCTTTATGGACCTGAGCACAAACATCCACGGTTTGTGACACACCTCTAATATTATGCCATTAGACTATGGAAATATTTAATACATCAATACAATTTCATAAAATTTACTCAGATGATAAGATTACACAACAGAAAATGTGAACTAATAATGGGGAATATTTTTAGATTAGGGATGGATTGTTCATGTGTTGGTTGTTGCATCACCAATTTCTACTGTCCCAAAATAATTGCTTATAATGTTTGTATGATAGAAATACAAAAATATTTGTATTTATAGATACATATATTTTTCATATCGAGATCTGAAAATGCTTTTCTAAGAATTCTGCATTGGTCATAAAAAGTTGTCCTTTAGAATCTGCTTTTCTTAATAAGACTCCTCTTTTAATTACTTTTTTTCTTCAGGGCAGTGTCTGTAGATATGACCCATATGAGGAAGAAAGACCTGGAGTTAAAAATGTACATAATTCAGATTGTTGGAGGACTTAAAGGTAAATCAATAAAAAAGAAAATCTGATGAGACTCAAGTAAATAGCAACCTGAAAGTGAATGACAATCTTAAACTGAATTTAAAAAGAAACAAAAAAATAAAAATACTAAAATATTTTCTTAGAAATTAAAAAAAAAAATCTAAATGCTAAACAAAACATTTTAATGCAAAAGTACTTTACTAAAAATCATAGGTATTCAGAATAAAATCTTACCTCCACCAGCATGCTGAGGAGAGGCTTTTTGTTCTCAGCCCAGAGCGTGCTCAGCTGATTAGCAGCAGGAAACAAACAGCAGCCAGTATACACTGTGATTTCTGGGCAGTGTCCAAAATCCATACTGAAGTCCTGGAAAGACATGAGAATGTAATGTCACATGAGATAACAGATAAAAGAAAGTAAAAGATGAAATAGCACTTTGTGAGTGAGTACAGTTTAGGGCTGTTCCTGATCCCCTTCCTAACTGCCCCACAGCTCAAAGTATTGTACAGAAACACACGAATGAGCGAGTTTGATTTAAAAGGACTGGACGAGCCACCATATGTTCCAAAATGGAACATTTCTTTTGGAAGAATTTGCGATTTTGAGCCAGACCTTCTCATCCAAAACTTCCAAAATCCCACTTTAAAACCTAGCAAAAATCATTCCCAAAATAACTTCATATTAAGTCATAAGGATTAACAATGGGGTATAAATCAAGTTCATATGTGTGTCTCTAGACAAGAGTGACCCAGTAGTTTTGGCAACATATTGTGTATATTTTCCAAACAACCCAATCACAATAAAAATGTACTTTGTTGTTAAATCTTCCATAAAAAACTTTTATTCCAGTTGAAAAGTCTTACCTTCATGCTCCCCATGTGACTGTGCAGCTCTGCTGCTTTCATCACTCCATCTGGGACATTTCCCACTGAGTACAGTGAAAGCAGACAGTTTACAAACATGATTATCTTAACTCACAGATATAAATGACAGACATGGCATCCATTAATGAAAATTAAGTCATACTTTGCCCGTTGTTGGAACATGCAGTATCACCGGGGTGCATCTTGGGATGGTTCTTGGCATACAATTTCGCCAAGTTCTTCAAAGTTGCTTCATTATTAACTACAAAAACAAAAATTAACATTTGATTTCATCCAGTTTGGTGAGAATAAAGAGAGAATTATCATCAAGGCTTGAACATCATAAATCATCACCGTAGGAAAGTTTTGTCTTAAAGTAAAGAGGCATAATAAGGGTTACAAAGCACAAGACAAATAATGAGACAAAATGTTAAGCTATACAAAGAGGTGTTACCAGTCTGAACAGGTTTGTCATAAGGGTAGGTGACAACCAGAGCGCCTCCATCCAGGGCGACAGACAGACTGAAGTCATTGCTTTGAATAAAATTCATCATTGCTTTGGTCTCTGGTTCTGGCTTCATCAAATGCTGTGATGAGTTTCCTGTTAAAGTAGGAAAGGAAAGGAAAAACAGCTTATGGAAAATGGATCTCTTAATCAAGTCTACTGTAATTCAGCTGCATTTTATTTCAGACAATCTTTTGACAGAAATGTAGCAATAAATACGTATCCAAATAACTGACCGAAAAACGTCTTGTCAAGATCTTTGTCATTGGAGTTGGTCAGGCCGCGGCTGGATGAACATTTCTTCTCCGCCGCCTGTTCCCGTCCGTCAGGGTTAATGGAGGGCACGATGAAAATGCGGGTCTCGTTGATTAGCTGGAGAATAGAAAACGTATAGAAGTCAAATTAACGCGGATAAAAATGCATGCAAAGTATTCATACTCCTTGAACTTGTTCACATTCTGTCTGGTTGTATTTTAATAGAATCTTATGTGACAGACTCTCACAAAGTAGAGAACAAGTATAACATGGTAAAAGTACATGAATTTGAGCATTCTTTACAAATACAAGCCTGAAGTTTGCCATGATTTGTACTTTACTATTTTGAAAACACATCTTTTAGGGTGGACTGTTACAGTTTGTCTGTGCCGGCTAACATAAAATGTTTGTATTTAGGGCGATACTGACACTAACCTTGGTAATGGCGGGGTTCTTGCCGTAGTTGATGCACAGACAGGCGGCAAACTCCAGCAGCAGCTCTGTGCCCACAGGAGCGTTGCCGTGGATACCCGCCACGAAGCGGATCTTTGGTTCAGACGGCTCTGGTTTTTCTGGATTGTTGGAGATTTCCAGGGCCAAAATGTTTCTAAACTCTACACTTTCCCCCAGTCTAAACACAAGAAACACAAAATTACATGAAGGGTTAGAAATGCATTGATGCGTTGACTCAGTCAACAGCAGATGAAGCAAAACCTTGCAGCAACCTTGCTTAACAGCTTTGAGATAAATTCAAAGATGAATGCTTACTCTAAAAACTACAAGGTAACACAATGCTGGAAAGTAAGGCTTAAAATGAAAATCTCTGGGAGTCCTGGGCTTGCTCTCACCTCTCTGAGCTTTGAAAACTATTGATGAAAACAAAAAATACAGATTTTCCAATAATAAAATCTTCAAAAACCAAATATTTGACAAATCAGTAAAGTCGATTTAGCACCTAGACCCTGTAGGTCAGTGGTTTTGGATATTAATGGCATACCCACATGCGTAAAGATGTAATTTGGGGGAAGTTCAGTGTGAGGCCCCTCAGGAAAGCTTCCAGGTCTTTTGGGCGTCGGTAGCGAAAGTTGTTATCGGTGGCTGTGCTTTTGACCAGCTGCTCCAAACCTTGGTCTTGGGACAGCTCCTTTATCAAGCTGTAGAGCTCCCTGTCCGATGGGCTCTGGGTCAGCTGGGCAACAGTGGACGCTTGGCCGGTATTTTCGGAGTTTAAGCGGGTCAGCCTGAAGTCCACTACTTCTGCTTGGTCCTTTGAGACTGTAGCGTAGGTTGTCAAGGGTTTATATCTTTACAGAAAACAAAATAAAAGAGGGTATTTTAGGTAGTGGAAGGGAAGCCTTTTCTCTGGTGAGTTTCACTTTCTGAAAAAAAAACATTACCCATCAGCAGAGGCAGTGACTGCATAAGTCCCAGGAGCCAGCAGTCTCCAGTAGTCTCCAGTATCACCTGTAGTGATGTTGTGGTCTATTACTCCCACACTGATGGTGGCATTGGGAATTCCCACTTTATCCTGGTCATCAGAAACTGTGCCTTTTATTCCCGTGTGAACCTGCAGTGGCAAAAAACAAAACAAACAGGAGTAAGTAGAAAACAGTGAAAGTGAAGTACATAAGTACTGCTTTTTGTACCTGGTGCATAAACTGCAGCAGAGCTCTCCAGTTTTGTTCCCAGTATTTTGGCAGCTCCTTTGCCAGGGGGTACTTGACGCAGCCCAGCTCGATGGTCACCTCAAAGCAGTTTGTGTTGACGTAATTCCAGTCCTGCATCCCACCTGGGAAAAATAAAGTCTAAATCATCTTTGGAACTGGCACTGAGTTCACTTCTCTGACTAAAGCCAAAATTAAAGCCAGGGCAGACAAACTTTGACTTGCATTTTACCAACTGTCCAGCAGCAGACTCTTCTAGATTGAAAATAAGTAACAAGAGGAGCCTACAAAAAGTATTTGTCTCTTTACTCCTCATTTCTGTTTTTAGTTTTTTGTTTTTTTGTCAGACTAAAATGAGTCAAACAAAAAAGTTATTTTAGACTGAAGATGACCTGAGTAAATATGAAATACAGTTTTCAAATTCAGATTTAGTTTGCAGAGGGGGGTTACCTAATAAATGGTTCGGATCCCCATCAATGATGGTAATGAGCGTTTGACATCTCTTGGATAAATTTTTGTCAAATCTTCTTAGCAAAACTGATTTAATTCAGCTATAATGTTGCGTTTTTAAGCACTGAATTCTGGTTCAAGATATTATTTTGGTAAATGTGAACAACGTTAATGTGGGTTGCGGTTTTCACCTCCAAACGCTCCCACTAAATGTTAAATGTTTTTAAATGAACAGCGATCATAAATCACTGATTGTCAAATCTTTTTCTAAACATATTCATGGATCCAAAATAATAAAGAATCAATAAAGATTTTCTGCACCCAGTTTATGCATTTTGGTATAATGATGGTTACGATGTCATAGCTGTAAAGAAATGACACTATCTTGATGAAAGTTTTCTACCCTTTTGTTTGTTTGTTTTTTACATTATTTTGTGAGGTTATTTGATTTCACTTAGGTAAAATTAAGACATTCAAAGCAGGAATGAGAAAAGCACATTTCAAATCTTGAAAAGACAATACTATTTATGTAAATAGTTGGCTTTAAATGAGTGCTGAGCAATGAAGGCCTACCAGGAACAGTGTACCAGTTGGCTCCATTTGTGATGCCATCCTCAAAATAGTCCCCTGGATCCAGGTCATCACACGGGTGACCTTTGTACATAAGAGGATTCTCCTGCACACAAATTCAATACAAAACAACTAAATGACTTCAATTGTTTTGATGTTCAAAGCCAAATTTCTCCACAGATTGAACAGGCAAGAGTGAGCCTGTCTTTTTTAACTTTTGCTTCATTACAAAAAAAATACGCGTATTATTTCCTTTCCATTTTGTGGTTGTATGTAATTTTTCAGGTTTTTAAAAAGGCAAAACAAGAAAAGGATGAAGAGGTATTAATAATCCTGTCAGTCACGGTACATGATGATAGTTTATAAACACATGAATGAAACTATGAGCAGATATTTTAGCCTGGAAGAGATTAATTTACCTGTGAGTATGCTTTGGCCACCTGCTTAAATACTTCATCATCAGGCGACCTGCTGTAATGACTAAGGCCTTCTTTGTCATCATCGAAGGGGTAGTTGACCACTAAGGAGCCTGTATTTCACAAAAACATTGCATGTCATTGCTTTTTTTAGTGTAATTAACAAGCATCTGTGGTGCTAAATAATAAGGTGTTTAGTGGATGAAATAGAAAATGTATATATAAATGTAATTAAATGACAACTTTTACACTGAAGGACGTATTTACCTCCGTGAAGGTTTGCAGACAAAACAAACGGGGTGCTCTTTAACCACCTCATGACAGCTATTGTCTCTGGCTGCCTGGGTTCGGTGATGGTGACAAACTGGTCTGGGAAGTTGCGATTCAGATCATAATCATTGCTGTTGTTTCGTCCTTTGTAGCCCTTCACGTCACCTACAGGGAAGTAAACTCAGGTGATGAGCCGCTGCTATGCAACACTCACTGAAGCATGTTCCTGTTTGAAGGCTTGTGCTTTAAATTTCGCTTCCTTTTGTACTTCTGCAGTAATTATTGACTAAAGGATGTCACACAGAAAAGCAGCTCAAAAGTTAAACATAGAAGTTGAAGGAGGGCACATGAATTTCACAATAAAAAAGGGAGAAGGTGACATAAAAACAGCTACATTTGTCCAATATATTCTTGTTAAAATACTGATATATTTTGTACACTATAAAAAGTTAGTCCTTCTTTCAAATAATAACTAGAATGCTCACAAAACATGAAACTGGCACTTTTATGGTTTGGACCACTTTTTAATGCATTTGCTTAAGAGTGCCTTTGGCCAACCTTGAAGAGAAAAACTATATGTCTGTAAAGCAAACAGGCCTTACATTTAAACACAAAGAGCAAGCAAGAAGACAAACATCAAAAGCATACAGATTGACAGAAACGCACACAAATCACAAAGAAATAATTGGCCAAGTCAAACAGTTGACTACAGGTTCAACAGGAATGTCAAACGACCCAAAAGTGAGAATCATCAAGTCCTTGTTATGTTTGTGTACTACTATCATTTCCATTTACTTTACTATGTATGTACTCTTACTAATGCACGTCTACTAAAGCTACTTTGAATCATTCCATAAATCAACCTGTATTTATGCTTCCTTTTGCCCATGCATGAACAGTCGTCATGCATGGGCAAAAGGAAGCATAATTATTTTAAAAGGGTTTTTTTTTTTTGTTTTGTTGGACAGGTTTAAAAAAACAGTTGACAGAAATCCAGAAAAAGCTTAAAAGACTTGACACAAATACACATATATTTAATAGTTCGTAATTGAATGGTATAAATATGTTGAAACAGTCAAATGAAAAAATGACTTGTGAAATATTGCTTTAAGGTGTCTGAATAAGTGCATTTCAGAAAGCATCTAGTTCTGACAACCGTCAATTAACCGTAAATTATTAAATGTAGCTTTTGGTAAATATATTTACCAAAAGCTACATTAAAAAAAAAAATCTTAAATTAAAGAAAACATATGATTTCAGTCTCCAGGAGGTTGAAATTGCATGCCTGTAAATATTTCTCTTACCTTCTACAGCTACCTCGTAGCCATCGGGGTTCATGGAGGGCATGATGTGAATCCTAGTGTTGTTGACCAGCTGAGTGACCTCAGGGTCGGTACCATAGTTGCGACACAGATATTCAATGAGGTTGAGCAGCAATTCTCTTCCCACCACCTCATTTCCGTGCATGTTGCCCACATACTTGAACTCCGGCTCCCCTGAAAGAGATAAAGAGAAACATGTCAATGCTTTAACAATATACATACACATCTAGTATAAATGACCTTAAAAACGGGCAGCTGGTCTCATTGTGTTGTGCAGTTTGCCGCTCACCATGCTCGTGAACATTAGGGTTGTCCGAGATTATCATCACATACAGCTCCCGGTCTTGTACAGAGCTGCCGATGGAGTGAAGATGGGTGATGGACGAAAACTCGCTGCTGTACTTTCGTAAGAAGAGCTCCATGTCTGCATAGTTGTGGTGACGAAACTCTTTTGGATGGATGGGCTCGTGACGAGGTGGGACGAATGGAGGGGTGGTGGGAACTGTGTGAGCCTGGCTGCTGTTGGAAGCCTTCGTGGAGGATGTAACGGGGTGACTGGTGGGCGGAGCTGAGGTTGTAGTTTGGGGGGTTTTGCCTGCAGCCTCACTGACAACAGGCTGCAGGGTGAAGTTAATCTCTGTGGGTTTGCCATCAATAACCTGAACATTGTTGAATGTCACTGGTAGGTACCTGCATACACAGAGAAAGACACATTGAGAACAATTAGGCTTTAATATCAAAATTACAAAAAGCGACACCCCAACTGTCACCAGAATGTTCTCCACTAGATTACATGAGGAATTGTCTTCTTTTCTTTTTAAACTAATTGTTCTGTAACTTTTGGAGGAAGTAAGACAGGATATGTGGTTAATTGCTAAACGATTCACAGTCCTTGAACTTTTTTACATCTTGTCATGCTACGACCACAAAATGACAATGCATTTTCTTTTAAAGATTGGGTGAAAAATCACCCAAATCAACACAAAGTAGTGCGGAACTGTGAAGTAAAAGAAAGAATATGCAAAGAGTTTTTAATAAAATACTAAGAAGTGTGGAAGGAATTTGTATTTAGCCCCTTTATTCTGAGAACCCTAAAATTCTGTAAAACGGATTACCTAGCGATGTGACATAATGACTAAATAAAGTGTCACTATGCTTTAAAGGCGGTTGCTTAATAAATAGCTTCACTTCAAACCAAATGTGGTGTGTAGAGAAACTCACCCTGGAGTCACAGCTGTGATATTGTAGGTTCCCGGCAGCAGAAGGCGGTAGTAGTCTCCAAATTTTGCTGTGGTCAGGTTGTGGCGGATTCCAGCAACCACAATGCTGACATTGCTGAGGGCGGCACCGCTAACTGCATCTTTCACAAAGCCACGAACTCCCATGTGTACCTGGAAGAAAATAGCACTGTGAGTTTAGAAAGGATTTGTACTGAGAGATGCATGATGACTGAGAGATGCTTTAGTTTCTAAGGGATAAACTTATTTTTAGTGAGCTATACCTTTTCCATGTAGGCCAGAAGGGACTCCCTGTTCAGATCCCATTCCCCATGCAGCTCAGAGGAGTTAGGGTGCTTGCAGCAGCTCAGCTCCATAGTGATTTCCAGGCAGTTTCCATACAGGTAGTTGTAGTCCTGCATTCCTCCTGAATAACACAGCATCATCATAAACATCACACACTACAACAGTCTAATTTTACATCTAAAATTTGTCAGACTCTACAATATAACTGGATACTCTCTTAAGCTGCCAGACATTATTTCTTTTGGTAAGGTCAGGATTTGACTTTTCCACTTGAATACTTCTGGTGAGAGATTATTTACTGCAACTAAAAGTCCCAATGAAGCATCTGCAGATCACAAGTCACTCAACCTTCTGGTAAAGTCAACAGCAACACACATAGGAGAGCAGGCTGACCATTTCTGTGGAGCAGAGAGCACCCATGACTGCACGCTTGGTGGCCACAGAAACCAAGTCAAACAGTTACAACCTTATTAAGCAGTCGGAGTAAATGGGGTCAAGAACTGTGCACAGAAAAATAACTTGTTCAATGGCACCAGCTCACTCCAGTCTCAATTACAGAGGAAAAACTTTAAAAAAAAAAAAGAAAAAAAACTACAGGATTCCTTCTCATTTTTTCTTGACTTAAGACTTTGAGACTCTTTGAAGACTCTTCCAAAGTAAATTTTAGAATAGCAAAACACGACTTCATAATTGTACTTTTTAAAGTAATCCAGCTAGCTAAGTGTATATGTATCAGAATGGCATAGTATTTGTCAGCACTGGGTTACAACTCAGTGCTTTTACATGTAGGTTAACTAACTTTCCGCTGTCAGCGTGTTTTGATTTTAAAAGTTATGGACAACAGGTTTTAATCAATCATTATTTTCTATTTCTGCAAATTTATGCCAGGGTTTCTCTTGCAAATCAGATCTGGATCTCAATGGGGGTTTTATCTGGTTAAACAAAAGAAATATTAATAAATTTCCAAGCCAACATCAATAATCTATTATATGCAAAATCTGTTTTTATTTTTTACAGATTCAAATTCAAATGATCCCGAAAATCATGACTATGTGTCAACCATATTTGATGATCCACAGTTCAGCATCAGTCAAAGTGAAATAGATATTTATGAATGGCCAAAAGAAGAAAAGTCTTGGATGAGATGAAAACGACGAACAACACAGACTGCAGCAGAAACCGGTTTGGTCAATGAATCAGTGAGTAGATGTACAACGTGACAAAAAAACATAAGAAAATGTACAATCTGAGACGGTCAACAACAGATCTTGAAAGACAAATTAATGTTGAATACATTTTTAACTAAAAAGATGCTTTTCCGAAGCATCTTTTCTGTTATGTAATAAATCTTCAGCATGTAGGCACAATAACAAAATCACCAACATGAAACAAGCATGTGGAAAAACAGAGCGCCAATATAAGAACAACTAATAATATAAACATTACATAGAAACGTGTATTAGAAAAGACAGTGTTGCAAATATATTATGAACCGCAATTGAATATATTCAAGGCAACACCTAGAAAACAGTTCTCCAATTATTACACGCCAGTTTCATATTGTTTTTTTTGGTTTTTTTTGATGAATCGTTTAACTCTAGTGTTTTTTTCATAAATGCTGACATGAGCATGATGGAACCACTTCGCAGCGTGACGCTGGGCTCCAGCCATGATGCTGTAGGTCACACGCCCAACTCGCTGCTGCTGCCACAAAGGAGACTTGGCCCAATCAGAAGTGCTTCTAGCTAAGTCGTGTGCCTGCTGAGAGGTTGGCTGCAGGTCTACCTAACAGAAGTGTTCATGTGGTCTGTCAGCTGTTGAAAAAGGACTGTCATCCTTCTTGCTGTTGAACGAAAATGACAAACATAACCTGCTTGCAAACCCACCGCTTATAAAAACCAGCCCACAACATAAAGAAACACGGCCTCAGCATTTATTTGAAGGAGGAGCGTACTAAAATTTACCTTCGGGGGCACCTTTAAGCTCTGAGGAAAGAGACAGAACTGGGTAACATGGCAACCAAACTATATATAAAATATCTCACCTATGAAGGATGAGTAATACAAGTGCCTACATTCAGTAATGACAGAAAATTATTAGCTGCCTGCCACAACATAAAAGCTATAGAGCACAAAACTGACCAGAAGATATAAGCCTTTGTCTCTGGCTTACATCTGTCTCATAGTTTAAACTGCCACTGAAGCAAAGCACTAAAGTAAACACCCTGCACCCACAAAGTCTAACAAACGCACAGACCAGCAGACCTGGGCTTAAATATCCTGTTGAAGAAGGAGATTGTCACACCCTGAATGCAGCAGAAAACCACTGAACAGACAATCAAGTCAAAACCTGAGTTAAACCAGGATGCGCTTTACCGCAGGATGTCTGCAGTGGTTGAGCTATAAAAATCAAACACCAAGGAGAAGCACCTGCTTTTCTAAGTAGACCTGTCGGCTGTTCACAGAAACAAAGACAAGCGGCACAGATTCAGGGACTGCAGTGACCTCAGACTCCTTTAGGGTTTCAGTTCTGGAACAATTATCCTATTAACTACTTGGTTTTTGAATTAGTCGTTAGTCAGGAAAAAAAAAAAAAAACTTAAATGGAAAAGTCAAAACTTAAATCCAGAGTCAGGTTATTGTACGGTTAAAGAAGCAGCAGAGTTCTTCCTGATTAGATTACAGTGAATCATTGTGAAACATGACGATGGATTATTATTTCAGGCTCTGTCTGCCAAACAGAACCGTCCTCTGTTCCTCGCTCTCCCTCCTGGCAGTTTGCCTCAGCTTTTCATGATCTCACTCCATGTCCTCCAGACAATGTTTCCTTCCAGTGCCGGTACGTCCAAATTTAGGTGACATTTTGGGCAGTGGCGTCCATCAGTTAAATAGGTGACATTTATTCAACTATTTCTCACTAAGTGGTGCTTGAATCATATGAAGAGCGGAATCTGTCTCTACTTGATGGTGGGTTAATTTTTTTTAGACAGCCAAGAGCCAAGATAAGCCTGGTCAAAAAGTAACAATTTAATAAACAAGTAAGTCATTAAATAACTATTTAAATGTGTGAACATAAAAAAAAAAAAAACTGGACCACAAATCTGACTAAAAATATTAATACAATCGGGAAATAAAAATGATAATTTGGGGATAAAAGAATACATCATGGCTCATACAATAAACTTGGTAAGAATAATAGGGAGAACAACAGGAAAACTGGGTCCAGGGACCCATGTTTTTATGAAGGCAATTAAATGAGGCTGATGCATAAGGAGTCCCCTCCTGATGGGCGTTCGTTATAAAACTTGTTACAACGCAGAGCGTCGCCAGAGGAAACCCGAGCCGAAACCTGAAGCTACAGACTCGAACAGCACTATCCTCTGCCCCGAGAAAAGCCAACCAAAGGAGTAACATATGACGCTTGACCCAATTTCAGGTTTCAGACCCACAATTGATACTGTACCTGAAAGTATCCCAAAAAGTAGAAATAAAAAGAAAACAGAACAGTATTTGTTCCAGGTTGTCTGTGCATTGGTTCCAATAATAAGGGCCACACAATACGACTGTAAAATGTCGTCATCGAGTATCTGTATCTGTGACTGCGACGAATTATTAACACAAATGTAAAATTTGTTAGCTGTTGTTTTCCAAGTGACAGGAATTCTCCTTTTGCATTTGCAGCAACATGTTGAGCCTACTGGTGTTCAAGAGGTTAAGGGTCACAGGGACTGTTTGAAACATCATGTCATATGCAAAGAAAGTATGGATTTATTCCAGCCTCTATTGTTGTCCATTGTCCATTTACATTGCTCATTCTTGTAAAGACCATAAATCAGTTGTAATATTAGTATTACAACTGATTTACAACAATTATTACAAGAATTATGACTGATTCACTAAAAACTACTTAAGTAAATAAGTGGAGGATGGAGGGGATTGAATTTAATGTTGAATTAATGACCTCAGAGAAGAATACTGTATATTTTCATGTCCAGGAAGCAGAAAAAGTATAAATATTTAAAGAATGATTAATGAAAAGACCAGATTGTAAATTATTGTCTTTCAAAGCAAAATGGTATTTTTTCTTGCCACAAAAATGCCTTTTGAGCCAGAAGCAATAAAACAAGAAGTGCTTCCAGATATACATGGTGACAAATATTTGTCCCTTAAGACTGTTTGACGACAGACAATGGAAATACTTTTGGAACAAAGATAATCTATGTTCTGGAAATTATTAATTTGTCTTTACTTGCCAAGTCTAACAGTCTATCTCTTAGTAGAAACACTTTTATGTGAGAATTAGGGAACCAGTACAATCTTTAATTTCAAGCTGGAGTATGTAACTTTTATAAAAATAAATGTCTTTTACATATTTGCTAAATCTGTCGTAGGATAGGTCAAAGAAAAAACTTTTCTAGAACGTAGATTATACTGAAGAGAAAAACAGACATAAAGTCCTGCCATGTTCCTGATAAAAGAATGAACAAAGTCCCACCTTCAATTAAATAAGCTGAAACAACTGAATCTAATTCATCCTCAACATGCTGCAGCTTGTGCACCAAAACATTCCTGAATAAGCTGCAGACAATCAGAAACATTCTTAGTTTTTAGACAGACGGTCCCTGCGCAGCCACTTTAAGGGAGAGTTTTATGTCCACAAATGACAGACTTACGCTAACGTCAAAAACAACAGCAGGCCATCTGGAATTGAAAAGTTTCTAGGACAGCACAAAGAATGTGATCCAGAAAACTGAACTCAGTCTAAGTCAGCTGACTGTGGCTATAAAAACATGACTAAGATTATAAGGGCTTGGAGCAATCTCATAACAAAAACTGGCCTACTTTTTAATTTCCCGACATCACATTGATCATACTGCAGTGGACTTCCACCGTCACATTTATTTTTAACATTTTAACATGAACAGCTGAACCGCTTAACCACTCACCTGGCACATCATACCACTTGGCTCCATTGGTGATCCCGTCTTTAAAGGTTTCTCCGGAAGAGCCGGGACAGTCAGGCTGACCCGTCTTCATCACAGGGTGATTTTGGGAATACACCAGGGCCAGGTAGCGAAACAGACCGTCATCCTCCGACTGGCTGTAGAAGCCCTCTTGCATGTGGGAGGCAGAGTCATCGAAAGGGTAACTGGCCACCACAGTGCCACCGTGCAGGTTCCCAGAGAGAACAAATCTGTGGAGACGAGAGCAGCAATTTATGTAAGCTAGTGCAATAGTTAAACAATTCAAAACAACTACAACTCAGAAAGAGGAACAGTTTATTTCGTCACCACGCACCCTAGAGCTAACTTCCAATCCAAGATTGTAACACACATTGATTTTAAAGTTTTTACACATTTTTAATGGCACTTCCCAAATTATACCGTGTTTTCTTGCCAGTAGCAAGAATATCTGTTCAGCCTCAAAAGATGGATGCTCCTTGTCTGCATCCCAGCTGCTGATGATGTGAAGCACTCTGTTCATTTTTAAAAACAAATTTTTTTATGAAAACACTGAAAACAGAAATATAACTGCTCATTAAATGCTATTGTACTTTCACAATGCCGTTTTGTTTGTCTTTAGTCTCCTTTGTTACTACACATGTGCAGTTCACATGTGAACTACACAACTATTAAATGATGATGTAAGTTAATAGCAGATCTCCTCTCTAAATAACTGGCTTCAGGCCTTTGAAAATACTTTGTCTGCTGGTCACAAAACGACAAAATGTGAATTCATCTGGCAACATTCTTGATCTAAAATAGAAAAGCATGAGAAAAGCGTTCCACTGAGCAGGTATGAGAACAGTTATGTAAAGTCAAGGTGCTATCATTTTTCTGAGTCACTGGCAACGAAACTTTTACACAACTAAACTATGAATGTGAATGCCAGCCGACATCTTTTCGATTTAGTCACATAAGAAATAAATAAACAACTGTGAAAAGTATGAGAAACATGAGAAAAGTATCCACTGCTTTAGGCCAGCCATAGAAGATACTTCCTCTGATAAGAACTGGAAGCTTAAATGGTCAACAACTGAAGGTATAACGAGTTTACAAAGAACATAACCACAAAAAGATGAATATTCTGAGGAACAGAACTACATTTAGGAGGTCTTATTCCATAATTTTGCCTTAGAAATACACATTTTGCTTACAAATCAGATAATCGCCCATTGTTGTGGCGACCAGGACCACTTTTTCATGACATCTGTACAGTAGTACTCACTTCTTCTCCTTGATCCATTTCATCACTGCCAGGACCTCTGGGATGACATCTGGACTCACTCTTGTCCCGTCAAACTGGTCGGGAAAACTTCTGTTCAGGTCCTTGTTCCTGGCATTATTTCGACCCCCGTTTTCTCCTTCGCAGTCCCCTTCCTTTGACCTCTCGAAGCCGTCGGGGTTCATGCTGGGCATGATGTAAATGTCCGTGCTGTTCACCAGCCGCGTGATCCGGTCCTCCTCCCCGTACTCAGCCAGCAGGTACTCCACCAGGTAGACCAACACCTGTCTGGACACGGTCTCGTCTCCGTGCATGTTCCCCACGTACTTGAATTTGGGTTTCCCCGGCGTGTCTTTGTCGGGCTCCACGGTGATCCGCATCACCCACAGCTCCCTGCCCTCCACAGACCGACCGATGCTCGACAGGTTCGCGATGTGGGGGTAGGTCTGCGCCAAAGCCTGCAGGCGTCTGGTTAGGTCAACATAATTGTAGTATTGGCTGTAAGTCTCTATCGTTTCCGAAGCACCGGCGCTTCGTCGCAACTGCTTCTCGCCTTCACCCTGAGACACAACCAGACGAAACAAGGCGGAAAGTAACACCAGCTGCTTCAACGTCTTCGGAAGAGGCTCCCAGGTGAGAGCCATGTTGAAGCTAATATCTGCTTCCGCACCGTTCGGTTTTCTCAACTAAAGAACCGAAGCGAACGTTTTTCTTTCCTTTTTTCTTTAAGGTCTTTTTTCGCGTCACAGCTGTTTTTCCGCTGTTAGGGCCGCACTGGCCTGCCTGTTTCCTTTCACTTCCGTTCACCTCCTAATGGGCGGGGCTACAATGTGACGTAACTTTTTTTTTTAAGGTGGACCAGGAGAGTTAGCCTGGAGCGGCATGAAATAAATTTATGTTTCGTACATACTTGAGAGATTTCGGGTATGAAATATAGCCGTCATTGTTTTGTTTTTGTTTTTTCAATTCTACTTATATAGCTACAGTAAGGAAACTTTATGCTGGGTACTTGCTTTATATCTGCAAGTTCAGAAAATGCACAAAAATACAAGTGTAACTTCCCCTGATATATGAGAGTATTTTCCAATTCTTGATGGGCCTGCCCTATTAATCTTCACCCAATAGAATGTCTCTTTATTTATTTCTTTATTTCTTTATTTTTCTTCCGTCAACCGGAATGCGGCTCGCACCGCTGCAGGCCACCCACAAAAGTGGTATCAAAACGTGCGGCTCGACGTCGGGAGGTGTGCTAGTACTTTTACTGCCATAGTTTTAGTTTACATGTTTTATTTTGTATTATTTATATTTTTTGTTGTTAAGACTCTTATTTTGGAAGATAAGATAGGAAGTGGAAGCCAGCATGTTGCTAGGTTACCAAAGACGCTTGCGATATAACAGCATCGCGTTGGCAAGCAAATGAAGAAACATGATTTAAGTTTAAGAATTTACTGAATTACCTCATTTCTACCTCAAAAGGAAGGGTCAGCCAGCGAGGTATGTTTATGTTATTTTTTTTTGTATACATTGTATTCTTGACACCATCTCACTAAGTTTACGTTGTGTTTTAGTTCGACAGTGGTGTTGGTGTCAGGGAAACTGAAGCTGTGATAAGAACAACTTTAAAGCATTTCATTAAAGTTGACTTCACACCAGCAGTGCGACGAACTTTTAATTGCCAAAAAGAAGAAGAGGTGGAAGTGATAATTACTTTTATGGGGAATCGGAGTTACGATGGCGACGTAAAAAGCGAAAAACGAGCGAAATTTCCAACTGCCGAAACGCAGAGCATAACTGCCACCAACTGCCACTGTGCTAGAGTGAAGAAGTTCAGTGGATTTTTGACCCCAAATCAATTTTGAAATCGCCGTCACGACCACAAATATCGGCGTATCGATATCAAACTCGGTCATGACATCGATAAGCATGCCTGCTCCGGTAAAATGTTTTCAAATTTTTCCTAGGGCTTACGGTTTTCTGTCAAGGTGCTTCAGAGCAAAATCAAGTTCCAGGGTAACTGACGCTTTCCACCATTCATTTTCATACTTTTATGGAAAATTTCAGACCTCAGCGCACACTGTTTTATTTCTTAACCATGTCTCTCTAGGCCAGCTGGAGAGACATGGTCCCTCCAGCGTGTCCTGGGGCTCCCTCATAGATGCCCTCGCCAGGGCGTCCGAGCTTCAACTGGCTGTGGAGGAGCAGCGGCTCTAGTCTGGGTCCCTCCTGGATGACTGAGCTTCTCACCCTGTCTCTAAGGAAGAGCCCAGACACCCTGTGGAGGAAACCCATTTCGGCCGCTTGTATCCGGGATCTCGTTCTTCCGGTCATGACCCAAAGCTCAGGACCATAAATGAGGGCGGGAATGTGGATCGACCGGTAAATCGAGAGCTTCGCTTTTCGGCTCAGCTCTCTCTTCACCGTGATGGACCTGTACAGCGCCCGCTTCACAGCAGACGCTGCGCTGATCTGCCTGTCGATCTCTCGCTCCCCTCTTCCCTCATTCCTGAACAAGATCCCGAGATACTTGAACTCCTCCGCTTGGGACAGGATGCTGGCCTCGACCCGGTAAAAAGCACTCTACCCTTTTCCAGCTCGGGACCAGGACCTCTGTCGTGGAGGCGCAGATTCTCATCCTGGCCGCTTCGCACTTGGCTGCAAACTGCTCCGGCGAGAGCTGCTGATCGCGTCCCGATGGAGCCAATAGGACCACGTCATCCTCTAAAAGCAGAGATGCGATCCTAAGTCCACCAGAACGGATCTCCTCAACACCTTGACTGCCCCTAGAAATTCTGTCCATGAAGTGATGAACAGAATCACTGAGGGCAGCCCTGGCGGAGTCCAGCTCTCACTGGGAACGAGCCCGACTAACTGCCGACAATGCGGACCGGACTCTGACACCGGTCGTACAGGGACCTGACAGACCTATCGAAGGGCTTTCAGGTCCCTGTACTCGGTGGAGAGTACCCCCTGCTGGGGGTGTAGAGCTGGTCCAGTGTTCCACGACCAGGACGAAAACCGCTGCTCTTCCACAATCCAAGGTTCCGCTATCAGACGGGCCCTCCTCTCCAAAACTCTTCCGTCCTTCAGCCCAGACCCAGCATTGTTGGCTCTTGGGAAGAGACCCAACAATGCTTCAGAGAGTTGGCCGTGTTTTTGTCTAGATGTTGCTCCATTTGTTCTTTGTCCAGATGACAGATGTTTAAAAAAATCTTCTTTTAAAAAATCCACGATGGCACCCAATACCTTAGGGTACCCTCCTGATACATCTGAACAAAAACACGCCCAACTCTCTGAAAGACGGTTGGTGTGGTGTCATCCGCCGTCTTTTCTGCGATGTCTTCCTTTGACTCGGCAGTCTGGCCGTGCGTTGACTGTGACTTGAGCCTGTCTAATTTTATTTTCAATGTCACAATTTCTTGGTTTAAGTCATCGTTCTGGTTATCTAACCACTGGCGCTCTTTTCTCTTTTCCCTCAATGAATGCTCAACCTTCTGTCTCATGGAAATGTTGTTCCGCTCCAATCGTTGGGTTTCCTTGCACAGGTCATTGTACTGTTTTTTCAACGATTCAATCATTGCTCTTGCTTGCTCCAACTCGTTATTTAATGCCTCAACCCTGCATTCTTGTTGCTCCTTCCTCTCCCTCAAGATTTTATTTTCGGACATCAACTCACTGATGTTACTATCGCTCCTGCCAGTGAGCAGCACCGTTGCTCCAGAACATCCACCGTCGCATAAAATACATTCTCTGCCATCGCTACGTCTTCTTTGAACTTTCGGAAACCGCAAATAATTAATCTCTCTGTGGAATCTTGGAAAATAGAGACAGTCGTCAATGCCGAGCTGGGGAAGATGGGGTTTTTTTTTTACTTTACTCCCAGACACGCTGTATAACGACAGAGTGAAACATTTGTTACGACTCAAGAAAAACAAATACAGATAAACGTTGTTCGAGGAAAAGCTAAGGGGCTTCGGTTCCCAACTATACATTCAAAGCAGTACAGATTTCAATAGTTACTTTTTGTCAGACTCTTGATATAAAACTTCACTTCATTGTAAAATGCAGCAAACTATTACTTGACAAAAGTCCATCTGCTGGAGGTTTTTCAATCAATTTAGTTGTGCAAATCTACCAAAAAATCCCCACAATTGATAAGTGACTTCATCACAAACACCAGGAAGCTGGGCAGATTTCCCCATTTGAAGCGGACATACTGTAACGCGGGTCAGGTTGTGGTTGCCGAGGCGCTCAGATTAACGATGCGGCAAACCGTACAGCTGGGCAAACACACACTGAATAAGTTAATGACTTACTTTGGTAATTGATCCCATGAATGATGTGTAATTAAGTCGATAAGGTGTCTGCAATTAGCCGTGGCCTACAAAAAAATGAAAACAAATAAAAAAAGAAAAAAAAAGAAAAGATAAACAGTTCTAATCATATTTGTATGTAACAGACACTTCCAAATAATTATGAAGATCTATTGCTTTTGCTCAATTAGTGAAAAATAAAACAAATGATGCAAGAATTATTTGCGTTCCTTAGTTGTATGAGACAAGTCAGTTCATCTATTCGTGCAGTTTTTCTAGTACTAGTACTTTTTTCGGCCTTAGCACTTCCTAAACAAATGCAGGTTTTTTCAAGAGACTTCAATGTTCAGAAAGCTGAAATGGAAATGGGATTCACACATTCTGTGCCATAATTACCTCAAGCACAAAGCTACAAGATGAAGCGGAAGAAGTTGAACAACAACTATTTGCTGCGTGACCAAAAAAAACCTGGTTGAACTTTAGTGAAATTATTCAGAGTCGTGGCTTCGAAATATGCAGCCGCAAATGCCTAAAATGGCTTTTTTTTTTAAATTTATTTCCAAGATAACAAAAATGCTAAAAACTGCAAAGTACCAGAACGTCCTCTTCCACGATGTCCTGATCGTTTTCTTTTCTCTTTTGCCTTTCTCTTTTGCCTGAGGTGTATGGTTGACAAACTGTTCATTTTATATATAATGATTATACAAGTTTCTCTAATCTTAATGGATGTTATGGTATATCAGCATCTATTTCATCATATTTTGTTTGACAAATATTACTTCAGCCTGTTTAAGGTGAAAGACTTCACTCTACCCTGATTTTTATTGGATCATGGCTCTTTTTCCAATAAATTGCCAGTGCAAAAATGAGTTTAAACTAATACTACATCCACAGACTCTTGAAAAAAGTCCCGAATGTGACAATTTCTGTGTATTATTGTTAGCAAAAAGAATATGTTTTTTTTTGTTGTTGTTTTTTTTTCTGCGCTAAATCAAAAACACTTTGCCATCCTTCTATTACAAAAAAAAATAAATGTGACTTTTGTAATAAATTGATCTTGTTTTGGAAAAATACTGTCATAAAGAGATAAATAAACTCTTCCACTTGCTTATTTTCCTTTCTCATACATTAAAGCTGAACAATTATCTTAGTACTATAGATGACAAATCTATTTAATGCATTCAAAAACAACAGAAAAAAAATGCATTTCCAGCTTCCCTCTGAGGAAACATCAAAACATGGACATATGTAATAAAACACTTGAATTTAGAAACACAGTGTTGAGAATTTCGCAAAGTTCTGGTGTCAGCTTCTTTTTTTCAGTTCCTGCTTATCAACAAAAGTGTAGCTTGCATTGGGTGGTGACAGGGTAATACTGGGTAGGCTATTAATATTCTGAACCAGATGGCTGCCGTATTTTGAGACCCATTGTGCTCTATCAAGAATTTTAAATTAGAAGTGTTGGGCACCTCAGGTAAAACCATTTAGTTCTTGATTTACAAGTGCATGTCTCAATCACTCGCAATGTCACTAATGCTGCATTTTAGTCCCACCAGTAATATTGGCTGCATTTTATTTTCACCCAATGTTTGTTTTTTGGTGGCTTCAAAAGAAAATAAAAGATTAACCCTCTTCAATCAAGTTCACAAACAACTGAAGGCTTCAAGAAAAAAAGCAGAGCAGCTCAAACATTTATGGAAGCAACAGTTTAAAGAAAAGAAATCCCAACACCCGGCAGGTTGGAAGCAGACTGTTTGAGTTTGTGTTTATTTTAAGTTGCCCATTCTTTCTTTTTTCATCACCGGCATCACCATAGTGACCCACAAATATCTGAAGTTACACAGCGATGCCTGAGTGACTCCGCTGCTCTGTTGCCACTGTGAGGCTTTTTATTTCCCTTTTCTTCTTTCCTCACGGGGCATCAGTCCAGAGCTTCTCAGCATCAGTTTTGTTTTTCCTCCTCTCCATCCCTTGTAAGTGCTTTTTTATTCGGCAACAAAACAAACACTGTGTCAGCTTCTCAATTGGGAAACCCCAAAAGGTGCAGGAACGACAGGGTGAATGGAGGAAGATGAATAAGGGGAGAAGGAAGAAGAGGAGGCGAAGAGTGAGTGGCAGGGAGAGGCGGCTGCAGGCCTCATTGCTGGATCCGACGCAGCGACTGCACCTGGAAGGACTGAGCATGGGAGCCCCACTCTCTGTAGTGTTTGTATTCACCACCATGGCGGTCGCATTCCATGATGTATTGGTAACCACGGTAACCTGGGAATTGGTAGCAAACCCAGCTGCAGGAAGAAAGAAACACCAAAACCGAAAAGGTCAATCAATATTTTGCATAGGATAAGATGGAAATTAAAAGTGACTCGACTACCAACATCACTCTTACAGATCAGAACAGCCAAACCCTATTGAGGTTTTTTTTTTTTTTTTCTATGGGTTTGTCCTGGGTGGCATTAGAAATGTAGGTGAACAAGCACCAAACACAAAATTATAACTCAGCTGACAGCTGGGCTACTTTCTGATTATATTTGAGATGGAAAGCTGTGTATTAAGTAGGTGTCTCCTGCCTGCAGGACTGGATCGTGTGCTTTGTACAGGTTTGTGCCACATCTTATTGCACCCCAGAATCTCAGCTAATTTCCACAGTTTAAGTGTGTGCCTGTATGTGGGTGCAGTCACTGTCCCACAGCACATATCTGGGGCCTCACTGGAGGCTTTAAGTCAGAATGGTGTTGTCAAACATAGCAAGGCCAGCAAGTTGAAAAAGATATATCATGCAGCTCTTTAATTCATTTGTTTGTTAATTACCAAATGCACCAAGTAACATTAAGAAGGTTTCATTTAGCAAAATGACTTTATGCACTCTTTATAAATGTACTATTTAAAATATTTTAACTTTACTTAATACATTTTAAGAAAATGAACTTTTATTTATATTCCCGACTCCTTCATTTACCACACCCTTTGGATCCTTCTTGACTAAGCAGAGAAGAGATCCCTGAGATTGCCTCAGCTTGATTTCAATGTTTGTCCCCTGCAGCACAATGCTGCTACACAACATGGGCTGTTAGTCATGTCTTCAGTTGCCATGATCACATTGTGTGCATTTAGAAGACTTACGCTCCGCTCTGAACTTGCATAGATCCGATCTCATTGTTGCTCCAGCCCATAGCCTGCAGGGAGGGGTAGTCATCGTTTATCTCCCACTGGCGACCTATGAAGTTCTCCCTCTCAAACAGCACCATCTTGGACTCCTTGTGGTTCTGCTTACACACAAAACAGTCATCTTAGCTACGTTTAAGGTAAAACGCTGCTACATTTTACAAACTGGTGATTGCATTTTACATTTGTTCATGTTTGTCTCAGTTTTTAGTCATTTGAGTTCAATTTTGGAAGTTTTGCGACTCTTTCATCACGTAGTCATTGCTGAAGATCTGAGAGCAAGCTAACGCTCCCGATTTGGGAGAGAAACTCACAGCGGAGCAGATGGGCCGGAAGGACATCATCCGCTCAATGTGGTAGGCGTTGCTGCCACTCCACGACTCCCAGTGAGGATACTCTCCTCTCTCCAGCACAAACTGTTGTCCACAGAAGCTGGAGTGCTCATATCCTGCCCAGCTGTTCGCCGACAAGCACACAGTCGTACAAACATCTCAAATAAGTCATTTTTTAAAAAAGGCTAAATGAGACTATTCATCAACATTTCTTGTTTTTGTCTCACTTACGCCCCACACTCCACCTTGAGGGAGCGGATGTTGTCGATGCTGCACTCCATGATGTTCTGGCAGGCTGAGGTGAACTCAAGACGTTTTCCCTGGAAGTTGTCCTGGTCATAAACTGTGATCTAGAGAGAGAGTAATCATGCGCATGCACCATGGTGGCTTTTATTAAATTAGGCATGAAATTGAAAAAAAAAAAATGAAATCCACTTTTGGCAATCTCCAGTGACGAATGATCTCACTCACCTTCCATGGTCCCAGCGGGGTGGGATTATTTAGAGCCATGCTACTGGGGATTTCAGTGAAGATTTGCCTTTAGAACAGAAAATATGTGAGGAAAGCTTATAGCGAGGTCATACTTTAATATTTATTTATGCCACCTGCATTTTATGTTTCATGTTTATTTAAGAGATTTCACATCAATGCAGTTTCAACTAAAATTACGTCATCGGATATAAATCTAAACCCACATGTTGTGATGTAAACTTCATCGTCATGCTTGCAGGTTGGATGTAAACTCTATGGCTAAGTGTGCAGCCGGTGCACAGTTCGTATGTGTGCATCTTCCTGACTGCCTTCAGTCTACATGATTCAGCAGAGTGATTGTGCAGAAAAGGTGCAAAAAACAAAATGGCACTTGTCTGCAGATTAAGAACTAAGATAGAAGGCTTACCTTACTATTCAACAAAGATTGGCGCTCAGTTCTCACAGGGACTTCACAAAAAACGACGTCCTGACCCCAAACTGAACGAACCTATTTATACATGCTGGTGCTGAGATGTAACTGGACCGGTATGAGTCCGGGCAGGAGTCAGCACATTGCTGGTCCAATTCATTGTTCGGTACTGAGCTGTTGGGCTTTAGTGAGCTGCAGCTGGACTGAACGGAGGGCACTGTGCCCAGTGCAAATAGGCAGAAGTTCCAAGGGTTTCGTGTCCAATGGGCCGGGCCGAGTTCTGGCACAGCAGAGTTCAGGAAAAAGATCATTACAGTTTGGTCATGACAAGAAAAGCATGCACACATGCTCTGTCATCCACTCACTCCCACATGGGAGGACACACACACAGTCACACATTTAATCCCTCTTCAGACATTTACACACAAACCACAGAGACTTTCCCTGTCAAGCATGGCAACATGTCAACCAGCTGTGTCCAAACTCTGATGTAAAATTTCTTTGTCCAGCAGCGAAATAATATGATTCAGGACAAAACAGAACAATAACAAACCTTAACCATGAACACTGTGTTCTATTTCATGATCCGGAGGGTTTGGAGTTTAGTTAATCCTGTGGTTTACGTTATGTATTTGTTACTTTTTATGTGTTTTTTTTTTTTCCCCCTCAGTCCTAAGTGCTCCCAAAACGTCGTCCCTTTCTGGTCATTCGACTCTAATTTCTCAATGGATCCTGCCTGTGATACCTCTGAAATGATTGGCAATCAGATTACATTTTGCCATCAATTTATGTGAACCAAATTAATGTGATGAAGATGAGTAGTTTAATCCCATTGATCTTTGTTACTAATGTGTACTAAAAAGGTTGAAAAGTATCTATGGTGTTTTAATATTGAATGTATTGCTTTCTGAGGTCTTTTAGCCTACTTCCTGTTGTAAGAAAAGCTGCTATTTATGAATTTCATGATTCTACAGACGTGTTAGGATGGCTGGGTGTGAGTGGTGAAACCGAAAAAAACCCTCAAATGTCTAATGACAACAAAAGTTTTATTTAGCAGACCAACCGTTAGTTGCAAATCACATTTAAAGTATGTTTCAAAGTAAGCATACTTGCAAATGTAAGCATTTAAAGTATGCTTACATTTTTTCATTGCTCTCTTGATATTTTTTGCATGTGAGTTTAATACAGGCCTAACTATAACAGGGGCACTTCAGAACCGTGACCCGCAGTCCCCTGTCTGAACAAAAACACCGATGCCAATCCTATAGTCAGCACATTTACCATCCCAGGGCTGAAAGGCTTAGCAGCAAACATGAAAGAAAAAAATAAAAAAGATAATGTGGTGGAAATAAAGCCATAAAATGTATATATACATAATAACTGTTGGAAGTGGCAGGAGGTTAAGTTCAGCAATGGAAAAATGTGGTTCAAAACCTAAAAGTCGACGGTTCAGTGAGGGTTTGTGTGTCACCAACTTTCTGCTGATGGCAGTGACTGTCCTCAGCCCCCAACAATGGGGCTACACAATACAAACCCTGCTGCTGACTGAGCACAGATCACCAATGGATTAACAACGTGACCTTTGACCCATCACCGTTCTCCCAGCAGCTCAGAGCCAATGAGATGTCAGAATCTGGCCTTTATGGATTCGCTCTGGAGGTGAATGTCTATATATATATATCCCCAGTCAAAAGGCCTCCGTCCATCACTGTCTTCAAAGATCGGTCCATTTCAGCCTTCAGCTGTGACTGTAAGTGTCCACACCGAGGTCTTCTGTCTCTGGTAGAAATGCAAGGATGCTAGGGAGGATACTCTGGTTTGCTCATTCAGCGGACTGAAACAACCAAGCCAGACTATTTCTCATGCTATAACTTTGGACTGAGGAGGTGGATGACTTAGATAAAATACATTAGTGTATTATTTAATACTAATCTGCCACCATAGGATAAAATCAACAGGGACGAGTGAGAAGAAATTGGAACTAGACGTGACAAATTTGTTTCTATTGCTCTTGCTAAGAAAAAACGTCAAGGAATGTCAAGAATGTTTTCAAGAAATAACGTCACTTTTTGGAGCAGAAAATGGAAGTTTTCTAACAATGGGGTTATTGTAATGATTCTGACCAGGTAAAATATGTGGAAGAGATTGATTATACCCTCTTTCAAAGGAGTGCACAGTCAGTTTTCGCAGGCTGTCTTTGGTTTGGGTTTCAGGCCTTGTAAGCGAATGCAAGAACAGAAAAGGCTTTTTATGGGTTATTTATTGTATTGATTTAAGGTCACTTAATTTTAATGATCAGATTCTTTCTATTACTCACCACAAATGCTTCAGTGGCAAAACTTTCACTCCAGTAGATATTTAAAGACGTGTCTAGTGTAACATAATTTGGGAATTAAAGAGCAACTTTCTCAGCTTTATTCATGTTCACTTTCTTAAATACATTGGAGGAGAGGCACAAAGCCACATTTAATGACATGTTTTATTTCTGCAGGTGCAGCAGGGCAACATGAGCAGCTCAGTGCAGACATTTGTAGTAATTTCGGTATAACTTAAAAAGCAGAATTATAAATATGATAGGATTTTAAATGCATGCCTGTGTGCACAAACAAAATACATTTCAGTTTTTGAGCATTTTGTTGGTTGCATAAAGAATTTTCCCAATCGTTATATCCAAAAAGGCATCTTGATGTCATCAGTCTCACCTGAGTTAGATTATTCTCAGGGGATCCCAGGCTGTGGTTTGTTTGTTCCTAAACAGCCTGATCATATTTACGAGGTTTAGCAGCTTTGCAGCCTCTCAGTTTCAACACAGATTGATTTCAACAAGAAAACAGCTTCAGTAGACTGTGACACACTTCCTAACTCTGGTGATTTATATGATCACTTTCTCTTCAGATTTCATCATGTCTCACTCGGGTGTTCAAGGCAGCATTGGCAGTCACCCTGCCATTGGCCTGCGCAATCACAAGGTACTTCAGAAACCAGGAAATAGTCCAAGAAAGCAAATTTTTAAAAAAACTTAAATTGACATTTTTTTCTTACCAGATATACCTCTATGAGTATGAAAACTTCCAAGGCCGCAGGATGGACCTGTTTGGAGAGTGCCCTAATCTGTGTGAGAAGGGTTTCGACAGAATTGGCTCCATCAGGGTGGAGTGTGGACCGTAAGTCACCAAACTGTCTCACAGACTATGCCTCAATGTGATATGCAGTCACCAAATGCTTCATTCAGTACACTTTTTGAGAACTGCGCTGGAGCCCCATTTGCCTGCAGAACTTCCCTCATTCTTTGAGCATAGATTGTCCAGTTTTGGTGAATGTGGCAGTGAGTCTGTGTTAGTGAGCTCACTGGGAGAGCGACCGTGTGGTCTGCAAGGCGAGCAGCAGGGCACAGTCAGATGACTGGAGGAAGAGGATCTGAGCTGTAAAAATCAGAAGAACATCAGAGATATATGGAGGGGTGAGGTTGTGGACAGCTTTGAAGGTAGGGAGTAGTTGATGTTAATGGGACACCATTGGAGCTCCAATGGAGAAGAGGTGTGATTAATGGCTTCATGTGATGATACAACCTGCTGAATTTTGGGCCCGTTGTAATGTTCAAAGTGTTTTATTAGGAAGGCCACACAAAGTTTTAGTTCTTGGCTGACATTGGTGATGCAGGTTTGTTCTTTAGCCCCTCTGCTTAAGGGTTCACTGTGTAGTTAGATATTCAAGATACAGTTATTGCAACATCTAATGTTGGTTTCCTGTCACCTCGAGAAAGTCTGCCAGTTCTCCTCTGCCCTCTGGCATCAGCAAGGGATTTCTGTCCTCAAAACTGCTGCTTGCAGGAAAAATGTCTGTTTTTCAGCCACCGTGCCGGTCCTTCGCTGAGATGCTTCCTCGTAAAGTGTACATTATCCCCAACATATGCTAACATGCCTGTCTTTCTGACCATCCAGCTGGGTTGGCTATGAGCAGCAGAACATGACTGGTGAGATGTTCATGCTCGAGAAGGGCGAGTACCCCCGCTGGGATACCTGGTCCAACAGCTACCGGTGCGACCGCATGATGTCAGTCAGGCCCGTTCGAATGGTGTGTTGTCACCGTCCTATTTTTATCCACCTCTGTTCCCATCATCACCACCATCGCTTTTTCTTTTTCTTCTCTCCAACTTTTATTTGATGCCTTATGCTTTTGATGAGATGTTTTCAAGAGTGTATTTTTAGGCTTGAGATTATTTTTACTTAGATGTTTTTTGTTTGTTTTTTTTTTGGGGGGTTTTTTTTTTTGTTAGGTGATATTTTGAAATGTACAGCCTTGCTTTCTATTTAAAGGATCAAACATATCTATAGCAAAGAGGTAACTCACTGAAAGGCGAATGTATTTTTTTTAGGATCCACAAGACCACAAGATTTGTCTGTTTGAATGTGCAAACTTTGAAGGCCGTAAGATGGAGGTGTGTGACGAGGATATTCCAAGCCTGTGGTCCTATGGTTTCCAGGATCGTGTCGCCAGCATTCAGGTCACCGGTGGAACGTAAGTCGTTACCAATCTTCTCCTTAATGCTACTTTTGTCTTTTTGGTTTACGGTCACCAGTTATCTGTGCCGCAATGTTAGCAGTCACTCTTGCACTGATACATAGTAAAAGGATTTGGCAAAGAAGAGCCAAAGAAACTAGTGTATAATTGTAAACTGAACAGAAAATTACTTGTAGGTTTCTATTCTTTGCAATTTTAAAGTTTTACAAAGAGTCCAGCCCACCGTCTGTTTTGGTGCACCGCCTTGGATTATCAGCAATACTTTTCCAATTTGAGATTTTATTTTATCACCTAAACCCACTTTGAATATCTCCACAGCTGGATCTGTCTATTTATATGAGCAATTCTGTCTCTTCACTAAAGTTTTCTAACTAAGCTTTGAGGCTTAAAAAAAACAGCTGGATTATAACAGAGATTAAATTACACACAGATGAGCTCTGTTTAATGATTACATGAGTTGGAAAGAAGATGATTGAACTCGTATTTAGGACTATCAGAGTCAACGTTATACAGGTCAGATTACACACAGATGTTCTGTATTTTATTAAATAGATGATTGTAAAGGAAAAGCTTTGAACTTGAATTCAAATTTTCAGGGTTAAGAGGTCTAAATATAAATGCACATCACACTTTTCAGACTTTTAATTACAAAACATTTGGAAACCCATATATCATTTATGTTCAAATTCACATTTATTCAAACCTTCATGTTGGTCAGTCATATAAAATCCCAATAAAATGCTATGATGAATGAAATTTGTTGCTTTAATGATGTAAAACTGGAAAAAGTGCAAGGTGCAAAATTGCTTTTGAAATGCACCATATTACATCCATCCAAATGAATCACAAACTTAAGCATGAATGTAAGTATCATCTGTTTCTCTTTGCTTCTTCACACAGGTGGGTGGGTTACCAGTATCCTGGCTACCGTGGCTACCAGTACGTGTTAGAACTGGGACCTTTCAAGCACTGGAACGATTGGGGAGCCCACCACCCCCAGATCCAGTCCATCCGCAGGGTGAGAGACATGCAGACGCACCGCCGGGGCTGCTTTGAGCTCAGCGCATAGAAGAGTGAGACGGACTGGAAGTCAACAGTAGAAATGCAGCGAAAGCTGGGATCTGTCTCTGGAGATTCTTCTAAAGGACAATTAGACATGTTTTGTTTCTTTTATTACGCTCAACGAAACAATTGAAAGTATGAAGGTCAGTGAATCACTCTGTGAGAAAAACCCCAGAAGGAACACTCACCCATAAGACAGCGAAAATAAAAAAAAACATATTTTGTCCTGTGTCTGACTTGGGGTTGATAGGGTATTAATAGTATGTGTTAAAAGGTTGTTTTTTTGCATTAAAATTACTTCATTAAAATTTGTACCTGCTTGCTTATGCTATCCAAGCTGAAATGACACCAAAGATGCCTGTTCAGCAGGATACATCCCCTTGTCAGAGGATCCACCATTATTCAAAAGAAAGGTTAATCACAGAGCACTACCATGGACAGCTCTCAGATCCGCACTGCAGTAAGTTTGCAAGGCAGGGGGAGGCACTATCTCCTCATCTCCAAGAATTAACCAGAGTGTCTCACAGGTAAGACGAAAAGCTGCGCAAGGGTTGTGATTGCTTGGACCTAAAACTTTTTTCCAGCTTGTTTCTGCCCACATGAATGGGGCTGTCCCGAAGTTTTGCATTTTACATTTTCTCAGGGATGCTGGCATCTGAAAACTTTCCAATGGAAACCAAATAAATATCTCGAAACTAGTGTTTTGTTTTGTTTTTGTTGTTGTTGTTGTTTTCCATTTTTTCTTAGCTGTTTTAATGTTCGTATTTAAAGGCCAGAGGCCAAGATGTTTTTTTGTAAGCTGAGTTGATACTATTCATCAGTATGTTGGTTACATCTATACCTGTGTTTATATTTTTGAATAATTTGACTGCATTGGAATATAGATACCTTACATTAGCAAAACATTGCATAATTATTTTTATATTTTCACTTTGTACTATCAAAGAGTAACTGTGGACAAGGGCAGTTTTTAAAATTTCAATGTGAAGCCTCAAAATGATCAATTCCACATAAACCAGGTGTTTTTTCCTGTATTTCAGCTGAAAGGTTTAATTTCCCATTGAACTAACTAACTAACTAACTAACTAACTAACTAACTAACTAACTAACTAACTAACTAACTAACTAACTAACTAACTAACTAACTACATAAATAAATTCCTTCCTGTGAACTCTCTTTAAGTATTGTGGTATCATCTCAAAAGCACTGAGTCCTGCAGCTCACTTGATAAAACAGCATTGCATTTAAATTAAAAACTGTCATAAATCGGAGGAAAACGTCTCCTGTAAATAAGATGTCACCTATAAGGCTGTACGTGTGCAGTATCTAAATGTAAAGATGATTTACTGTCATTTTCATCCAGAACAAATGAAATACGAAAAGCGCTTATTGAAGGGTGGGGGTTAAAAGTTAGGTATTTTCCAGGGTCATAGTGTCACAATCAAGTCTATGTTAACTTCAGGTGTTGTAAAAAATATGACTTAAAAGAAATTTGACTTTGCAATTAATACCTTGAAATTGGGCCCCTGTGTCTTTGAGAGGCTCCTCACAACAATGGTCCTCAATTATGTTGTTTATAGCTGTTTTGAGGCGCATGGGACTGAGAGGTAGTTCCTATAATGACCTCGGCAGATGCACCATTCCACCAGGTATTTGCCAATTGCTGCTGAGGTGGAAGCTTGGCTGGACTCTGCAGCTCGGGGGGAGGAGCTTTGTGGCAGTAGGCGGGGCTTTGGGAGAGCAATTTGTTTAGACAGCCTTGAATGGCTGCAGTAGGAGATTCAAGGATCCCTCAAACATGCAGAAAGGAATCAAAGCAACACCTCATGTGTGTTTTTGATGAGGGAATAACTATAAAGCATAACATAAAAGTGGAAAAAAAAAAAAAAAAAGTTCCTATTTTATTCTATTTTGACACATTTAAAACTTTGGGCGGGAGAGATTGGACTTGGGTGAACATTTGATGAATTAGAAGAACAGAGGAAGAACATGGTGATGTTTCACTTCTCCCCCTCTGTTCAGTGCGGCCATGACGCAAAGTCAAGAAGAGAAAAGACTCCCGGCAGGCAGCGTTGGTGGTGAAGTGGAGCAGCAGCGCACCGCGCTCGCTTTAAAACGGGATTTGGATTAAATAGCTTGTGAAAGAGCCGATGAGCCCGGGAGGAGGGCAGGGAGGGAGGGAGCAGGGAGCTGATTTTTATTTCCTACTGGATCGTGAAGGGGAGGAGGAGGCATGGGGAACGAGTTATTCTGGTAACAGCGCAAGAGCTTGCTCGACATCGTGCCTCTGAGGGCTTCCGGCGCAAAGTGAATCTGTTCTTGCGCCGAGAGGAAGAGAGCCTCGGTCAGCTCCCGGCTGCAATCCTCGTCGGCTGGACATGAAAGTGCAGCAGGGCTGCAACTCATCAGACATGGGCATCCCGGTTAGAACCGAAGAGGAGCTGCGCAAGAACACAGTGATAACACCAGAGGATGTGCTGGGGCTGCAGAAGATCACAGAGAGTGAGTAACCGGCTGTGGGGATGCTGTCAGGAAAACCAAGGGTTTAACTGCTGCTGCTCCTCTAGGAGCCTGATTACATGCTTACTGCCTGCCTCTCTTGGGGAAGGTTGCTACCATGGACAGCGACAGCTTTCGATAAGGCTGAAGCGTTTGAAGCAGTGTGCACAGCGAGCAGGTGGATCTTCACCGTCAGTTTCTGTGCACTGCAAGTTTCCCCGCTGGTAATGATAAGTGCGCATTGTTTGTTGAAATTATTGCTGCTTTTTGAGGTCTGAGTATGGTTTCCCTCCAAGACTTAAACTCGAGCTCACCTTACCACACCTGCAGCTCTGAGGTAACAGGTGGCCTGAGATGTGATCTACTAATTATAGCTGATAGTGCAGACAGCTCCCAGATGGAGCAGAAAAACAAGAGCTGTGTGTGTGTGTGTGTGTGTGTGCGTGTGTGTGTGTGTGCGTGTGTGTGCGTGTGTGTGCGTGTGCCGCCGCTCTGCTGTTTCTTATATCATGGAAATATGTCAACATTTCATAACAGGGCTGGACCTTCACAATTCCAAACCAAGAGAATCTTTCCTCATTTGGGTGGTTAGAAACTTAAGTTGTTTTGTGCATATCTTATTTCACAAGTTCTTTGACATTCATTTACAGATTTTATCAAATTCTAGTAGAACTAGGAAATATAGTCAAATCATTCCAGGTATGCCACAGATTCAAATTCAGCTACACACAGTTCAGTTTGAAACAGGCTATAATGCAATGAAGTCATATTCAGTTTGAAATACTAACATCATCTAAGAAAATCCAGCCACCTGCATGGAGTCACTATCTTTTGTCCGGAGCAGGCATGTGGTGACAGTGGAAAGGAACAACTTTCTTTTAACAAGAAGGAGCCAGCAGTGTGCAGGACGCGTTTGGGCCT
Organism: Poeciliopsis turneri; assembly: GCA_922788865.1. Classification (NCBI taxonomy): domain Eukaryota; kingdom Metazoa; phylum Chordata; class Actinopteri; order Cyprinodontiformes; family Poeciliidae; genus Poeciliopsis; species Poeciliopsis turneri. The sequence goes on from CAKLNU010000718.1 coordinate 2,158,677, forward strand.
CCATCTGCTGCAGCTGGCTCAGTGTTTGAGAAGTTTGAGCAGACAGAAAGAAAACACAGATTCGCTGGTTTGGCGTTTCAGTCAGTTTGCAAATCAGGATTGAGAGATGGCAGATGGGTGCTTGGAAAGAAAGGTAAATGTTGAAGTCCACTTTCTTTAGCTCAGGTCAAAAGAATGTAAAATGTAACACCACAGAAAAGTCATAAAGTCAAAATTTTATCCTATCTTCTGAGGCCCATCAATGAAGCTATATATGTATATATAAGCTTATATATTAAGATCATATATTGAGTTAAATGCTATCAGAGCTTAATATTGAAGCTCTGATATTAAACTGTATAATTTCAGGAGAATGTTTTATTTTCGAAAAGAATTTGATAGTACCACATTAGGATCTCAAGAAACAAACAATACACACACTTTTGCGTCAGAGTTGTGACCCAAACTTGATTTAAAGATTTCATGAAAATATTTGAAACAAAACCATTCTTAACTTTTTGTTTTTGTTTTCAAAAGTTTATTTAAAGCACAGAAAATTGGAAGCGTGTTTAATTTTTCATGTTTTAATTTATCACACTTGTTTATATAAATCGATCCTTGTGAGCAGCAGGAAGTGATGTTTGGATTCGGAGCCAAACTCACTTCAGTGCAAAGGTTTAACCTCAGTCTGCGTTTTGCCACCTCTGAGTGGAGAAGAAACACCAGCGTCTCATCAGTGTGATAAATCCTAAATCACTCGTGATGGTGTGATAATCTCTGCTCTCCGCTGACATGTAATCTGGATTATGTCAGGATGGCTGTAACACAGCATTGCGCAATGAAGCGATGCAAACAGGTAATTATTAAGTACGGGTAAAGATAAGGTATGAGGATGCAGCATTAATTCAGGATTTTTCAAGAATTTAATCAAGAGGTAAAACTGGAATTTAGTTTGATCTTAATTGTCAAAGGGTGCTGCTCCGCTTCCTACATTCATTTTCATTTGTATTGTGAACATCCAAGAACATTTATTACCGCCATTTTTAATGACCACACAAAAAACACACACTTTATCGCAGAACAAGTGTTTTTATTGTTGTTCGGTGAGAGAGATCATCAAGAATCAGTAGATTCCTGACATAAATTGCATGATTTTGGAGCAGCACTATCATAATGTGTTTGGATGGATCCCAATACAGAGCAGCACAGGCGCTGAAGATTAGTAGTTTAATGAAATAAATTATGAAAAACAAAAATTGTAGGTAGGCAAGACAGAAACACAAACTAAAGATCCACAGGAAAACATCCAGCAGGGAGACATGAGATGGACAGAGGGGAAAAGAAGGGAGTAGATGAGAGGAACCGGCAAGGAGCGACTGAGAATGAAGTATTTAAATACTCTGGAGGTAGAACACTGAACAAAAGACCTCGGCTGATGGAAAGGGAAGAAAAGTCTCTACAGGTGTGAGTGAAGGGAGCAGGAGGCAAACTGAGAGGCACCGGGGGGCGAGAGAGAAGACACAGAAGAACATTAAATTAACTTAACCCTGCAGAATAACTGAAGAAACATAATTAAACTTGAGAGGCAAAGAATGACTAAAACAATAAATAAACACGACTAGATTCACTGAGGAAGAACTGAAGTGGAAATGGAAACAAAGCAGAACTAATTTAAAAAAATTAAAAAAAACAGAGGAAAACAAAAACTGATAAAACAACCAAATAAAAAAACTAACTCAGGTAACCCCAGAACCTGACAGGCCCAGCTTCATTGTGACACACTCACACTTCAAACCTCATCAACCCACAGCCTGCCGAGAAACAATATACATCAGAGCAGCAAATTCATGGTATGTCCACATCACAAGTAGCTACTTCAAAGGCAAGAAATGTAAAATAATCATCTGAGAGTCATGCATTCAGAATCTTCATGTCTGAACTTAAGTTGGTGGGATTGGTTGTTTAACAGAACAACAAATCTATTCATGTGCAGTCCCATCCTGTAACCTCTCATGTTTACATGATGCATAATTAATGATGTCCTTGCAGTCAGCAAAGAGTTGTACTGCTGATTTTTAATTTTTTTCAGCAATTAATAATTGATTTTATTATCTTATTTTACTCCATTGTCTTTCTGGCATCATTCCGTTTGGCGTTGGAAGATTTTTGCGTTGCACCCATCATCTTGCCTTCCGCCAGCTGTGAATAGCTTTTTATGTGTGAGAGCGCATGAACACAGACTGAGTCCTTCGTCTGTCAGTTTCCACCTGGATTTAAACAGCATGTGGTGTTGAAAGGAGACAGACAGAAAACTATAGACAGCAGAAAGGAGTTGGCTATGTGGATGAATGCAGGGCAGCATGACCTGTCATTGGTTGTTGGTGCTACAGCTGAGCATTTCTGGAGCTTCCGCTTGAAGGATCTGAGCAACTGTGCAAAGATTTAGTGGTTTACTTTGCTAACTCCAGGATTTTCAGTATATTGAATTGTTTTGCACCACAATCTGCAACCATAGTTCTCTTTCTGCTTTACACTTCTTGCATTTCTCTCAAGCATCCACTGACACATTGTAGAACTTGTGGCGGTTTCAATTATCAGCTAAACCATGACACTTCCACCTCTGTGCTTTCTAATGACCTCAGACAGCTGTTTTAACCTTTCCAGGGTGTTCGTAGAGAGCGATGTGAAAAGGAGAAAATATCCAATTGGGTGAGATGATTTTTAAAAAAGCAGAGATCAAATAACCACTCATTAAAATGAAGGTATTGTCATATTGGGAAAGTCTTGTGCTTAAGCACCCAAGAGCAGAGATCCGCTAGAGTAAATTAATTCAGATTTCTTTTTATGGAAACAAAGGAGACATACAAGACTTTGGAGGGAAACAGGGACTAAATCTATGAGGTTTACAGATTTGCACAGAGGCATCGGGACGACAACAGTAAAATCCATCAGTGAGTGAAGAGAATGAGGAGCTTAAATACTGAGGGAGAGGCGGCAGAGACAAGGAAACGTGAAGAGCTAATCAGAGGTGAGTAGTAGGAGGAGAGGGACAGAACAGGAAATGAAATGAGAAACAACTGGGAAGAGATTCATACTGGCAAACTGAGGAAGGTAGAAAACCCTGAAACTTAAAAAAACACCAACAGAAAGAAAACATCCAAAGAACATTATGCTAAATACATAATAAATAATAATCAGCAAAATCTAAGTGAATGATCAGCAAGGAATTAACAAAAATATAAACATAAATGAAAACCAAACTGTTTTCATTTAGGCACTCAATGAGGCACAGACATAAACTAAGAACCAAATCTAAGGGATGAACTGAGACCTGTGACATCATAACACCGCATAAATAAAACACATACAGATGAATTATTTAATATTAGGATGACAGAGGGTCAGTCATATTAAAAGTCCTGCTGTGTTGTCTATCTCATGCAGTTTTTCTCAAGTTCTTTTCATAACTTTTTCATAGAAGTTTACAGTAATTAGGATTAAACATTTTGGGAAAACTCAAAAAGGACAACATAGTGTGAGCTTCAGATAGATTACTTCACAATATTTGACTTTGCTAAAGTCACACATGTAGATATATTTTATGTTCTAATTGCTCAGATAAATATAACTAAATCAGGGGACATATGAGGAAAACCTCTGCAGATCTGGTTCGATGGTTTCTGAAGTCAGTGCCCGTCTCCAGAAAAGTGTCACAAACAAAACCCCAGACCAGGTGTAGCTTCTGACATAAAGTCAACAGGTTTAAAAGCAAATTATCCAATTTTAACAGTATAGAAGAAGAAAGGGAAGAAAAGTGTGTACAGCAGCTTAAGCCTGTAGCAGTATATAACTAGATAAATAGCCTAGGATAATCTGACCCCTTAGAATGAGACACGAGGGAGACGCAGCAAAGTTATCAGAGGTTTTTGTTTTGTTTTGTTTTAAATTAAAACTTAGCAGGTTACCAGTAGAGTAATAGATACAAGTCTTTAAGATTTTTTTTCTGCTTTTCTTTACTTAACAGCTGATGATTTATCAAATTATTGAAGAATATCTGTGAATAGTGATTTTCAACTCCTGACCCTGAGTGACCCAGACCAAAAAGATTCAGGTCTGGACAATTCCAACAAACGAAGGAATTGTCCTCCTTTTATCTCTGGTCTTGCAGCTTTAGAGCCTAACTCTGCGTTAAACTCCTGCATAGCTTTATCTCTGACCTGGCTCGTGTGTTCCTTGGTTTTCATGATTTAAAATAAGACCCATGTGTCATTAACCTTCTACTTCGCAATAATTCTCTACTTTGTGTCATTATGCAAGGAAATCACAGTTTTCTCTCTCCTTTGTAACATGATTTGGAGAAAGATGAGAGGAAAGAATCTCATCTGCATTCAGGTGCACAGAGTGCAACCCCTCCATGAACCTCACTGTTTGCCAATTTGCCCACAGGTGCTTTTAGCTGAGAGACATGAAACAGCCTGTCAGTCACAGGTGCACCGTACATCATCGTCATCATGCAAACGGCCACATTCCACCGGATGCTCTCTCGGCATCCGGTGGAATGTGGCTTCAGGTTATTTTAAAACGATATATCAGCACACGCTTGCATTGTTCTTCCTCGTGTTCCGACTTCAACACAAGGTCTCGGCATCGCTCGGAGGCCTCAGAGTCAGATGGAAAGAATAAGGCATGTGAAGTCAATCCCTGAGGCTAAAAGTCTGTTACTCCGGGCTAATCTGAGGGATTAAGGAGCTATAAATGGCAGCTGGCCTGCTCTGTGAGACTGCCACTTTGGTTTCAGACAGACTCTGTTTCTGAGCACAGAATGGCTCTAGAAGTGCAGCTGAGTTTAATAAGAGCAATTTCAGCAAAGAAAGACTGCACTGATTTAAGCTGATAGACAATATGTCTAACAAAAGCCCTGTTTTGGTATTTTGTCTCAGGCTTTACAGTTATTGAACTACAAAACAATATCAAAGACATTTGGAAAAAATAGTCATGCAAAAGTATCAGAACCTCTTGAACTTTTTACGTTTAGTCAGATTACAGGAACTTCACTTATTTGGGATTTTATGTATCAGGCTAACAAAGGTAGAGCATAAATGTGAAGTACACTGAAAAGTTGTGTATGTTTTCTGATCCCTTTTATAAAGGAAAATCCAAAAAGTGAGCTTTTCCACTTTTCATCCAGCACACTGCAAAAACACAAAATCTTACCAAGTATTTTTTTTATCTTGTTTCTAGTGCAAATATATTAGTAAACCTGAAATAAGACAAAACTAACTTACAGCCAACTTTTCTGCAAGATAGGACATTGTCTTAAAATAATAATTCCTTAACATTGATGAAAAAGTTACATGTGAAATGATCTGCCAGTGGAACAAGACATTTTTCCCATATTATAACTAAAAAGTTTTATTGTGCTGATAAGTTAGTTGTAAGTTAATTTTATCCAATTTCAAGTGTACTAAGATATTTGAACTAGAAACTAGCCCAAATTTTTAAGTTTAATTAAGTTTATATATCACTTAATTATTAAAAGTGTTCTGAAACAACATGCCGGCCTTTGGAAAAGGAAAAGCATGTCATAAACATGTTTTATGACATGCATTGAGAAGAGCATCGATCGAATAAAAGCAGTCAGGAGCTTCATGATATCTCTGGAGGAGTTGCAGAGATCCGCTGCTCAGTTTGAACGAACTTCTTGGAAGAGCAGCAAGAGTAAAAACGTTTTCGAAAGAGAGCTGGAAATCAACAAAAGTGAAAAAAGGTTCTCTGGTCTGATGAGTCCAAAATGAAACTTTTTGGTCTACATTGAAAAGGCTGTTTGCAAACTAAGATCCTGAACACAACTCCTCCAGTATGAAATGTTGGGGTGACAGCATGAGGCTGATAAGACATGAAAAGAGTTAAAGTGCAGAAGGACTGAGCCGATTACAGGATAGTAAAAAATCTACCTTGCAAAAGTACGCACTTTGTGAACTTGTTGCACATTTTTTCATTTCATGAGATCACCGCAGAAGAGCAACCCTGAACTTCCACCCAGAGCTACAGCTGAATGGTTTAGGTCAAAGTCTATTCATGGCCAGATGTAAATCGAACTGAGAATCTGGATGAATAGGAATGAGCACAATATGCCGTATGATGTTGGGGGGTTTTTTGTTTGTTTTTCACATGTAATGCACTTTGAACTACTTTGTTATACAAACAGACTTGAGTGATTTATTGGTTGAGCAAAGACCTTCTGGTAGAGAGACGCCTCACGCTGGAGGTTTGCAGTTGTGACGTGACAAATAGTGAAAAGGTGCAGATACTCCGACCAGGCACTATCAGGAAATCTCATGCTAGAACCTTGGTGTAGCTGCAGCAGTGCTGGAAACAAATCCCCTCATTGCCAAGTCTTCTTTTCCCCTCGGGCTTCAGTGTTGCAAAATAAAAACACTGAATTTCATTTGCATGCAGCGATTGCCTCATATCAGATAATCTGCTCTGATTTATTGCTGCTCCTGCTTGTTGACCTGGGAGGTGAATGATGGGGAAGAGAGACAGAAATGCTGCAATCAAGGTTGTCGTTATCTGCTGTAGAGAAACTCACAACAGATGATTTTGTCAGACATTTTCATCATCTGTCAGGTGTTGCACAAAACGTTTCTCTACGTTATATCTGTCTGTTGGGAGGACAGTGACTTAAGATAAAGTATGAAGCTATTCTTTTTTGTGTCACGCATCATTCCCGTTCTTTACCCCGAGGTAAGATATGGAGCCTTTTAATAAAAATAAAGTTATATTTCACAATACGCTAGTGTGGCAGCAACAGGTTCTTTCATGAACATAAGAATAACAAACTGATAATAGATGGGTAACTAGTCAGACTATAAATCCTGCAGTTGTCTGCTCAACAGCCGCAGCATCAGTGACTCAATGTGAGTCACTGATGCTCTTCATAGTTCACATCATCATCCAATCATCATCCAGAACTGGAAAAATGTTCAAGTGGCCTAAATTGTCTTAGTTATTGTCTTAGGAAGGGGAAAATGCAGCAGTTTTATTTCCTGCAGCTAAAGGAGAGTGTGCAGCAACGGGTTGGGGAGGGGAGGTGCCAACACTTTCATTGGCATCTTGTTGAGTTTAAAATGTAACAATATAATGTACAATTTTTGAAATGTTTAAAATTAGAAAACATCAAAGTCAACATCATTATAGCTTTACTTAAGTTTTATGAGTTGATAAAACTTTTTTTTTTTTAATGGTTTCTATTGTAACCAGTATACTATGATCCTGTTTTTTGTTCTCCCATGGTGTGAAAAACAGACATGCTCCAGGCTGGACGCTGAGAGGAAACCGTCTATGTCACAATGTGAGCAGTTATTAGTTATAGGTGACTCACGCTGTTATTTTTATCTCTGTTTCTGAAAAATCCTGAGCAGTTTGAGTCAGCCACTGTTCTGTTATTAATCCAATAATCATCTGTTTCCATCCCACACTGACTTTACCCTTACATGAATGATTTTCAGAGGGAAAAAGAAATTTAGTCCCGGATAAAATCCACAAGATTCTGTTGAGTCTATGCAGGCCAACCTCTGATTTCTCTGTGGAAGAATTAGATGAAAAACAGTCTATAAACTGTGTCGTGTTCATATGTTCATTCATTTAGTCGTTTATGGCGTCGTCTTTTTAAAGGCTTGCTGAATGATATTTTTCATCATCAGGCAGCATTTTTAAATTTCATCTCAGGCAGTTTATTTAGGTCTGTTCAACCCTCTGTGCTCACATACATTGAAAAAAAGCCCAAAGTCAGAATTTATTTCAGTTCAAGGAAATTATAATTTATCATATTTGCTTAGCATGCCAAGAAAAGAGTGAACAACACACTCACAAAACAATAAAATGAACGTCATTATCCGTTCCCTTATGTAAAAACATTAAAACAAAATGGATTGTTTTTTAGTGCAAAAAGAGCAATAGATAGAAAAATCAGCATTCTTCTAACATAGAGGCAGAGATCTTTGAGATACGTTGGGTCATGTTAAGTTTCATGTATGCATTTAATTAGAAAATTAAATGAGTAATTTCGTCCTTTGCATATTTGTTTGCAAACGAAGTAAATTATCAATTAACAAACTCCTACAAAATAAATAGTGAATTGTTCAGTCTTTACTTATGAAACAAAGTGTCTTTTCCTAATATCTTAAGAGCCATGAAGTTAATTTGTGTAAACAAACACTTAATAATAAAAACTTTCAATTTTTGGGTCTCATTTGCTGCATAGAAAAAAACTGTACAGTATTTCTTGACAAAATTATAAAAACGTCAGGGAACGATGCTACAATGTGGCTTGCTAAATTTAGTAAATATTATGATTTTACTATAGTAATAGTCTGATGCTCTTTTATTCATTTACTTTTCACCACAGACTGTTAGTTCAGTCATTTTACATTTCTTTTTATCTCTTTCTTTCTTGTCTTTTACTAGGTTAACATGTAAGAAATATCAAACATGGTGATGTAATGATTTATTTACTCAGGTAGGCCTTTTTCCCTCATTTAAAGCAACATTATCAATGTCTATTCTCTCCCTGGGAAACGTTATTGAAATATGGCTCTGATCGATTATCAAACCTCGGACTCAGGAGAATCACTGATCCCCTCAATCACTTATTTACTCTCACAGAACTGCTGAGAGGGTCATTTGTTGATTTGGAAAAAGATGGACTGTTTCCACCTTTAGCAGGAAAATCCAAGGATCTTCCTGCCTTATTCAAGAGTCACGGTGGTGGACAGATGAACCTGGAGCCTCGTCTGCCGTTATCTGGTCATTTTTCTGGTCTGTCACGGCGAAGAAAGAGCTGAGGGAACAAACGACCTACATTCTGACCTCTAACTACCATCATGAATTATGCCGTTTAATTATCACTAGTAGTAATGAGATTTTTCAATAATTTTCAGCACTAGCAAGACTGAAGAACTTTAATGTTGTTGATTTATAGTCCGAAAGATGAAAGTTTGTTTGTTGAAACTAATAACACTGATCTGTATAAAAAAAAACAACAGCAAAAAAAAAACAATTAGCCAGTGGAATAGTGACAGCAAACAACTTCAGAAACCAATGTCAAGTTTTAATTATTTTTGGTAACAATTATGATGAAAATATGTTTTATTTCTGACACAATAGTCTTTCATGACCTACAAAAAAATGTCCTGTATTTTTTTAGGCTTAATTTAGCTCAATATTTGAATTTATTTTAGATTAAATTTGTAGGCAATCCAGGGATACTTTTAGAGATGAAGAAGGCAAAGAAAAACTTGCATTTTCACGTTTTACGGAGGCCCAACAGGGTCAAACTAGGAGAACTCAACAGACCTTTGACTTTGATGGGCAAGTTACTGGAAACTCATTTCATGGTAAAGCTGCAGGAACAAGAACCATGAAATAATTAAACATGTGTTTCATTAACAGCCCTAAGTTTATGACTGTTAAACAAATTATTTATGCATTCAAATAATCATTGATTTATTTCAAAGTGTGTTTAATTAATGACCTTATGATGTATGTATTTATTTAATTTGGCCCTTTTGGTCTTTTGGTTCTTGTGTGTTATGCAGAAATATAAAAAAACAAAACTAAACAAAAAGGGAGGTCTAAAAAAAATGTAACAATTCCCTCAGACTCATGCTCAGCACTTCCTGTCAGCGCTTAACTATTTTTCGGTGTTCAATGCTCTGCCATGTTGGCCATTACATCAAACGACAGGCTCTAAATAGTCATGTTTTGCGAGGAGGATATTTTCAGACAAGGTGTTAGCTGTTGTGTACTGTACTTTATGAAAAGGTTTATAAATATCTCTGAGCAGGTGGCTAAAGCCTGAGCTGCCCATCTGCTCCTTAACCCTCAGAAATACAAGAGGATGCAGGAGCGCGACTCTGTCTGATCGGATTGACGTTTTAATATTTTCACAGCGAACCTCAACAGAAACCCGCAAGACGAAACCTACAAAAATTTCTGCAGCATGGGCTTCTAAAGTTGGCGTTCCGTGCTTTAAGAGAAATGGTGTGTCTTCGTGTGTGTGCGTATGCGAGTGCTTTAAAACCAGTTGGTCCATGTGAAAACACAATAAGCCTCTTAGGTCTAATCCAGGCCCGTTGGGTAGGGAGTGTCTCACACATGACCACGCGCACACACACACACACCTGCACACACGCATGCAGAGTTAACATAATCATTAGATGCAGTTGGAGAAAGTCAGCAAGAAAAGCCTGAATGGGTCAAGATGGATTGTTGAGAAGTAACATTTCACCTGATGGAGGGTGGAAAAAGATTTGTGCTTTTTCAAAGGATTCATGATTTGCACAAATAGTCAAACCATTTTGTTCCTTCACAGCCAAAAACCTTCATTGTACTTCATTTGATTTGTAGGAGAACATTAGTGAGCACCATTGAAAAATTAACAGAGTGTAGCCCAACTTCAGACCAACTAACATGTCCGTCTTCCTGTTTTAGCAGATGGACTTTAGAAACATCTATGTTTGCTTTCATTCACGTATTTTAAATTTGGTTGCTTTGTCTGTGTGTCTTTTTTTTTTTTTTTTTCCAGATTACCTTTGTGCTCCAGAGGAAAATGTCCACATGATTGACTTCACCCGGTTTAAAATCCGTGATATGGAAACAGGGACCGTCCTGTTTGAGATCACCAAACCTCCAGCACCAGGTCGGAACCAAGCCTCAGAGACTGAAACTGTTGTCTTTAAAGTGAAGAAAAATACATTTTTTACGTGATTATGAATTTTTTTTTTTTTTTGTTCACCTGTTTGTGTGCAGGTGGTTTAAAGCAATGTGACCCCAACGCCGGCCGATTTGTTCGATACCAGTTCACTCCAGCTTTCCTCCAACTACGACAAGTTGGAGCCACGTAAGTCAGAATGTGGAGAGTGTGTATGATGAGGCTTTATAGAAAACAATGGAAGCAATGGAAAACATGCAGCGGTCCCTGCTGCCGCTGCCGGAGAGCAGGTAGGAGGCGTGACGGGTTCAGTTTGGGACAACAGACTCATGGTGATCCGTGACAACAGCTCAGACAAACCGCATTAAAGGTGTTCATCATTTCAGTCCCGCTCCGTGACTTCTTCAGGTTTTGAATTCAGTGAAGCAGCTTTATCATACAGATACCAATTCATATTACACTGAACACACCCACAGTATCTCTGCAGCACTGCTCGCTGCAATAGGAAGTTAGAAAAGTAGCACAAATGCATTGCTTGAAAAAAAGATATTGGTATAACAATCATCACCGGAATGATTGTAGTAAAAACTTTATTTTGGTGTGGATTCAGATGCAAAGCTGTTCTCTTTTGCCTGTTGCATGCTTCACCACAGAATGTTTGAAGCTTTAAACTCTTAACTGCAAGTTTGTGAAACCTTTTCTGTAATTTTTCAATTTTGTGTTCAAAGAAAGATTAGGATTGTTAAAACTATTGACGTATTTTGATCTAAAAGCAGTGTGAACAAAAACTGCAAGGGAAAATCAAAGTGTAACCCTTTCATCCACTTTCCACATGTTAAACAAAAACGACATCTTTAGAGCATCAACGAGCAGCAGCACATTCGGTGAGTCAGTTTTGTCCTTGTGTCGCCACAGAGTGGAGTTCACAGTAGGAGACACCCCCATCAACAACTTCCGCATGATCGAGAGACACTACTTCCGCGACAAGCTGCTGAAGAGCTTCGACTTCGAGTTCGGCTTCTGCATGCCCAGCAGCAAGAACACCTGCGAGCACATTTACGAGTTCCCCACGTTGTCCGAGGAAACCAGTGAGTGTTTCGCATGCAGGGACGCGGGACACGTCGCCGAAAGAGGCGACAACACTCACAGATAGAACGGATTTAATGCAACAAAATCCTGATGGTGGTGTGGCTCTCCTCTCTGTGTCTCTGTTTCAGTGCGCGAGATGATCCAGCACCCTTACGAGACACAATCCGACAGTTTCTACTTCGTGGACAACAAGCTGGTGATGCACAACAAAGCAGATTATTCCTACTGCGGAGGGCCGTAGGAAGACCATCGCCGCCCCTCTGATTCAAGACATTTTCAGGACCAGCAACACATGAACTGATGGACAAATCACTGGCTTTAGATGCTCATTTATCACCCCTGTTAGCAATGCAACTTTCCCACTCAGGCACTTAGCTGCCTGGACAACGAGCAGCGAAGTCTCCCAGTTTGCATCAGAGTACATGGATGGAAGCGTGTGGGCAGCACCAACAGGCCACTGATTTCAGTCTGCATATGTGGGCTCAGCTTCATCAGGAAAAGAGAGGACTTTTTTTTTTCTTTTCTTGTTTTTATTTTTTTTTGTTTGTGTTAGTTGGTGGCTGGAAAATAATCAAAACCCCACTATGCAAGCCCAAGAAATAACATGGATCTTTTTTTTTTAATGGGATTTTACAAATTTACTGCATTTCTATAAGATTCAGCATCAGCAATAGTACATGAAATGGACTGAAGAGAGACAAAAATAAAACAAGCTTTACAGCGATAGCCAAGAAACCTAGAATCAGGTTTTAAAATATTTTTATGTTGTTCCGATCTTCTAAAAGTTAAGATGTCCGATGCAACACGAGATGCTCTCGTATTTTGTGAAAGAACTTCCTTCTTCCTCCAGGACAGGACCAATCCTTTCTCATCAACCGCTTTCTGAATTTACTTAAAACCTACAGCTGTAAAAATACAATCTCTGTTTCAGTTTAAGAGCATTTTCCCAGTATTTTTGAAATATATGGAAAAACCCATCCACAGTGGAAACAATTCAGTCTGACCAGGAAACGATTTTATCAGCCTCCTGAGCAGGAATAAGTCTCTTTAGGCTTCAAGACAAACCTTTTTCTCAATCACCTTCTCTGCCTAGTTTCACCCCACAGTGGGATCTTGCCACCGCCATGTTTCACTGCGAGGTCCGATTTTCATTTATAAAACTAAAAAAACATGAAAAGCATGCGTGCTTTCCCTCTCATTTTAAAACAAGCGCTACTTTGCGTCACTCTGTCGTATGAATCCAAATTAAAGACAGGAAAGTTGCCGTCCGTCCATCTATTAGCTTCCACTTGATCCGGGTTGGGTCAGAAGCAGACGTTTTGTTCTCCCTTCCCAGCCACTTGGTCCAGCTCTGGGGTGTCCTGTGTCTCCCTCTGCGTCTCCTACTGGTGGACATGTCCAGAACACGTCATCATGGAGCCCAGAGACGCCACCTGAACTGATTTTTCAGAGTGTGCAAGAGCATCGGCTTCACCGTGGGCCCTGATCTGCTCACCGCGTCTGTGTGTGCGGGGCAGAAACTCTGCAGATATTACTCATTACTCCAGTTTTCAACTGTGACTTAAAAAATTTTTAAAAATGTGAAAGATGTCGTGAATACCTTTGCAAGGCACTGCTCATGCTCTCTTCAATATCAAGCTAAATTACACACCTAGATTTATTTATTTTTTTTTTTTTATCATACAACATCCATATAGTTTCTATGTGTGTGTGGTAATGGAGGCATTGATATTTTCTGCTGGTGTTTAGATAAAATAGAATGTTTTATTTGCAACTATTTAAAAACTTCTCTTTTTTTTTTAAATGTTATAACAAATTATATGTAGGAAAACTACAATATACAGAAAGAAAGACACAAATTTTTATAGAATTAAACGCATATTTACAGTTTATAGCTTTATGGCACTTTTATTCTTATAGTTATTTAAAATTGTATTAGCAGACATATCTAAGTGACTCTGTCTTCCACCTGTGTGTTGTTGCTGTCCAGATGACTGAGTCCTTTGTCTTTGTGAGAATTTGATTTTGATTCATGTCTTCAGGTTGACTTTGCCGCCACGGCAGGAATATTTTTCAGAGCCAGGAAAACATCCTGGCTAACATACATTCATCAATTTTGGTTTAAGCTCTTCTTTTTCTAGGGCTGAATCATTATACCCAAGAAACTAAATTCAATTAAAAAAAAAAAAAGAACTGGGTGTATCGATTTAAAGTTGTCACGGATTTTCTCTGAAATAAAGAGTCAAAGTCGTAAATAAAGGCAGTGTATGCATTACCTGAAAAGATTTAAATACGTGGTGCTGAAAGCTCTGCAATGTCTTAACTTGACAAGACCAAGGCCTGTTAATGCGGCGACCATGTTGGGCTCTGGGTGGTGGGTTTCTCTTTGCTGCTTTAAAATGGAGATGTTTGAAAACAATCTGCAAGTCCAACAAACTCAGTGAGGATGTAGATTTACTGTAGTTGGGAAAGTTTTTTTCTAGACGAAATGTGGTCGGTTTGGATGTTTTGCATTTATTGTCCACAGAGAGGCACTAGACAGAAAGAAATGAACACATTCAAACTGAAAGGAGGTAAAGGGAAAAAAAAAAAAAAAAAAAGAAAAGCTTTGCTGGTTTATCTTTTTGGTCACAATGACCCAAATCACAATCATAAGTCAAGGCTTTCAGACCGGCTGCACGGTAGCAGCGTCATGCTGTGGGGCGTCTTTGCAGCTGTGGTACTGATTCATAGCAGGAAGTTTCTGTAATAGTGGAGGGTCTGATATCTTCAGCTTTGCCTCTGATCAGAGGCTGCCTGGTTTAAACTTGGAAACTGAGAGACGCTAGAAGTTTACAGATGGTACAAAAATCTAAAGACACATATAACCAAATATCAGCGAAGGGGAATCCATACATATAATGCATAATAAGTGGGCTGTAAAGGATAAAGGATAAATTCACAATAAATTCTTATTAGCGCACTCCATTGTTATTTTGGATTTACTTGAAGTTGGTAAAAGAACAACTTAAATAAATCATTAAAAGCTCCAAATTCATTTGACGTTGATGCACACGGTGAATGAATGTAAACTTCAGACCACAACTTTCTGTAACAAGCCACAAATCAGAGAGCAGTTCTGATATCTGATACCTTCTGTCTAACTGGACACTGTGTTAACTTTGACGCTGGTAAATGTTTTCAATCAACATGGAAAATTGTAAAAGTTTTCTCTTTAATTTTGTCAAAGAAATAAAACTGGGATTTTCACAAAATCTTGCGATGCGTTTGTCTCCAGACTCGACTTGAGGAACGACTGAAACGATAACATTTTATAGTCTTAAAACAGGACATTAATAGAAAAATACAACTTTTAGATACAAGCATAGTATGTTGTTGTGACATTTCCATTCCAATAACAAGTTTCACAAAAGTGTAAAAGTTCAGATGAGCTACACACCACAGTTCTCAGTGGCTGCAGCTTTTCTCTGAATAAATCTAAATACTTACATTTAAGAGAAAACTACAAGGTTTGACAGAAGTACCTTGTTGCGTGAAACAAAAACAGCAGAACCATGTGGGGGGCGTTGCTGCCACCTGCTCTTGAAACAGCGTTACTGCACTGTTTGCATGGACCATCCAATCGACCAACACCAGGAGAGCGTTGATGTTTTGACTGCATCACGTTAAAAGTAGCATTTAGGGCGTAGATGATTTTTTGGTGCACAGTTGTATGACAGGGATTGGGCTCGGCTTCTCCTGTTTCTGCTCCAACACGGCGGTTTTTAACAAGGCCACAGATGAATGAGTTTCCCATCATCCAAGAAAAGAGACGAGTTGACATTAGGAGAGTTTTTCCTTCAGTTCAGGTAGTTGAAGATTCCAACTGAGTAGTTTGCAAGTAGCTACAACTCACATATTTAGACGTTTCAAAACATTTGTTTTGCTTAGAACAGGGTGGATCTTGTTCTTTATAAGCCTACAGTGACTCTGGCTCTATAGAAAGTCATAAATAGAGCCCAGCATATGGATTGTTTAGTCTTTAAATACTTTATAAAATTACTCCTTTAAAAAGAAGCATTTTCGCCCTTGCTTTTTTAGTATCCTCTATGTTTACCTGAAACGTCTCTATAACTTTTCCCTTCTTCTGTTTTTTTCTGCTTTTTTTTCTGTTTGTTTGTTTATATTATTGGGAAGGTCTGCAAATAATGGTGCCAAGACCACCTGGTTTGTCTTTATGGTTTATCGTTTGAGTTGCAGTGCAGCACAGCCCATGGAGAAAAGTGGCTTATATTTTGAGTACTTGATTCTGAATGCATTTATTGAATGCCAGTATGAGACGTCAATGCAAATGGCTGCTCTTTTTTAAATATAATTAAGCTTTGTGAAAACTGAACAACATGTAGCATTTTAGGCACATTAAACCTTCCATAGGATTAATAAAATGAGACGGTGAATGCTAAAAAAAAAAAAAAAACATGTTGAGAAGAGTACATGTATATGTTTTCATTTATGAAATGATTAAAAAAAATTTCATTTTCGCCTTACTAATCAAACTAATGTATGTTAGGGAATCATTTGCGGACTTGCCTGCAGTTAAAATGCCGACCAAAGAGGTGAAACCATAGCAACAAAATGAAAAGCTTTGAATCTTTAAGTGACAGTACAAACAAGATACATCGAAATTGAAGCACATTTGGCTCAAAGTAAATAAATAAACAGCTTTGCAAACAAATATATGAGTCACATTCAGTAAAGATACATCAGGTACGTCTCAGTTTGACAATGTTTTAAAAGCCGGTTAAGATTATAAGCATAAAACATGAACGTGAGGAGAAATGTTTATTAGTTTGCAAAGTCTCAGAGGAAGTGGAGAGCCGTCTACATCAGGGAGATGGAGGTGGTACAGGAGGTCAGATATCCTGCCAAACTCTCCAGTCCTGAATATCCGACAGGATGTAGTCCGTTCCAGCAGCTCCTGTCTGCGCCCTCGTCCTCATACGCTGCTTTACAGCAAGGTCCAGCATTCCCCTCGAACGTGGGACTGAAAGCCTGCAGGCAGCTGGTCTGTTGGTGGTGATCCTGCTGGGGAAAGGAGGTGGAGAGGTGTGTGGCCGGACCGTGTGGCTCTGACACCAGGCTGTCCTTCCTCAACTCTTCCCACAAGTTTCCTGCGGTAGTAATGAAATCAGACATGTGGGTTGAATCTGGACATCGGTGATTGGTGGAGCTAAATGCAGAGCAAAACTGGTATGTGGTTTGTGTCTAGCAAAAGTTCCACAGGCATAAAACCCTTGGCATCCTGCAATACGACGTGCTTACCTTGCAGCTGAAGGTCCGTCAGACTGGGGTTGAGTGTGTCTATGTCATAGCTGGTGTCTCCGTCTTGGGGTAACTCATGCATTCCCCTCAGGTCAACATTGTACTCGACCGGCAGACCAACCCTGTAAACAGGTGGCATTTTCCCAGCCGTGGGTGAGTTCAGATATCCAGAGGGTGACGGGATGCCGGCTGCAGGCTGCTGTCCGCAGGGTGAGTACAGGGCAAACGAGTTGCTGGGTTGGACCGTCGTGTGGGGGAGGTAGCTGGGCTGGTGGGGCTGAATCTGAGCGTACTCTGATTGTGGGATCAGAGTACACTCCGGTGGAGGCTGCGTAGGGTTCAGAGGTAAAGGGCCTGGGCTGTACGTAGGGGCCACTCTTTTCGATGTGGTCGTGTTTGTGCCTGGGTAAGGTGGAAAAGGTCTCAGTCTGTCTGGCTTCTCTCCCAACAGACGGTCAAAGTCTTCTGTAAAAGAAGATGGAACAAGACGACTTTAAAAGATGTTGACTTTAAATGAAAACGTCCAGAAGCTCAGTCGTCTTCATCGCCGTCTCTCTTCCTCACCTGGCTTCGCCATGCTCCTGCGGATAGTCTGGGGGTCTTTGCGGCGCCACTTGTGCAGCTCTTCCTGCATTTTCTCCACCTTGGCTGGATTTAGACCCCAAAGGCAGCCTTTGCGAGAAGTGTTTCCGTTTTTGTTCTCCACCTTTTCAAAGCATTTGTTCAGGGAAAGGTTGTGCCGTACAGAGTTTTTCCAACCGTCAGGGGCGTTCTGAACCGAGACAGAGAGGCGATGTGTTAGGAAATCATTATTCTTACACTTTATGACCTTGAATTTGAAGTGCACCATAAACGTTTAGTGCCAACGTTTTATACTGTCTAGCTGTGGTGAAATTGTCAGAAAAGAGAATCCTGCTGATTTCCCTGGACTCAGGGCTGATGACACACTTTCTGCTTCCTCGCTGCTACACTGTGGCTAATAGTGCATCATCTTAAAAGGGGGAAAAAAAAAAATGTGTTCATTATATGGATTTATACTTGCAGTAAATTAACTTTAACTGTTACGGGAAAATTATAAAAGCATGCTTTTCAGTTACTATTAGCAATTCTCCAATTAATGCAGGGACATCAATCTCCTCCCTGCAGGGTTCATTTTTGCCAACATCTGCTCTTCTCTTTGATTTGGATCTGCATGCCATAACAAGTGCCCACTGAGCCGAACGTAAGTGAAACATACTTGGCAACATGGAGCAGTTTTTTTTTTTTTTTCTCTAAAATTTATCCAGTGAACATGATTTTTTTCACTGAGGTTTCATTTGTATTTATCCTCCTGAACCTTCTGACCCCGCAGCTTGGGTTTTAGCCACCTGCTTGGAAATCAGCCATCAGTGCAGAAATTTTAATAAATAGATAACAGTGTGCTTCGCCAGATCATAGCCGATGGGTTCAGTAACTGTGTATAAGGCACCTTTTTAATATGTATGGTGGAAAACGTTTGAGCTCTTTCCAGATCCGAGTGTCAGCGCATCTGAAAACCAGGGTGCAAACTGAGCTCTGACCCCACGGGTGCCGAATGTGTTTAATATTAATGCAACAGGAAGCAGTTTTACAATTCACTCACATCTGTATGCTACTTCCTTCACATTAAACCCTGTGGCAGGCACTTATGGGCATCTTTATTATTAACTTTAACACAAGAACCTGAGCAAACCCTTCAGAGTTAGATGAACTATTAGTGGCAAATTGTGCACAAATGTTAAGTTTCACTTGGATTTATTTAGACAGTCACCTATTGTTGTAAGTTGATGAGCAAATATTTAATTACCCAACAATTAAATGATCAATAGCATCTTCTATGAGGTAATGTTTTACCTTTTAACTGATCCAAGGAGTTGTTGCACTTAAATGAAGTTTAAAACAAAAAAGAGAAGAAAGAAACTCAGTAATCTTCTAAGTTTTAAGATTCTCATCTTTTCCATCCATTATTTATTTTGAGGTTTATCCAAACCTTCTGTTTTTGCCATGTTTTTGTGTATTAATAGCACAACATGAAAACGTATCTCCATTATCCAGGGAAGGGCAGTAGGCGGATGGACGGATGGATTTTCTACTAAGGCTTAATTTTACTATAACTTTTTTCTTCTTGCATCTGACCTCATCTTTGAAAGCTTGCTATCAAATGTTCATTAAGCTGATGTGAACAAACTTTTTGGTCAGAAACAGGAGCAGGCCTCTGTGCATTTTAGTTATTACATGTTTATGCACTAAAACAAAACAGAAGTTTGGTGGTGGCTTTGTTGATTCCTCAATCAAATACTGTCCTTTGGTTGCACTGCTTGTTCCTGCTTTGGTGTTTACGATATTTATAAAAAATAAAATAAAAAAACCCTTAAAGTAATTTTGTTTAACGAACTGTCCGTATGAAGTCAATAATCTTTGACAGTTCACTTTTGTGGCAAATTAGCTAAACTGACTCTATTCAACTCCGAGTCGCCGTTTCCAAAACACAAAGTGTAACAACATGCTCACAGAAATAGCAGATGCGTTTAAATAAAATAAACAAATGACTTACTTCCATAAGTAGCAAAAGAGTAAATTTCCATTCGTGAAAGTCGCATGTTGAAAGATGTTGCACATTCACATTGCGTGAGCCTTATATTCTCTTAAACTATGATCTGAAATGCAGTGGGCATGTATTGCTCAGAGTGTGTAATACCTTGAAATACGGGAAGTGTTCAGTCATGAAGCTGTAGATCTCACTGACCGGCAGACTTCCTGTTTTGCTGTTCTTCAAAGCCATAAAAATCAAGATGCTGCAGCAATTAAAAGGAAACAGGCCTTCAGATTTCACTTACATTTGACACAACACAGCATTTATGTTTAGTACCGCCCAACCACATGCATCTGTGCTTTAGAACTAAATCTCCCAGCAGTGAGATGTGATGCTGTGTTACCTGTAGGAGTAAATGGGTTTGGGGAAGAGGCCTTCTGCTGACCTCTCCTGATGTGGCTGGATGGAGAGACTCTGAAGGGGATATTTGGTGCCGTCTGGCTGATCGGCATTAGGAAACAGTTTAGCTGAAACCTGCGGAACGCACGCACAACAAACGATGAACCACTGCATCGTGTGCTGTTGTCAAGGAGGTCGTTTAAAGCGCGCTACCTGCTGCGTGGAGCTCATCGAGTCATAGGATGGATAACTTTGAGACACAGAGCCGTAAGGTTCCACCGGTACGGCCGGTAGCTCTGGGTACAGATTCTGAAAATATTGCAAAGAGTTTCAGAAAACCATGAGTAACAAAAAATGACAGAAATACTTCCCCTGTTAAAGTTCATTAATATGTGCTGCAGAATATGCACCAGTTGATAGTAAAAAGCTTTTGATAGATTCTTGATTGAACTGACAGACGGTGTGGTAAATTCAGGAACCTGAATGCTGTCGCTGTATTCGCCCCAGGTCGTTTGAACATCTCTGCTGCATGAACCAGCGTCGAGAACGTTCACTTCCTGCAGGCTGCCGAGGGAAGAGGAGCTCTGAAGGAGGCAATCTGAAGCGTCCACCGCTCCGTCGCTGAACTGTCGACGGTACGGGTGGAAGCGGTCAGCCAGGGCGCGTTCTGAGCCGATGGTCCCGTCGGCGCTGTGTCTCCTGCTCAGGGCTGAGGTCCTCAGGCCGGAGTGGTTGCTCCCTTGTTGGGGGAAGCAGATGTCCTCGCCCTCTTTAATCTGCAGTGTAAAAGAAGATACACGGAACATAATGTACTTGCAAAGGTCTACACCCAGATTTCAGAGACCTCTTTTCTATTTTATTTATGAGCTAAATAGCAAAAGCAATTCCAAGAGACCTCCTGAGAATTCCCTGAAACAAATCCAGGAATTTTCTCCTGCACATGCACATAAATCAGAGAGAACAGGCTGAACATACTAACCTTCAGTTTGCCTTCAAGGAATCATTACCTCCACATTGACAAATGCACAATCTCAGTTTGGAAACCTCTGATAGGACAAGCTAAGCAGAAGCTCAGGAACAACTCAACCTTCCCTGAGTGCAATATTTTCCAGGAGTCTTCTGCATATTCAATCAATGTCAAATATTAATGTGATGTGATCTTACTATTAAAACTGTTGCTATGCCCCAGATTTTGTGTACAAAATGCAGGTTGCAGGATGTTAGGAACATATAATAATTTAAGGGCAATTTTATCCAAAATAGAAAGTCTGAGCTTCTCGGGTTTTGGATCTAGTTCAGTGCACCTTTTCTCTTCTGCATTCATCAAAAGATTAAATTACTGAGCAAAACCATAACAATGAAAATCCAAATAGCGGAACTAGTTGTTTTTGTGTGTGTTTGTGTCCTTTTCAATTCCTCTCAAGAATCAGGTCAAATTAAAAAAAAAAAAATAAAAAAAAGCAACAAAAGTAAATATATTAATACAAATAAAAATATATATGTGCAACTTTGGTATAATATTTTTGTAAGAATAATAAAATAGAGCATGTTTCAGGACCGATATCTTTTTACATGACACACAAAGGCATATTAGGTCATTCATGAGGACGAGGAATGAGTGAGAACTGATATTACCGTCACAAAGGAGTGTCCCGTTTCTAAGGGGAATATTTTAACCACTACCTGAATTAAATAACAGACACGGGAGGAGCTGAAATGTGGGTTGGCAGTGGTTTTTACATGAATAAAGCCCAGTGGAAGCCCCTCCATCTGCACACACATTCAACTTGGTGCACCAAGATATGCAGGACTATATGTAGGTTGTATATATGTTGAAATGAATATAAAAACATATATTTTAACAGAAATGAAACAAAATTTATGATAAATTCTAGCTCAGAAAATCTCAAACTGTTTGAAAGACTATTGAGGGAAGAATGATCCAGAACAGATTTTTCCAGTTCAAGTACTTTTTGAATCAAATGGAAATCAGATTAAGCCCCAAAACAAGGAAGTTATCCTTAAACTTAAGACAAATCAAATGACGTGAATCAGATTCCAACCCTCAGCATCATCAGCTGCTACCAGAGGTGAGGAAGTAGCAATATTTTCTCACACTGTTTGCAACAAAAGCAGACAAAACCTTCCCACTTGTCAAATAGAAAACTTGTTGAAATACAACAGAGACATGAGTGTTTTTTGTTGTTTTTTTTGTCCTAAAAGGCCTCAGTTGTGCCGTCCTGGGTGTTGAGCCACATTGCCGACTTTAAAAAAATACCACTAAATGAAGGTGTGGATGACCCCAGAAGATAAGAATCAGCTTTGCTATTACAGATCATCAACAACATAGGAAATTTGCACAAGTGGGTGCAGCAGAAAGCAATCTCACAGCCACAAAACATTTACAAGCAACATTACATTTATTTAAACCTAATTTAATTACTCCAATAATACAAAGGACACATTTCCTTGCATGGTTGGAAAGACGGCCATATTGGTTGTTTTGCCATGTCAGGAAAACCAGAAAATCCCATCAATATTCTTCATAACAGCTTTTTGGTTTTCCAAACTGAGATCATTTCGACAGCTGCCTAATCCAGGTGACTCATAACGACTCCGATTACGACATCTAAAATTTTTCTTTCTTAAAGCAAACCCTAAAGAAAAAAAAAACATGGCAGCGACAAACCTGACGGGTCGCCATCTGCTGGCAGGTTGTCCTGCAGGGTTCACAGGTGTGCAGGCCGACCTCAAGCGTCAAGGCTTCAGACCTGCTGCTGTTGCTGTGGAAGCAAAACTTTGGGGAGTTTGACATCCTGCTGTGAAATGTGCTTCTGTGGAGACAAAAGAAGGCAAAAGAAACAACTTGATTTGTATGCAAAGGTAAGCGCAAAGATTACAAATGATAGCCTCATGATTTCATTTGTCTGATTAAATTAAATAAACTTAACCTTGTGACGAAGGATTTATCCCATTTAAGATTTTTTTTGGTTGTTTTGTTTTTTTAAGTTCAGCATTAGAGAAATAAGTTATACAAACCAACCTGGCTCTCTATAAAAATAGGTATAACCAGCAACAACCCTTTTACCTTGCTGCGTAAGGATTATGGCCCTCTGTTTTTGCAGAACTGTTTTGTGTGTGTGTGTGTGTGTGTGTTGTTGTTGTTGTGGTTGTTTTGCAGAATTGCTTTAATTCACCCATATGGATGGATTTCAAGTACGAACTGCCCATTTAATATCACATCATGTCATTTCAACTGGATATATGTCCATATTTTTGGACGATGCCAATGATGCACTAGTTTTGCTGTTGTTAGGTATTCAGAGATTAACTTGGTTAGTTTTGGATCACCTTCTTGGTTAAGTCTGTTTGAGCTTAGGGCTGTAAACTGACCGTGAGCTCAGGTCAAAGATTATGGTTCGATAAATTAGAGGAAGTTGTCCAGATCCTGAGGCAGACCTTCATTTCGTCACCATGTTTCACCGAGGCCGATGTCATTTTTTCTGAAATGCTGAATTAACGAAGTCCAACTTTTGTCTCGTCAGTCTACAGAATATTTCCCTAAAAGTTTTGGGACTCATCAACATGTTTCCTGACAAATGTCACCAGGTTTTTATTTCAACTATTGTTATTATTTTCTTGGTCAGCAGTGGTTTTGGCGTTGGACCCAAAGTGAGTAAGTCCTGGCCCATTGATCCTGTCAACCCCTCGCTCACAACCCACTTTATTGCTTTAATAACTTTAAAGCTTTCATAATGTTAAAGGCCACTGCAGACAACAAAAAAAAAAGAAGAAAGGAAAGAAAAAACATTTAAGTAAGAGGAAAAAAAGACACCTGTAAGTATGCAAACACTTTTTTATGATCTTAAACATCCATGGTGCCACAAGCACTTAGCAGGAAGCGATCTGTGTTTTAAGAAGGTACCTGAGTCCACTGTTCCTCTGACATTGTATCTCCTGAGTCATTACCCTGCTTTAAACCTGTCAGACATAATCCTGCTGTCAACATGACCTCAGAAGTGGCTACACTCATTTTCAGAGATAATACATCACACAGTGATCGTACATGTGTCAGAGATTCATCCACCGGAGTGCGAAGAAGTGTAAGATGATCCGAACAGAGGCGCGCGACACGTGGGCCCCATTTCCAGTAAAGGTAACCTCAAACCCGCCTCGGACCAAGCTCATTAAAAGTGCCAGCAAACCATGATGGCTGTCAGGTCACGTAAAGCTGCACAGTGCTGAGGCAGACAAGGTGCACAGAGTGTTTAAGAAGAGGAAAGTAGCAAATGAAAGTTCCCTCCGCTTGAATCTATGGAGGCTTAAGTGTCGAGGAGAAAGTTGAGCAATTGCCTCTTTCATCACCGTGGCAACAAATCCTCTCATCTGTTTGATGAGCAGGCTGCCACCGACCAGAGCCAGCAAGCTCACAGATGCAGACAGAGAACTTAAGCTTTAGTGATGAGATTTAATGTTCCAAAAAAAAATCAACGAACTGATGGCTTTTAATCATGAATGAAAGCAATATTTAATTTGTCTGTGTTTCAAACTCAGCACTAAGCCAATAGGAATGCTGGAGCTTCGCTAAGGACCCATCATGTCAGGAGCAGCAGGGATCTACTGACAGAATCCCTTTAACCATCTCTTGACGTGAGCAGTGTGTTTCAGTATCGTTTCGTTTTTTATTACCAGAAGCTATGGAATATTTAAAATTGAAAACGTGACGGTCTCTGAATGTAATTTGACAAAGTAGCAAGACAAGCAAATCCGTGCAGTTAACTATCAACACTGACAGATTTGGGGGGTTTTCCTGTGGCCTATGGCTATTCTAAGTTTGTAAAACACAATTTTGCTTTGTTAACACAGAGTTACGTCACGTATGAAGAAGACTTACATATCCTCCTACTCATGACTGTTTTATTCAAACTCAAATTTACTCATCTTCTTTGATTTTTATAATCATTTGTCTGATTTATTCTAACTGAAGTTGAATTTACCATGAAACATGACAATAATCCAAAAGATACCATCAAAGTTGGACTGTGAAGAAACACCAGATGTTCATGTTGTTGAGATGCTGTGCTCTGAATCGGCCTGTCCTCTCACACATCTCACAGAAACAATAATAATACAGTAAATAAAGAGATAGCACTTCTTAATAGAGAATTAAATAGCTTGTGGCTTGTTCTAATTCTTCAGGACTCTAATTTAAATCTGCTACTTGTCAGTAGGTCTCCTTTGCTGCCATGTGTGAGTGAGAACATTAACTTTTTCTCCGTTCAGAGCTTATTATCTTACTTCTTGTGCAGCACAAATACCAAAGTCAAACTTTCCAGTGAACTTAACTTCCTAATCCTCAGTGTCTTCGTTAGTGAGCAGCAATTGTCTGGCTATTGGGTTTACAATGCTTCCTGAAGGGAACTTAAAATGTTTTGCTACTATTTCCATAACACTATTGTCTTCAGCAGTGAAAACTGTGAGCGTCACAATCAGAAGCGCCTGGACTTGATTATGGTGAGCTTGTGGATTTGAGATATTCGGTTATGATCACGATTTTTGGGCAATTTCGAAAATGGGCTTTTAGCCTGCTGTTGGTTCACGTAACTGGCGCAGATGTTTCGTTCAAACTTGAAATTGACAAATATTGCTAACTGTCTCTAAAAAGGAGACAGTCAGCGTGATAAGCCGCGTCGTTAGATTCTTACACCTACTGTGCAGCATCAAGAAATCACTGAAATAGAACTGGTCTGGCAACACGAAGTAGACAACAGTTTTATTAACCTGTTACTGTATTTTAAAGCAACCTTAAACCAGCTGACAGATGCTGATGACTTTCTCCTCTATATACTGGATCTTGTTCCGTAAGATGATGGATTTCCGTCATTAGTGTTTTACATTTCTGAAAAACAAATTATGTCCAACATAATAAAAACCTTTTTACATTTCTACATTCAGCGAATGTAAAACCAGAACTTTCTGTTCAAGTCCTATGAGTTATTAATATTTGATTTGTTGCTGTAAAACTTTCTGAACATTGATTTCACCAAAGGCAAAAGGTAACTTTATTTATCTAGCACATTTTCAGCAGCAAGGCAATTCAAAGTGATTTACAGGAATTAAAAGGAACAAAATAACAAACCAAAGGAAAGAGCAAAGGAAGAAAATAATCTAATAATGTTAATAAACTAAATACTCCTGTTCAGGGTTGCTAAATAAGTATAAATAAGTATCTAACTCCTATTCTTGGTTGGAAGAATAGGAGTCTAAAAAGTAGTTGCTAACGTAATTTTTCTGGATTCTAGGTTTGTTCTAATCCCTAGCGGCCCAGCCTAACTAATTTATTTGGTTTATTTAACATTTAATTAAAATAATACAGAATTAAATGTTTGGATATTAATCTATCCATCAATTCCCTACATTGGGGTGTCGGTCAATCTCCAGTGGTCATTAGGCAAGAGACAGGGAACATGCTGGACATCGTCTCCAGTCCATTACAAGACAACATAGGAAAAACAACCATGTGTATACACACACACATATGCAAGGGCCATTCAGAGAGACCAAATAACTTTGCAGTCATGATTTTGAACAGTGGGAGGAAGCCAGAGTACCCAGAGAGACTCACACATGCACAGGGAGAACATGCAACAAGATCCCAGACTGCACCAAATTATTCCAAATTGGTCTTTATTTTGTACAGACTCTCCTGAAAGTCAGGTGTAATTTCAACCTCTGGCTATATTCTTTTATTATCCAAAAATGTGATCTTCTGTGTTATTCTGCAGTTGGAAATCTGTGCCAAAACCTTTTTATGTAGTTAAAATAAATCAGCACTCACTCAACATACCTGTTTCATTTTACCTATGTCTTTTTTAAGTAATTAAAGTCTACTTCTCGTTTGGATCAAGAGAGATTCTGTTCACGGTTTACAGTTCCACATAGAAAGCCAGATCTACAAGCTGCAAGTGAATGAGTCACCTGGTGGGGGGAAAGAGCGACGTGAATGAACTGATTCTGCTTAGATTCAATGTTTTGTGTTGAATGGAAACAAAAAATAAATAATAAGAATCACAGGAAAATCAGAGAGAGCAGAACAAACTGGATGACTAACAGGAACAGAAATGAAACAGCTAAAATCCAACTTTGAAAATATTCATCCTTAGGTTTGAAAGACGTCAGTAAAATCTGCAAAAGTGCAAAGAGGTGCTGAGAGAGCACGTCATCACGCAGCTGTCAGAATCAGTGGAGGCATCAGCGCATTTCCTCCCCGTCACCACTACAAGCGTCACACAAACATTCATCTAAAAATATTTGCTTTATTCGTGTTGCCAGACACGAATTGCTGCTAATGTTCAGCACAGACCGAAGAGTTACAAACAGACGTGAACACAAACCTGCCATTTAAAGTTCCTCAATGGAAGACATTCGCTGCTCACAGCAGTAACATTAAAAACAATGCAGCATTGTTTTAGCAGAGTAAGAAAATGCGCCTTAAAAGTCACATTAACTCACCTCACTTGGGATTTCAACAGCTGCTCTGTGTTCCTGTTTTTATTTTGCGTCAGATTTTTTCGAGCAGACCTGTAGTCTTTGCTGAGTCCATTTTTCTTCCGGAGCTGCGCTCCTCTCAAAGCCTTCACCCTGACACTGAGCAACTTTGATCAGATTGACTGACTAAATGTGTATGGAAATAGTTGATGGGTTGGTTTCAGTTTTTGGCAGCTCATAATATCATCTTCTCACTGTGTGTGTGTGGGTGCGTGTGTGTGTGTGTGTGTGTGTGCGTGTGCGTGCGTGTGTGTGTGTGTGTGTGTGTGTGTGTTTCTGGCACTCGTCCAGGCTAGTCCAGCCATAAGATATACAGAAGGAAAAACCTGTTGCAACAGGTTCCCAAAGATCTCCAGGTTCAGCCACTGGCAGCTCCCAGTCCTCTTCCCCCCCCCTTCATCAGTCTTTCTTTACACTGAATGGTTACCTATCTGAAATGGGACACAAGATACACCCACGATCATAGCCACTGGCAAAGAGCGGGCGCCTTGCCCTGCTTTCCGAGCATGCCTATGGCACAGGCTGACATAAATGTGATCCGGTTTCACATTACTGTTGAGTATTCAAATGAACACGCACAGAAAAAAAAACACTAGCAAGATCATTTGGGGACTCAAAGGGTGAAGAAGTACATGCAAAACCCCAGGTGCAGCACAAGAAAGAATTCAGCGTGAAACAGATAAAGTCAGTCTGCATTTAGTTTTAGTTTTCATGTTTTGCAGAAAGTGTGGCTGCTGGTCATTTCACCTCGTACTTTTACCTTTTGGCCACAGTGCAGCCAACCCCGAGGGGATGTTTTGCATAACCATAGATTAGTTTGGACCTGCTTGAGGGGGGTGTCTTAAAGTCTTTGTTTCGTCTGATCTAGGTTTTGGTCTGACCATGGACTAATTTGTACCTGTCAGGGAGGGGCCTCTTCCCACCTATTTTAAACCGCAGATGTTTTGAAATACATACCAAGTGTCATTTCACACTGGACTGGCTCAGACATAAAACAGTGCAGTTTACCACAGGATCCACGTCTGGACCCACATCTGACCTGGAGTATATCTCCGTCAAATGTCGAGATACTGACCATGGGGAACTCTGCTCAAACTTGAATCGTACACTGAACTCCAGGAGCAGAGAAGGTAGAGAATAATTTGAGGCGGCGAACAGAGCTGTGCCACAACAGGTAGATTCTTATCCTATCCTCCAAATGAACCAGGAATTTCAGCAGCCCCAGCTCAGAGCTATACCTTAAACAAACCTCATCCTGACTCAAGAGGGTGAGGCAGAATAACAGAGAGAGACAGGGGATTAATTTCAGATAGAATAAACTCTTGTGTTACAGTGCAAAGCCTCTGCAGAGCAAAGCTGCAGCCGGCGGCTCGTTCTGCCAAGGTAGCAGTGCTTGAGAACGGTGTGAAGTACGAAGCGACTGATTATCCCATGTGGGGATAATCAGTCCAAATTTTACTGCCCTATGAAAGCTCATTTCATTCTCAAACTTATATAATGTTTGTGTTTTTCAAAAATTGACACATGATGAAACTATCAGACTTGTTAAAGTCTGATGACAGCTTTACAGGTTAATACTGTTCAGAAACTTGGAACAGATTTAATAATTGAACTTAATCCCTATTTGTCCATCATAAGATAAATAACAAAAACATCAAAACACAGTCACAGGTTCATTCCTATCTGTGGGTGGGATTTATTTTCTGTTACATGCAAATTATCATGGTGTCAACTAAATGGAATTTAGTTGACACCATTATGTATCCCACTTCCCCAAGTGGGAAGTGGGATACATAATGAACCATTAGTGAAGATGGGAACATTTGCATGTTCCCCTCAGTGCCCTTCAGCGACTGCACTGGAAACAGAGAATAGAACGGTGGAATGTGAAATTATGCCCAAGATTATTCATATCCCTGTCAAAATATGTTAAATTGTCATCATTCGACCAAGGAATTTGAATGCAAAAGGTGTCTCTTCAAAGAAATCGAAACAATTATCAAACATTGTACAGGTTGTCTGCCTTTCATTAAAAACTTGCATGTTGAAAATAATCATAAAAACAATAGCTGGAAAAAGTTTTATTGGCTTTACAACAATCAAACTCTTCTTATAATTAATTGTTGACCATTTTTTTTGGATTATTTTCTACCTTTCGAGTCAGGACTCAGCCTCTCCGAAACGCTGACATCACTTCCAGTAAGAAGAAACATGTTAGTTGAATTGTTATTATTTAGAGAGCTTCAGCGCTAAATCTAAATTTATGGTGACCAGATGATGAGCCCACATATTACAGCGCGCAACAAATAATGTGCCCAAATATCCACATATTTGGTGGCATATTTAATTCCCAACAGGAAGTTGTAGTTGTTTTGAAGGATTCTGATTGGCTGGTTTTAGCATTTTGCAACACCGACCCCAATGCTCAGGTGTTTTCATGTGGATGAATACTTTCCAGAGCTGATCCTGTGTGTACGATATTATTGGGGGTTTTTGTTTGTTTTTCAGAGTGGTAATATCTGGTTTTTATGAAAACAGAAATGTAATTTTGTATTATTTACGAACCAATCTAGCAAGTACATTTGACATTATTTTATCTGAATTTCTTTCTTAATAAATTATCAGTAAAAGAGGATTTGATAAAGCAAGAAAACTGAAAGAAGAGATTTGAATAGGATAGCGTCCCATAATCACAAACTGAAAGACTAACAAATAGCATCTCTATTCCCTTTCACTGACTGGAATAAATACTTAAATGTTTTGTTTGTACGTTTGAAATGACAATATATTTGTGTAAGCTACAGTCTTGATATCAAAGCTCAAAATAAGAAAAATATATATTGTTTGCTCAAAGTATATAGTTAAAAAAGTAGTTCTTTAAGCAAACTAAAAGTGAATGAACATGCATTGAACCAGCAACATGAACCAGCGACATTCCAGCTGTAAGGAAACATTTGTCCAACACTTTTCATCAAACATCCTGCCTCAGGGTGTATAATGTATGTGATCTATCACCATGCTTATAAAGAGCTCTTAGATACAAAATTCAACACGGTTGATTGCACATATACATACAAAAAAAAAAAAAAAAAACATTCATTACAACACATTTTTGTTTTTATTACCTTCGTAACAACTGTGATGATTTTTCAACCGATAAAATTTTACATGCAAATCAAAAGGCTGCTTCAACGGCTCAAAATAAAAAGTCAGATTAATCACTGTAAACATTCTGAAACGGTAATTTATGAATGTCTAAAGGAAATATTCACATATCCTGAGGCGGTGAGCTCCATCACAGAATACTTGACTCTTTTTGGCTCAAGGTGAGGTTATATAAAGCTAATAATTACTTTTCCTGTCCCAAGGATATTTCAAATAAAAATGTGCAGCTGTCTCCTCCGATGACGGCTCTCAACGTGGTATATTACCGTTTAATGAAGAAATACTGAAATGAAAAGCAGAGCTGTGTGGAAATGCTGCACATCATTTTAACGTCCCTGGTATGGGTTTGGGCTTGGCTAACAGAAAAGCACATCTCAATGTTAGGTAATGTTGTTGCAAAAAAAAAAAGAAACATCAAATCATAAATATCCTACCTCTGATAGAAACCATCCAACGTGCTTTTGTGAATTTCCATAACTGCAAGAGCCAAATTATTGCAGAAAAAGTGTGATAGATATTCCTGCAAGCAGTGTCGTTATTCTGTCTTTCCCTGAGGCACGTTCCCTGGATTAAAGGAAAACGGTTTGGATTTCATAACTACTTATACTTTTGACCTCTTTGCCCTGCGGTTCCAGATTTTATATATATTTTTTTTTCTAATCACGTTTTTGCTCCAGGCCTCAATGTACAGAAGAGCCATGGCCCTTGGTCAGGTTCCTCAGTAAAATATTTAAATGAAACAGATTTAAGCTGCTATTGGTTTAGATTTTGACCTTCTTGACCCTTGGAGCGGGAATGCCTTCTGTCTCTATGGCCGAGGGACGAATGTTTTTTTCTAATCCCATTGATGACAATGAGATTTCAGCTGAGCTATAAAATGAACTGGGAAGCTTTTAACTTGCTGTCTCTCTATTGTACAGGACACATTTACTGGGATCCTCCAATAAAATGTATAAAACAACCTTAAAATAAATGAATCTTTCATTGTGGGAGTGTAACTCATATACAAAACTTTAATCCAGCTTTTAATGTGAACTATTAATTTTTAAAAAATACAGTTTTATCCTTTTGTCAAAATAGCAGGCTGCATCTTATTCTCTAGTTTTTAATAAGTTTGAACATACAGATAAAGAACAATCAATGGCCACTTTTATTTGCAGTCTCTTTGGATAATCCTGGATCCTCTCTGTCTTGTCTTCACAAATGTCGAGGCCATGGAAGAACGTCGATTCTGTGCCTTTCGGAGACAAATTGTCGCCTAACATCACAAGTCATCCGCTGTATTTAACAGTAGAATATGCATCCGTCTTTTCACACCAAACGCAACTGGAGCCTTTTTTTTGCAGACGTCACTCAATTTTAGTCTGTAAGTGCCGTTTGCTTTCATAATCCCTTGTGTACATATCGTGTAGGGTTTAAACAAAGTAGATCCCAGACAGAAATGACATGTTTGTCCATAAAAGCACTAACTTCTGATCCGCTGTGCGGACTGTCTCTAAACGAATGGAAATTGATTGAGTCAAAGCATGAGCAAACAGCTCGACGCGGCTCCATTCAAATCCATCCGCGAAGAAGCAGGAGAGTGTTATTCATGAGAAAGATTTGTTCTGGTGCTCCAGGATGCACCGGGCTGTGCTGACTGGTGCAGATAAGGCAGCTTTGGATTAACGCACAAAGCCATCCACTGGGCCAGGCCTCCTGTGGTGAAATCCTGTAACGATTTCCTGTTCTTTGTCCAGTTACAACCAATGATGCGCAGCAGGTCCTACAGATGTATGCGCTCTTTTACGGTGACAGATTTGGAGGAAGTAAAAGTACAAAAGGACAAATAATTTAAACTATTTCCATCTTTAATGTGAGATGTTATTTTAAAACACAACAAAAAACGCAAAGTTTGAAAATACAGATAGAGAACAATCAATGGCCACTTTTATTTGCACGGTCTATGAATCATCTCTGAGTCTCCATAGGGAAGGGGTGAGATGAATACAGTGTGACAAATGAACGTTGGCTCCTTGAAGTCTCCACCGCACTGTTTAAAGTGAGTGTTAATCATTATGTCATTGTTCTGTGTACAAAACACTGCCACTCACCTCCAAACCTTAAGTCTGATAGGTAAGAGGACAGGCTTGACTTATTTTACCAAAGGAGGAAAAAAAAAACACTAGAAACCACTAGAAACAGCACAGGATGCTGTAGAGGCTTGATCTCAAGGCTATCAGGCTACAGCTCAGGAAGAAGCTGGGATAAAGTTTGCTAGAAAAGCACTGAATCAGCCAGATGAATTGTCAGTTACGGCAAAAGTTGCTGACTGTTGGTTTGAGTGTTACAGAGCAGCAGTATCGTTTAGGAAACTGCACTTTTACACGTGCAGCAATGCTTAAAAAGTGAAGGAAACTTTTCCACAGCGACGATTAACCACACATATGGTCAACTGTCACAGTTCCTTTCTTCTTACATTGATCTATGTGGTATTTGCATAGACAGACCAAGACTGTGTAAGGCCCTGAGCAGAATTTCTCTTGGGGGCCAATTTCAATTTGAAGATATATATATGACGTGAACGAACTCTGAACACAGTGAAAGTTACCAGCAGAAAATAATTCTTGGCACTTTCGATGGTTTGCATCTCACAGGTTTCCTACGCAGTCTGGGAAAGTGTCAAATTTGATTTCAGTGTTTCTTCCATGTTGGGAGAAGGGTGGGGAATAAAAAAGAAAACAAGAACAAAGAAAAATATTCTCAGGAACCAAATGTTCGTTCGTCATTCGCTTATCAAAACTGTTTTATTCTGGTGTGGTAATAACCAGAAATGTGTGTGTGGATAATATCCTGGCGCCCGTACTTGCAGTTTCTGACTGCAGGCTATCCGGCAAACCACAAATGAACCAACATCTCTTCTCAGCATCTCTTCTCAAGGTGAATATTACCGGCAAACCAATTTTAGCTCAGCTGATCTTGCCAGCTCTGTAATTTTTGGTGAAATACGACAGCTGTCATCACATTATTTATTGCAATAATAAGATAAACTGCCTTAAGGAAGCATGGATATTTTTGAATGACTAACACCTACAAGGTAAAGTTATTTTATTTGGATTTTCTGTGACGGACCAAAGCAAAACAGAGCATAACTGGATTGAGAAAAAGAAGTGGTGGAAATATCACGTCGATGTGCTGTGATGCTTTTATTTAAAAAGGACAGGAAGTCATTTTTCTGAGGTGAAAACATGAAAAGTGCGATGTGCATTTGTTTTCAATACCAACCTGCCTTAAATATACTGTTTTTACTGATTACATTTTTCAAGATACTCCTTGCTTAGTCAGAATTAACAGTGATCATCTGAGGAGAATAATTTGTGAGGATTTCTAATCTAGATCTAGATTAACTCCAGGGATCTCTGTATCTGATCATCAATCTGACATTTTTTTTGCATACTCTGACAGGTTTTCTCCCCAGACTGCGTTTTGCTGCATCCGTCTCTGTGACAACTCTGACCAGCTTTCCTGTTCCTGTCGAGACAAATAGCATCACCACAGCATGATGCTGACACCACCATGTTTCATTGTGGATCTGG
This sequence comes from Poeciliopsis turneri, assembly GCA_922788865.1. Taxonomy (NCBI): domain Eukaryota; kingdom Metazoa; phylum Chordata; class Actinopteri; order Cyprinodontiformes; family Poeciliidae; genus Poeciliopsis; species Poeciliopsis turneri. The sequence goes on from CAKLNU010000718.1 coordinate 2,192,998, forward strand.
TGCACAGGGTGTTGCTTTTGGGCCACACACCAGCAAATCTAACATTTGAAGAAACTCGGTATCATAAATTTAAAGATGATTTTGTGAGCGGGGATGATGTTCGACCAGCTAGTATTTCCTAAATTTACATTCAATAAAGCCGTTTTGACCGTTTCTAGATCGAGTGGCTTAATATTTGCATTTTTTTTTTTCCACCAGGGTTTGCTTCTCCTATGAAACCTGACCCTTGATAAGAACTTGCCTACACCTGCTGCTTTGCCTAATGGACCTTTAGCCTAACAGAAGCTGTTACTTGTGTTGACTCATCAGAAGAGGAGGAAGGTGAAGATTACATTTCCAGGTTGGTTTCTATAGATTGCACGTAGATGGTTAGACAACAAAATTGCATCAGTGTTTGGTTTACGTTTGACTCTATTGCTTATTTCTAGTTACATGACAATGGACACTTAAAGTTGTCTCTATAATTTCGTGCTCCATACATCAATTACTATTGATGTATGGAGCATTGCATTGTAATATGCAACATTACAATGATGCATATTGTAATGTTGCAACGCATAAGCAAGGCGTCCTTTTGTTTAGCGTAATTATTGCACTACACACCTTACTCTGTTTTGTATAAGTAAAAGAAACAGCTTCATGCATTAGTTTGTTCAGAGGAATCATACATACAAACGAGTTGAGCTAAAACAGGCAAGGTTTCAGTCTTTGATCATATGAAAGTGATTTAGCTTCTGTACATCATCCCACTGACATTGGTCAAAGATTACAGGATGCAAAGGCTCACTGATGAAAGCAGAGCAACAAATATGCTTCCAGAGCAATATCTTTGATCCTTTTTGATTACCAAATATGACTAAGCATTTTATGTTTTTTCAAATTTGTCTCCAGATGAGAATGTAGTTGTACTTAATCCTTTTGTTCCTCTAAAACCTTTATTAATTCAGGAAACCGATTTGAAATATCGAAGCATGAGGAAAATTTCATTATGTTTAATACAACATGTATTCAAATTGTTGGATAACTTAAAATTACAATATGATTTCCAGTGATTAGAATCATCCTTCATCTATACCCAGCTATCCATGCAAGGTTGTCTGGAGGTTGATGCTCATCACCAGCAGTCGTTAGGAGCAACGGACGGGTACACCCTGGACAGGTCACCTATCTATCAATACGGCCTTCTTCCACAAGCTCCTACTCAGTGCACGATCCAAAGGGTTTCCCACTAATGAGGTAGTCATGTTTTTGGACTTTAAGCGAAATATCCAGAGAGGACCCAGAAAGAGGCCAGGCCGGGATCAGAGAGTTCAAATGTTTCACAAAAGGCTGGTTTTAAGAATGAGAAGTGCAGTCATGGAAAAACTGTAAAAGGAAAAAAACACAATAGCAGATTTCAAAAAATTGTGATGCTAAATGTGATGCTTTAGCATTACTTTAACTCTCTCTCTTATTCTCAGTTTCAAAATTGTTCTAAATTTATACATATTTATAAAATCACGGATTACAAAACATGAAAATATCAATTTATATGGATAAAAACTTTAAATGTTTTCCAACATAAATTACAAAACCAAAGGGATTTTGAATCCGTATACCGTATTTTCCGGACTATAAGTCGCACCAGCCAAAAAAATGCGTAATAAAGAAGAAAAATACATATGTAAGTCGCACCAGATTATAAGTCGCATTTGATAAAGTCCAACACCAAGAACAGACATGTCATCTTGAAAGGCAATAAAAATAGAGTAGAGGCAACAACAGGCTGAATAATTGTAAATTATGCTAACGTTACATGGCAAACAATGAACTGAGAACGTGCCTGGTATGTTAGCATAACATATTAAGAGTTATTCAGATAACTATAGCATAAATAACATGCTAACAAGTTTACCAAACCATCAGTGTTACTCCAAATCACTTCTTCCTCCATGTCGCTTTTAAACTTCTCTGCTAACTCCAAAGGTAGAACAACAAAGGCCTAAAGCGCCCTCTTGTGGTTAAGTGTGAAAATAACATGTGATATGATATAATGATATATTCATTTCCACACATAAGTTGCTCCGGAGTATAAGTCGCACCACCGGCCAAACTATGAAAAAAACTGCAACTTCTAGTCTGGAAAATACGGTACATGTCAGTGCACATAATCTGTGAAGACATTTTTGTGAAAGTAATAAAAATTTTATAATTTTTTTTTTTTTGAATACTCCACCATCACCATCCAGTGTCGGGGACCAGTAGTAATTTTTGTGAACAGAAAAAGAATAGCGGAGGAGCAAAGATCCCATTCCAGATAAACGTCTAAGTGCAGCTGAAATGTTGAGTAACCAGATCACCCGCCTTCATAATTATAGGCTACAGAAAGAGCTGGTTGTTATTTTTAGATACTTTAATTAGATGTGACAGTACTTGATCTGAAGATGATAGTGATAGTTCACTTAGAAACTTCACTGTAAAAAAAAACAGACAAACGTGTTTAAATGAACACACAGAGACATACAAACACTGTACTTCTGTTTTCACAAACATAAAAGAAACCCCGAAGGTTCATTTAAATCTTATGAAATAACTACATTTTGTCACGAGCCTAATTGTGATTTAATATGACTAAACCCACACAAATAAGGCCAAAGTTATGAAACAGGACTCATGATTTTCTTTCTTTTTTTAAGTTTGTGGTGCATTTGTGTTGCATTTGTATTTATCCCATTCAGATGTCTTTCCTTCTTGGTCTACACAGTTGCTACATAGACCCACCTTTTACAGCTGCAACTTTACCATGTTTGCACATCTGGAGCCTGAGAATTTTACCCATTGTATTTTTTCTGTTTTTTTTTTTTTTTTTTGTAAAATAGCTTAAGATCAGTCTGCCTGGAAGGACTCAATGGATGGATCTGAACATCAGTTTTCAAATTTGCCACATAGCTCTTATGTTTATCTTACTTGAAGTCTTTCATAGCCTCTAACTAACCGTTTTTGTTGTTGTTGTTTGTTTTTGTTTTTGTTTTTGTTAAGCATTGCCCTGTGTTTGGCTTCATCCATCACCAACTTGTCCCAGTTCCCTGCCTACACCACCATAATGCTACAGAAGCCATTTTTTATTTTTTACTCTAAATGTGTATTACTGTACTTTCCTTTCAATTCGTTTTTTTTAATGATGTAGTGCCAGTGTTCCTACACTAGAGGGAGCTAACTCCCCACTTTGAATAAAATGCAACTTTAGCTCCAGAGCGCTGAGCTTTAGCTCCTTATGCTAGTTATGTCGCCGCAGTGATTTTATGGTTTTTACCTCTGTAAAAAAAGTGTTTTTTATAGCATATAACTTCCACGCAGTAGGTTCGACATGGACGAGCCGGACACGGCAGCGATCCTACCCGAAGACCTCCTCAGCGCCTCGTCAACGGACGACCAGCTGTCCGACTCTGAGGACCGCAAAGACGAAGCGGGTTCGCCGGCCGCCAGCAGCTCGGCGCCGCCGTCGTGCCGCTGCCCTGTCCCGGTGTCCGTGGAGCCGGTGCTCTTCCTCTCCATGTTCTCCCTGGCTCTCCAGGCCCCTCTGACCACGCAGTACCTGTGGGACCGACTGAGTGAGGACCTCGGCTACAACGGCTCCAGGAGGTCCGGGTGCAGCAACAGCTCAGTGGACCCGGACCCGCTGCAAAAGGTCTGTAGGTTCACACATCGCTGCGTATGAAAAATAAAGCAAAACAACCCTTTAGGTTCATCAAATGAACAACAATAAAAAACTTCATCAAACTTCAGATTGTGTGTAAAATCTGGTGTGTTTATATCTAAATAGGTGGCACAATAAATAATTATTTATTTAGAAAAAAAAAAAAAGATATATTTTAAACCGAATTAAAGACTATATTTAAAATGTAACTATTGTAAATGTGTAGAAAAAATTATATTCTGTCAGATTACATTATTAATTTATAACTAATGTATTATAATTAGTATCATTACAAATTGTGACCTTGTGAATTTAATAATGTTCAATAATGATCATTGTCATGATCATCAGTATGATTGTAAACCCCTCAAAAATGATTTTGTAAGTCAAATGCAGTGTTTTTTATAAAACCTATTTAATTATTTTAATCACAACTAATGTATTCTAATAACATTTAAATATATGTTGTTATTATTATTAGCATTGTAAATGTTTTCTAAATATAGAATTATAAGATTTCACAAAAATCATGCATCAAATATTTTATATAAATTATTATTTTTTAAATGATAACTTCTATTAAGTGGCATAATCTCTTCACTAACAATAAAATTCAGCATGTAGGAGTTATTTCTTCGTAAATGGATGAAAAGAAAAGGTCAATATTTAGGTCAGTATTTGTGAATATCAGTTTATTACTGATGTGTAATTAAAGAGTTAAAGCTTCAAAAGCTGTTCAGAAAATAGGAACAGCATCACATGTTGCAACTAAGAGGAATTTGCTGAGGATGCTCAAAAAGGGAAAGGCTCATCCATTTTACTCAGGAAACAGGATATTATAGCATTGAATTAGATTCATTTAAGAAATCAAGTTGCACTAAAGAGCAGGAAGCTTTCATCCTGTTCGCCTATTTGTTTCTGTTGTTTTTCTTCAGGAAGTTGAAACTCTGACGGCTCACTGGAACCTGTACCTCAGCCTCGGGGGGTTTTCTGTCGGGCTCGTGGTTGTCCCTCTCCTGGGCTCTTGGAGCGATGTGGCAGGCCGCAGAACCGTCCTCGTCCTCCCCAACTTCGGCCTGGCGCTGCAGGCCGTGGTCTACCTCGTGGTGATGTACCTCAAGCTGCCGGTGGTCTACTTTCTGGTGGGCCGGCTGCTCAGTGGCCTCTCTGGGGATTTCAACGCCGTTCTGGCCGGCTGCTTTGCCTACGTGGCGGACGTCAGCGACAGGAGGTCCCGGACCTTCAGGGTGGCGGTTCTGGAAGCTTGTCTGGGCATTTCAGGGATGTTGGCCAGCATCATAGGAGGCCAGTGGCGGCGGGCACAAGGGTGAGAAACAACGGTTACAATAGTTCCCTCCTGGAAAAGTATCCGCACCCCCAAGAAAATACCAGATTATTATGAGTTCACATTCACTAATTTGTGGTTGTTGTGATATTTTCCTCAGAAAATGCAACTAATCTCAAGATCTAACAAATGACTATATATTGAGTAAAAACAATAGGAAAGGGAAGTGAGCTTGTGTGCCTACTTTCGTTTTTGGTAAACAGTTGAAAGGAGCATGAAATGTGAAAATGGAAGGTCACATCAAACGTTTGGCAGTATTCCTGAGATTTGAAACACGCCGTTAACAGATGTGATATGCTTATATTGTGATACGTTTTTCAGTCATATCGTCCAGCCCTAATATATACTTTAATTAAATAGCATAATACCACATATTCATTATTATCTTCTGTGTGTGTTGATAACCACAAGAAAAATGATCCTCAGTGAAATCCTGAGCCAACAGTTTTCTGCCATCAATTAGCAGAAAACTGGCGAGAAAAATGTTTGCTGTGTGCATGTCTGCTGTAAAAACCCAAAAAACATATCACCTCTATAAACAATGTTTTATATATGGTTTTTTTTTTCCAGTTACATCAACCCGTTCTGGCTGGTCCTGGCCACCAACCTGGCATCAGCTCTCTACGCCTACCTGTTCATCCGAGAGTCCGTCCGTCCGGACCCGAGCGCCAGGCTCCTCTCCGCTCGCCACTATAAAGCCGTCTGGCGCCTCTACTCCACAGGAGGCATCAGCGGCGAAGGCGGCGGAGCGCTGCGTCACAGGGGCAAGCTGTGGCTCTACACGCTCTGCTTCTTCCTGGTGGTGGCCGTTCACTTCGGCACCAGAGAGCTGTACGTGCTGTACGAGCTGAGCTCCCCTCTGTGCTGGGACTCGGCTCTGATTGGCTACGGCTCGGCCGCTCAGAACCTGGCCTACCTCACCAGCCTGCTGGGGTTGAAGGTCATGCAGCGCTGCCTACAGGACTCCTGGGTGGCTCTGGTGGGCCTGGCGTCCAACATCACTGGGCTGGTGGTCTTCTCTGTGGCGGATACCACCCAGCTTATGTTCACAGGTGAGACGCTTCAGAAAGTCGGAGGCAGTTTCTTAAAATATGCGTCGCTGAGTTAATTTTAGAGGATTTAAATTAGCAAGAAAGGAAAACAGTTTTTCCGACTCGTCTCCTCGATTCGTCGTCTGGCTACAGGAATTCAGAGGTTCCTCATATTGAAGAACTGTTTTCCATATTGGTGGCCGATCGTGGAATCGAAATATTTTGATCTGTTCGTAGTTTTATACACCACTGTCTCCACTCGGTGTATTTATTTTGTTCTATGTTGGCTTATGCAGTTTATCTGTCTTTTTTAACGACATGTTTATTTTTTATTTATTTACTGCTTTATTTATTAATATTGCGTGGTTTTTCCTTTTGTGACGGGTCATGTTGTACTTTCTTATGTCCTTGATGTTATGTAAGAGAAGAGAAGAAATAAGTCAGTTTTAACAATATATCTGCATTATCATCAGTATCAGCTGCAGGAGTCAATAACTAGTAATTAGTAACTAAAAACAGTGTCAGCAGTCGGTGTGGTCATTTTCTCTTAGTGTCGAAAGAGTAGAGCAACATATGGAATATAAGTAATCAATGGTTATCGATCGTAACAGCAGTATTAATATCAGATGTCGGTATTAAGGCAAATTTTCGTTCTGGTATGTTTCTATTCAGGTCTTAAACGTTTCATGGCTTTGAAGATGTCTGATAAAAATCAGCTTAGCACCACTGGTTATGGAGGCAGGTGCTGACATGCTCATATTTCCAGGATATATTTCTTGACTCTGTTGCTCTTAGTTCTTGGCCAATTTTTGGAAAATGACTCACCGGACCATATTCCTTTAATAATCCCTGCAAAACTCAATAAAAACTCAACTATTTCTATTCTCTCAAACTGTTCTTGGCCACAATCGCCAACATTACCAGAAGTAACGAGCTGAAACTCGCCTGAAGCTGAAGATTGTCTTGCATTTGGTTTTTCCTGCCCAGGTTACGGCCTGTGTTTCCTCTTCATGGCTTCCACTCCCGTCCTCAGGTCAAAGCTCTCCAAGTTGGTTGACCCATCAGAACAAGGTCAGCGAGCTTCTGGTCCTCTGAATGTGGTGTTTTAGTTTAGCCAGCATTCAGGTTTCATTCATTGGTTTCCGTTAATAAACTCCTGTGTGTGTGTGTGTGTGTGTGTGTGGTGTGTGTGCGTGTGTGTGTGTGTGTGTGTGTGTGTGTGTGTGTGTGTGTGTGCGCGTGTGTGTGTGTGTTTTCTGTCTCTCAGGGGCCTTGTTCGCCTGCGTTGCCTGTGTGGAGAGTTTGTGTTTCCTTGTGGGCAGCAGCCTCTTCAACTCTGTCTATCCAGCCACTCTGCATTTCATGAAGGGTTTCTCATTCCTGCTTGCTGCCATCATCCTCCTCATTCCTGCTGCAATAATTGGGTGAGTTTTCTGTTTTCACTGCAGGGTTCCTGGTCTGCAGTCATCTGTTTTCACGTTTTTCCTACATCCAACGATTTGAGCATCATCCACCCAGTTTTCCAAGATCCGTCCAACAATCTATCCATCTTTTTCTACATTATCCCTTTGTTATCCATCCATGCCTTTATACTGAATTGAATTTTGGTATAGAGGGTGTATAGGAACCTTGTATTGTTTCTGCATTTCAAGGGTTTTTGTTGGTCACCAACCGTTTCAAGTCAAAAATCGACATATGTGTCTGTCTCTGTAGAGCTCTACAGTGTTTGGACCAGCGGAGGGCACACAGGGACTCTACATCCTGAGTGCTAAGAGCCGGTTCTGACGGGACCCATTTGTGGAGATTCAGTACTCATCTAGTCTGTGATGCTGCTGGAAACTGGGATCCTAACAAACATGAAGGCTGCTATTCTGCAAAGGGATTCTCCCCCCAGAGTGACACTAAAACGTCGAGACCAAATAGTGAAGAAACAACCATGTGGGCTAACCTTCCTCGATTTGTGAGTCAGTCGATCTTCACACGAGGAGTCAAATGTCTCGCATCATTTAATTCAGGCACCTGAATATTTTTATACGTTGACTCGAAATGTTTTTGTACTGCACTCCATGTGAATTATTAACTACAATAGTTAACTACGGAATCACAGTATTGTTCAATAATAGCCACGTTCAAATCACCTTTGATTTCTGATTATATATCAAAAATGGAGGCAGATTTGTCTGTTCCAGTTAAATCTGTCTTTTAGAAAAAGTTCTGGAAATTGTGCAAAAGAAAAAAACAATTAATATGAAATATTTAATTCAATTTTCTTTTGTCCATTTTGAGATAAGTAAAGTATATTTTTAACTGAATTTACATTAGTTGTAAATGAAGAAACTCTTTCGATGTGCTGTAAGCAAATTATTTTTTTACTTGAATCCTTGTTGAGTTTTAAACATGTGACGTTTTGTCACACTAAAAAGCACTTTGCCCAAAACTGTGAAGAAAAAAGAACAATGTATTCATATGATTGTTTGTTATGAATTTGAAGTTTGACTTTTCTAAGCCAATGAACAACAGTAAGCTTGGGTATTATGTTGGTAATTTTTTAATGCTGATATTAGTAACCTATTAAAATAAGGTGGAAAGCCTGGTGAAAAACTCCAAAACTAAATTTGTTTGTGTGACGGTGGCTCAGGAGGTGGTAGTCTGTCATGTAACATATGGGTTGCTGGTTCAAACCCCTGTTACACCCTCTGTCAGTCTGCTGGGGTTATATTGTAGCTCAGTACCATCATCATGTGAATGTGTGAATACCTGAATGTAGTACATGAAGCACTTTGGATTCTTCTGGATGAGAGAAAGAGCTATACAAGTGCATTTACTGTTTCTTGTGTTTTCATGCTATAACAGTGCTACACCAGATTTTGATTTTGGAGTTGGATGAAAAATAAACTCTGTCTGATGAAAATAAATTTAACTTTGAATCATTTATTTGCTCAGAAATAATCTTCACATTTCTGCTATTTCTGGGTGATTTCGTCAAAGTCTACGGTTGGAAGTTTTAATGTGTTTCATGAATTCAACTGGTTGAGTGGATGGGTTTTTTTCTATCATAGAGAAAAGTAATTAAAACATTTTAAAAAGTCTGTAATACCTAAAATTGTTTGTTTTTATCTGTAAACATACAATATTATATTGAAAAGATGTGGGGCGTCAAGAACTCAGGTAAAGTTTTTTTTTTCTGGGAACTATTTATCTTCCTTCAGACCCACTCTGGTTTTGTTTTTTCTTCTTATGTGGGATGTATACAAAACGAATAAAAAAAAAGTGTTTTGTTTGGGTAAAAACACAAAAAATTTCATCTAAATTTATCTGACAAAAATGTCAGAAATTGTAATGTCATTCACGTGTTTTTAGAAAGGGGGCACTAGAGGTTAATGTTACTACAAGATCAGAAAACAAGATCAATTTTAATTGTGAATCCCACAAGTACATATAAATAGTGCTTATTAAAAATGCTAGATTACTACAGAGGGTTAACAGTTTCGCAATATTAAATTTAATAGCTGCCTATTGTTGTGCTTAATAACACATGTATTTACCACTTATTTAAGGGTTTAAATATTGTTACATTGGAGAAGTAATGCCTGTAGTTTAGATCAAACACCTGAAGTTGCTTCTGTAAAAACAAAGGATTTCTTTTTAATGAACAGAAAGCTATAACAGCGGAGTCGTTTTAGAGACCTGGATTTATTTACTATGTTATATACATGATACAGAAAGAATAAGTGCATATACAATAACCTTGACTGATACTGCAGGGTTGGTGGAGCCTTCAGAAATTGCTATTGATGATGCTGTTGCTGGATGCCAGTGACAGCTGGTCTATCGTTTATTTTCCTGAGATATAGAAGGCATATACTGAATGTGATTACACCAATACAGCAGTTTGTGAGGAATGACATTAACGGCTTAACTACACACAATCTGGAGTTCCCTTTTCAAGTCTTATTGTTTAAGGATTAAGGACCTGTTCACTGATTCGTGTAAGCGGGCTAAACATATACTTCACATGCTGTCGGGCAGAGCAGGGAAGGATGTTCAATAGGCATGTGGAAGATGGCATCACAAACAGTCTTACAGTCGTGTTTGGATTGGCTTATTACTTCTTCTGACTTTTGGATTCGTCCGGGGCGTCGGTTGTGTCGTGGCGTCCTTTGAGAAAGCGGATGATTTTCTCAATTGAAGCTTCCTGATATTCATGAGACCATCTGTGACAAGGGGCAACACAAGCAAACTGGTTCATTCATACAGAAAACCTGGAGTGAGTAGTTTGAAGTGGTAAAGTAAGGCTACGTGAGAGGAAGTGTAGTAAAACTCACTTAATGCCATTGAAGTTGAGGATTGCCCTCATATCCTCTGGCAGTGACATGGGGTCGGGCCACATGAAGTTATCTGTGACGGGGACAATGTTCTTTTTACCACTCAGGGCCGTGGCTATTTCCTGAAATATAAATATCACTTTAAATATTAAGTTTCAATGTGTGAATGCATGAAAGAGTGGAATTGTCTTCAAATATCAAAGTGACAATTGTGCCTCACAGAAACATCCCAAGTAACAAAAACAACACATTTTGCATTTTGCATTGTCTTTTTTTCGGTATTTGTAACAACAAAAAGAAAAGCACATCTCATCACATCCTAACATATCTACACCAATGAGAAAATGCTTCTACGTTTATGTTAAACTGTATGTTCCTCCTGACCTTATGCACCCAGTCCTTCATGGCGGTGTCGCCCATGCACTTGTCGAGCGCGTTGGCAGACAGAACCAGGATGAAGTTGCGTGCCCTCTGTACGCTCTGGATTAGTTTGTCTTCAAATTTACCCGCCTCCAGCTTCTCCACATCTATAAAAACACTGTATCCTCTAACCTGCAGGTGCACCTTCAAAAGGCTGGAAGATGAGGAAAACAAACAAATTGCTGAGTTTTCCAGTTATTCGGGAGAACATTTTTGGGAAATTCCCAATTGGGCTATACCTGGCCAGTTGGGAGCCAGTGGTCCGACGGTAGCTGATGAACACGTCAGGGCCTGGAGGCTGGGCGTCTGTGTGGCATGGCTTTAACGGCCTGCTGACGGCGGACAGTATCTTGGCTCGGTGGACTCCATTACCAATATGGCAGTCATGCTGCAACTGCTGGTCAGTTAACGTCTCCATGTTGTTGCGGTCCACGCCTGATTGGACCAGGCCATAGGTGTACTGTCGAAAACGGGGATCCACCGCAGCCAACCAGTCAGCCATGTTGTTAGGGTCACATGTGGAGTAGTCGGCGTAGGTCTTCAGCACACGCAAGTCTCTCAGAAACCTGGGTGAAGACAAAACATTTGTTTCTTGCAGTCCTGTGACATTTTACATCAGGCTTGTGTTGAAAACTGGTCTGATCTTCTTGCCTCTTGCGGGTGAGACCTGCAGCCATGTTGAGGTCAGAGCTTAGATCTTCATCTGTGATGTTCAGTAAGAGATCTCCATCCACCTGAAGCTCCTACAAGATACATCAGGACAAAGAGGCACTTACAATCTCAAGGTGATTTTAATGTGTCTTTACAAACAGATATATACTAAACACTTTCTTATTACGTCATCCCTCAGTGACAGACTTCCATGTATTCCCTTGCGTTTTTGAATGACATACTAACACAGTGTATTCTTTCCTTGAAATGCAAGGAAAAGAATACACTGTTTGCTATTTTTGTTGACAAAAACTTTTCTGTTAGAGTTTTTGTCACAAAGAACAAGCAGAGGCTTTTCCCAGGGAAGGAAACTGTATTTCTCTGAGGTCTTTGTTGGTTTTTCTGAGACCTACCTGAAAGCGATCACTGAAGGCACTGAAGCCAACCTGCTGCAGCCATGTCTGCACCTCGCAGGTCTTCCAGTTGGGGACACAAGACAAGATTCGCTTTGGGACTTCTTCTCCCATCATACTCAAGGCCCTCTTGGCGAGACTGGAGGCCGTCCCATTACTGGAGTACATGACGATTCTTTTAAGGCTCTGCACTGCACCGATCTCTTGAAATATCTTAAAAAGGAGAAAATAAGTATGTAAAAAAGAAAAGCTAGCCCCACCCTGGTATTATTTGAGGATTATGTCAGCTGGAGTGATTGTACCTTCGTGTTGCGCTGGCGGGACTTGATACTGGTCTCAACACAGAGATAAAAGGCCGCAATACACTTCCCCTCCACTCTTGCGCCATCTAGTAATGGCAAAAGGTGCTGAAGGTCAGATGCCGTCTTTCCCTGCATGCAGTCTGCACTGTCCAATAAGCAGCGGGCGAAGTCATCCGGATCCAAAGAGGCGATGAAAGGCTCCACCAGCTCCAACGTACCAGACCTCACCACCTCTTCCTCGATCTCCCTGTTTGCAGCCAACACCGTCACTGCCAGGCAGGCGTGGAAACGGATGAGCTCGTCCTCTTTCGAAAACGCCAGAGGGAAAAGCCACTCTGCCGCCTGCTTCTCAATCATCCATCGCTGACAGCGGTGGCCCCCGTACATTGCGCAGTTGGCCAACGCCACGGCACAGTGGCGCAGCACGGTGGGGTCCGTGCCCCGGCACCAGAAGAGGAGGGCGTCCAGGCCACCGTTGGAGATGAGCTGGACGGACGTTTCCTCGGTGTGTTTGAACATGTGCTCCAGGATGCCAGAGACGCTGCGAGCCAGCTGGGCATCGTCCTGCTGTTTAGTCAGGTTAAGGATGACCCCAAGACCAATGCGTGCTACATAGTCCCTGTCAAGAGAGGGATAAGAAAATGATCAATAAAAACAGAGGAGGCGCTAACTGGTTGGCAGATCTAATTGAAAGCCATGCTTCCTTTCCCAAACATATAGTGGAAAGGAATGTGCAGAAACAGATGTGTAAATGTCTGCAGTTAGCCAAGGTAACACCAACTTGGACTTGATCAAAAAATAAGCCTCTTGGTCAGAAATAACCACCCTTAAGCACTGGTACTAGCAGCTGCCCACAAGGACGATGCAGTGGCATTCTGGTGAAAGGCTTTTGGTTGCAGCTGGCAAACATTAAAAAAGGTGAAATTTTCAAACTAAACGTGATAAAATGTGATATACTAAAGAAGGGAGGATACCTGAAACCACAGATTAATGTTTGAAACTGGGATGTGCCTGGATGCTACAATAAGACGATGACCCCAACCACAAATTAAAACCTGGATTTAAATGAATAAAGTAGACTACATTAAGACTGTGGAATAGTTAACACAAAACACAGACCTTAACCCATTCAATAGTTATGAACTAAGGTTACAAACCAAATCAGTGCCTGGAAAAATGCAACGTACACTGAAAAGTTTGAATTTCAGTTTAGTTCTGACTTTGGGCAAAACAAAAATAAGCATATCAAACCTCTTCAGCAGAATCTCGACCCTGCATTGCCTGTATTATCAACTTAACAAAAACTTGTTGAGTTAAACTTCCTGTCAGTCTCTCAGAGTCCCTACCTGTTCTCTGAGATCAAAATCTGCTCCAGCAGCTTCGCAGACTCATAGATGATCTCCACAGCTGACGTTTGCTGCAGCTGCAGCAGCAGCTCCAGGCCTCCGTCCAGCCGGATCCTGTTGCAGATCTCCTCGGCCACCTGACGCCCCACTGTGGGCAGCACCCAGGCCTCCTCCACCAGCTGATAAATCTCCGCCACGGCCCTGCGGGTCTCGTCCGAGTCAGAGTTCTCCTTGGCGGCCTTGAGGCTCTTGATGGCTTCGCGCAGTGCGGGGAGGGAGTCCTTCAGGATGGCCTGCACGTCTGCGCCGAGACCCGGGGAGACCGGCTTGGGCTCGCAGCCGGAGCCGCTCCTCCCCCTCTGCAGCCGGCTGACATAGTCCGGCACAGTGAGTCTGTCTGAGCTGAACATGGAGGAGAGCCGTCGATGGAGCCTCAACAGGAAGAGCGTCAAAGACAAGAGCATCTACTGACAGAGACGGAGGGAGTTTCCTGGCCTGCAGCCGTTCATACAGGCCTCCGGTTCAGGCTGACGCTGTTGCCACAGAGCGTCACGTTGAAGCCAAAACCAGAGTCAGAGAACAAATAACACCCGGCAGCTTTCACCGCGTCGCATCACCTGCAGCTCTGCTGTTTTCTTAACCTGATCCTGAACTCCGCGGATGTTTAGTCTGCAGCTCTGTCCTCCATCGGTAAAGCTTTGTCTTTTCTTCAAGCGATTAAAAACTGAAGCTCATTGAACCACAAAAAATGTGAATTCCCAGGAAGTAAAGGCTCTTTCTTTCCTGACGAAGAAAGAAATGTTGAGCGTTTCCTCATTCAGCGGAGACAAAGGATGATTGTAGCTGTCATAGTCCTCGTTTCCACGGCAACCACAGCTTTGTAAAGGACTAATGGAGCGAAATGATCAACAGCAAACCCTTCTTTAGAGAAATCCAACACGAATCGCATCATTCAATTGGTTGTAGACAGTCACTCCAGCGAGAGGTTCGGGGGGGGGGGAATGAACGCTCAGCCGCTGGGTCTCCATCCTCCTCCCCTCCACCTGCAACAACAGCCGCTCAGAGCATGCGCACAGCGAACGGAGTCTCTGCTGCGAACACTTCGGGCCCCCTGCTGGAGGAATGGGGGAAAACACCCAAACTCAAGAAAACAGGAATAAATTCAGTTAAATGTAACTTAAAGTAGTGAGTAACTTAAATGAACGATTACAGCAAAACACCTGGGAATAATAATAATAATTAATAATTATTATTATTATTATTATTATTATTATTATTATAAAGGATACTTTGTTGTTTGTTGACACTTATTTAAAATTATCTTTCATATAATAAAATGATTTATCAAGGGGATAAATAACTATAAATAAATAATAATTATCCCCAAACCTTCTGCACATTGTTTAAAGAATTAGGGAGATTATAGAAAGTGCCTATATTCATATGTGAATTTATCTCGAGCAGAGATTTGCTTGTATAACTTTTATTCCAACTGCCTACTCCAGAGATACAAATGATTAAATAATACCATCAAAATCCAGCTATTCAGTCAATAACATTTTGTCTTTGTAATATTTTCTGGCATTTAGATTTGAAAAATGCTTCATGTAGATCAGTAAATCCACTTTCCTTCCCCTGTATGATACAGTTTAGTCCAAAGCTACGTTTCCTGTATTTGAGGAACTTGTTCTCTATTTCTATTGTGAAAATCCTTGTTTCAACCGCATTGCTTTCAGTTTTCTGACTGAATGCTTGGACCTTTGTTTGTTTGTTTGTTTGTTTGTTTTCCCTTCTACAACCATCCTATTGTGCTCAGACAGGCATTACATTTCAGATCCAGTAGGTTGAGAAAAGC
The DNA here is from genome assembly GCA_922788865.1 of Poeciliopsis turneri. Classification (NCBI taxonomy): domain Eukaryota; kingdom Metazoa; phylum Chordata; class Actinopteri; order Cyprinodontiformes; family Poeciliidae; genus Poeciliopsis; species Poeciliopsis turneri. Next base: position 2,208,362 of record CAKLNU010000718.1, read on the forward strand.
TAACATTTTTACTCTGTATTGATAACAAAGTTGTTTGCTTTTGCATTTTGTCGCTCTTGACAGCTCTATTGAATTAAGTTTCCTGTTTAAACAAAGAGGTGCAAAAAAACCTTAATTAGTTAATTAAGTTAATTAGTTAATTGTAAATGTATTGCATTTCTTGAAGGGCCACAGATTCAAAACGACTTCATATCATGTCACAAATGTGTCTTTGGACTTCCCACCAGGCAGCAGAGAGGAAAAAAATGATTTCTAATAAGATAAGATTTCTTCATCTTACTCAGGAATAGTACTCCTTTTAGTGGATTTGGATTATTGTTGCTGTCTGCCTGGGAGAAAGGCCCAGAGGCAAAATTGCTTTTTGAAGGCTGTTTTTTTTTTTAACCTCTTCTTGCTCATCATTTTCTGTAGGACGTGTCTGATTTGTGTCCGTTTCTCTCTAAAACCATCTATGCGCTCTGTTTTCTGAACAGTTTATAAGACAGAGCTGTCCACTTGTCCTGACGCATATCAGAGGTCCCACGTAAGAAACACAACTTAAACATAATGCCCAATACTATCGATTCCATAAAATATATAACACTGGTTTTAACCAAAAACAGATTAAATGGTTCCTGAGCAGAGGGCCAGACGGATCCAGCATTTTGTTCTTCATCGATTCCTGTCTTTTTCCGTCCAGGCTCGGCTGCTTGTGAACAAACGAAGTTAAAGTAAACAGAGGGAAGAGGGGTGACTGACACATGTTTCCAATAACCGGAGCACATGGTTTATCATTATCTCCTCAGCCTGCATGCTGGCAGAACAGAGACAGCATGAAGTTGTGTTTCATCCTCCTGCTCTCTCTGAGCGCCAAGGCCTTCACTGAGGAGATCTTCACTGGTGAGTGATGCAATAAAAATTAAGCGAAAAGTATTTTCCATTTCGGAAACGACTTCTTTTTACCCTGTAAGATTTGTCATTTTCAGGGTCAAACTCTTTTGCTGCTGTTGTTACTAACGTTTTGCTCGTCCTGCTAGTGGAACGGAAAACATTTTTGAAATTATTCTGTTTATTCTGAATTTGATGGACTAATTAATTAACTTTGATCCGGTCAGAAGCCCGTTTTTTCAATGTATACATGGCAGAACTCTGAAGGTAAATTAATAAACGTTTCAATGGGGGATCATTTGTCAAGATGGGCGTCAGTTATTTAAAGGGCAAAAGGCATCAGCTTAGAAAGAGAAATCGACCTTATATTAAGAGGTAAAATAACAAGTGAACATCTCACATTGATCTTGCATTAGTTAACGATTCATCTGAAAAAATAAAACTGCGGTAAAATAACTTAGCAGCTTGTATTCATGACTTAACGTTTTCACATTTTTCACTTTAAAATAGTAAAAATTATTTTTTTTATGAAACACCAACTTAAAGCAGCACGTAGTTGTAAAAGAAACTGTGAAGGAAATTTGGTTTTCAGACTGTTTCAAAGATTTGAAAAAATAAAAAAAAAATTGAAAAGTGTGGCCTGCATTTGCATTTCTCAACCATGGCAGCTGTTGCTCTATTTGAAGATGAAATACCGTCACATCCATCACACATACAAGCATCCGTACACAGCATGATGCTGCCGCCACCGTGTTTCGCTGCATCAGTTATGGAATTCACCGCATTAACTTTCTATCACACCGTTTTACATTCAATTCGGGACACAAGTTGATCATTTGGAGAATTGCTCTCATTGCTTCTCCTGTCACTTCAGATAAAGATTATTTATTGGCTCTGGAGCTTCACCACTGTGCTGCGCTCATTTTATTTTCAGACGATCGATTGAACAGTTCTCTGTTCAAAAGTTTGGAGCATATTTGATCAACTTTAAACTTCTTCATATCTTCATTTCTCTGCTCTTTGTTCACTGATGTCTATGACCTTCAAAAAGAAGGAGTTCTTAAATCCCACACAGATTGGACTAATGTGTTGTGCGATATCGTTTATCAGGTGAAAAGTCCTTGACACAGCTTTCGATTCCTGATCTTAGATGTTTGCTGAATGTCTTCCCCATCTCTTTAACCAATTTTCTGTTCGGTCACCATCATCAGAGGCCATTAGAGCCATAAAACCTTAAACTTAAGAAAGGCAACTGCTTGCATTGGATTTTATTCAGTGGAACCAGAGTAAAGGAAACTGAAAACAAACACAAAAAACACTTTGCAAAACAACAAATCCTTTTTGTTCCACTTAACAATGATTCACTTATTTATTGTTAATCCATCACTTTAACCATCAAAAAACACTGAAGTTTCTGGCATCCAGAAAGCCCATAATTTGCCCGAAGAGTTTTTGCCATGAATAATAGTTTGACTAAAATAAATCAAATAGCTGCACAATGTCTCACAATGTTGCCTGAATGCAATCCAACAATCCTGTACTTTGATTGTTCCAAGAACCGACCCTTCCTCGAGTAATTAATCAACAAAGGAGGATCTAACTGATCAGGGTTCATGTCGGTATAATTGGGAAAACCTGATTTTTGCCTTGTGATGTTCCATCAAAGTCCCATGGGAACTACAATCAAATAAAATCTAATCAAGAACCAGAGGGAATTAATTTGTCTGGGAGAGTCACTAACAACCAGAATCAGCTCAGGGAGACAAACTGAACGAAGTGCGTCGTTTCATCCAAAGACTCTTGTCTGGACCAATGTGAAAACGGCTTTCAGGCTCAGAGGAAGTGCCAGTGTGACTCCATGTGCAAGTATTACAAAAGCTGCTGCTCTGACTATGAGGCCATCTGTGGCATGATGAGTAAGAACCATCACCGCCCATTCGCTCCAAACCATAACCTGCATATTTTATACCGTCTCTGCTCAAAATCCCCACATAAGCACTGCTGTTACCATTACTCGTGTCTCCTCAGCTCGTGGCGACACGTTTGCGTTTGCAGAGGACGATGATGATGGTGATTTGTTTGGGAGCACCACGCCAACCCCAAAAGGTCCCGCTGATGTTGCATCCACCCTGCCTCCTGTCTCAGACTTCAACCCAAGACTGCATCGACCGCCAGAGACCAGTCTGAAAATGACAAAACCTCCACGGCTGGTGAATCAAAGAGTGACTCCCGAAAGTGATCTTGCTGCCGCGACTGGAGCTCCTCAGGCTCCTTCAGCCACCACCGCTGCTCCCAAAACCACACTGGCCACCACAGCGCCCACCACCACTGTTAACGTCACCACAGCAGCTCCTGACCCAGATGCTGTGGTCTGCAGTGGGAGGCCTTTTGACTCCTTCATGCAGCTTAAAAACGGCTCCATCTATGCCTTCAGAGGTGCTTTGTCTCAACTCCAACAAACATTCATCCAATCACCATTCCTCTGGTTTGGTTGTGATTGTGAGCTTTCTGCTTCCCAGGGGAGTACTTCTTCGAGATGGACCAGAAGTCGGTTCTTCCCGGTTACCCAAAGCTGATAAAAGATGTGTGGGGCGTCAGCGGGCCGATCGACGCTGCATTCACTCGCGTCAACTGTCAGGGGAAGACCTACATCTTTAAGGTGACGGCAAGGAGACATCAACTGGAAACTCTCATCGTCCTCTGGTTTCTAATGTTTGTTCTGACTAAAACTTCCATCAGGGAAACAAGTACTGGAGGTTTGACGACGGCATCTTGGAGGACGATTATCCACGGGACATCAGCGTTGGCTTTGACAAGATTCCTGACCATGTGGACGCAGCGTTCGCCCTCCCTGCTCACAGCCATCATGGAAAAGAGAAAGTTTATTTCTTCAAAGGTATTTCCAGAACTCGTTGTTGTGTCTCTGATATTTTCTTCTTGTTTTGAAGGTGATTAGAAGCTTCTTAGATGCGTGGCCGTTTTTATTCTGTGGTTCCATCCAGGCGACCAGTACTATGTGTACGAGTTTTTGCACCAACCCTCCCACGAGGAGTGCGCCGCCATGTCTGAGAGGTCTCCGTCCACGCTGTTCAGGCGCTACACAGATCTGTACCGCAGCAACTATGAGCAATTCTTCAGCCAACTTTTCCCGGACTGTAAGTTTAGCAAGAGGATTCAAACAGCTTGAACCTTTTCACGCTTTGTCACCTCACAACCACAAACTTAAATGTATTTTAAGACGATTTTATGTCACAAACTGACATATTGTGCCAATGTGACTCCAACTTAAAGTACTTTCACGATTGTGAAGTAAGAAATCTAGTTGACAATCTGATGATAGATTTTTTTAAAAAAACGTTTTCAGATACTCTACATCCAATCTGTCTAATATTGAGCAACGTTGCAAAGGAGACTGGGAAGCATGTTCCTGTTTACATGCGCAAAGTTACTGGAGATAGACCCTAAAAACAGTTCTAGCCGTAATTGCAGATAAAGCTGTTTGACAAAGTATTGGCCTTAAGGCCCAGACAAGTAATCCTTGTTTCACTTTTCAGATTTTTATTTTTAAAATGGAAAATGTTTCTTTCCTTTACACTTCACAATTATGTGCTACTCTGTTTTAAAATAATTGCTGTAGTAAAAAAAAAAAAAAAAAAACGTGGGAAAGTTCAAATGGTGGGAATACTGTTTCAAGGTTCTGTGATCACTATGAGAGGAAGAAGCATATCTGCTTGCTGGTGACTCTGATCTTCTGCAGTGCCTCAGCATCACGACAAGCATCACTTCATCAACAAAGACTGGAAAGGCCTCAGGTCTCCAGTGGATGGCGCCATGGCTGGCAGGATCTACGTTTCTCCTTTGAGGTCATCGTCCCAGCCCAACCAGCAGTACCAGCAGAATGGATGGCAGAGAGGTCATAGGCGGCAGAACCGGTCTCCTACCTGGGGAACCATGGCCGAGCAGGGCATGAACATGGGCCAGGGTTTTGCTGAGAGGGGCATGGAAATGGGTCTGAGATTGGCAGCAAGGAGGATGGAGATGGAGGAGAGGCTGGGCCGGGACTGGGACAGGCGGCAGGATCAGGACTGGGACCTGAACAGACGATGGAATCAAGACTGGGACCAGAACAGAAGGTGGGACCAGGACTGGGACCGTTACAACCAGAACAACAGAGGCAACTACGACACCAGGAACGATGGATTCCTCCAGGGAGAAATGCCCATCCAGAGTGTGTACTTCTTTAAAGCAGGTAAATAGTAATATTAATCATTTAAACTCATAGTAAATGTAGGTATTATGTTCATAATTCAGATGTTCAAATTATATTGTACGAGAATGTATTCAATTTCACACTAAAACCAAACATGCCAATTTTACATGGTCGACAAAAACTACCACATCATTTTGGAGTTAAAGAAAACAATAAGCAGTACCACTTAGCATCACGATGATGAAAAAGCAAGAACAAAGACCTCATCTTGTCTTAAGCTGCCTATGAGCCATGCCTCAAAGCATCATGGGAGATGGGATCCAATCACATACGTTTTTTTAACGTATGATTTAATGGCTTAAATCATGGCAGTTCCTCTGTATGATCGCATGCTGTGTGACTAGACAATAAAGGAAATGAAATGAATGTGGTCTGAGAACAAAACATATCTAACAAAAGTTAAACCAGTTGTTTCCATCCTGCCTAAACTGTAATACCTTCCTGCTACAAAAGCAAAGGCTAAACAGGTTATTTACTTTAAAAATGTTTGAAATCAGCCACGTTTACGATCAACTCCTTATTTAAGCCAACCCAGTTTGCATCAGAAACTCATAACATTAAAAGCACACAAAGATTTTGCACATTTTAACAGATGGAAAGTCTGAGTTTTACTTCAGAAATTTAGTTGGAAATTAGTTTTTTTTTTTATCCATCCATCTCTGTCTGGGAGGCGTATTATGGTAACCAGTTTCACATGCTCTTTACTCGTCCTCATGACAAAAACGGAAATGGCTTAAATCATGGCAGTTCCTCTTTATGATCGCTTGCTGTGTGACACTTTCCGTGTGCCTCTAACCACAAGGCTTTTCTCTTACCTTTTTATGTGACATAACTCAACAAAATAATGAAGTCCTGCAGCACATCTTTAAAATATCTACTATCAAGGATGAAGCTCCCTGAAGCAGTGAAATAGTTTGAGAGTTTCCGGTTTGACATAAGACTGGCTTGCTTTTGTTTTCCAGATAAATACTACAGAGTTGACCTCAGGACCAAAAGAGTTGACCCCGCTGTGCCTCCATATCCCAGATCCATCGCCAAGTACTGGCTCGGCTGTCCAGACCCATCTGGAGCAGAGAAGAAGTAGCTTAATGTTTTCTTGCTAGTTTTTATTTGTGTGCGTCATGTGAGTTTGAAGTAATGCGTCACCAATGAGTCGTTTTCACAAAAACCCCGTCCGCGCCGGTTGTGAAAAGTTCACAAAACATCGGCAATGCAGCTAATGAAAATCAGCAAACGGCAGCGTTCAGAGAAAGTCCAAAAGGTCAAAGTTCAGACGGCTGATTTTCAGAGTGGCTCGCTTGTGTGTTCACAGCGTCGGCTGATCGACTTTATCAAATACAGATCAGACGCAGTTCAGACAGTAAAAGACAGAAAGGACCTAACACTACATCCTGGCTTAAAACAACTACTAACTCCTAAATCTTCTTTTATTTTGTGTTTCCTATCTGTAACTTTGACTTTGTGGCGTGAATAAAACACAATAAACTTAAGAGTCGTTCCTGCCGAACAGCAGCGCTTCATGCTGGGTGGTTTCCTGTTTGAGGCAATGTTGACATTCAGGTTGTGGATGTGAAAACATGTTTACAAGTTCAGCTTTCTCTCTTTCTGTCATTATGTTTAGAAGAATCTACATGAAATCGGCTGAAAAAAAAAAAAAAAAAAAAAGTCAGGACACCCCATGCCAGGAATGACATTTTGACTTTTTTTTTTCACCACGATACTACAACACACATACAAATCACCCAGTTTCAGTTCCTGCGACTCAATCTGTGAAGGATGACTCATGTCAAACAACATGACCTCTGACCTCTTGCTCGGACATGTTTCATGGTATCTGTTTTCATACTCGCTGCATAAATATCTAAACCTTAATCTATAATGTAAATTGCACTTCTGTATGTATTTCGTTTTTCTGCTAAAGCGCCATCATCGCCCCGTTTCTGTCTGGAACGTCACTGCGGAGGAATAAACCGGTTGCGTCAAGGTCAGACCTGCTGACTCGGCGTCTCCGAGTTACGGTTGTGAGATCAAGACGTTTTCATAGCAGGGTTCGTCGCTTGCTGCTCCCTGGTTGTTGATGGCCTGAGTCGTCTCTCCTGTTGGCCCCACGGTCAGATAGCTGCACTCTGTTTGCCCTGCAGCTGCGTCCACGCCCTGCACGGCTCTTCCTTCGGCTCTCGGGCCTGATCCGCTGACGGCCACTTCTGGGACGCTCTTCAGGATCGACGACAGGGGCCGTTTCGGCGTGTTCCCCTCTGATGAAGGAGCCTCTGAAGCGCCGCTGGAGCCGTTCTTCCGCCTGACTGGCTTAGCCTCTCCTCCTGACGGCCCTCCCTGCTCCCAGACGGCGGCCCGAGCTCCCAGCTTCCTCCTCGGGGGTTTGGCGATCCCCTCGGCCGCCTTCGACTTGGATCTTCCGCCGTCCTGCTCCTTTTGTCTCTGCAGGCTGCCGAGTCTGCGCAGCATGGCCTGGACCGGTCCTTCAGAGCTCGACTCTGCTTTTGTCACAGGCTTGCCGGCCTTACCGACTGTCACATACACCGTGGTGACCTTGTGAAGAGCCGCCGCCTCGCCCTCACGGTTGAGCAGCGGGGTTCCTTTATGAGCAGCTGTGTTGGACATGGTCCGCCTTCGCCCTGACGTCCCGGGGACTTGTACATTCGGGCTTGTTTCTACTTCCTGTTCCATCACCTCACAGCTCGACTCTTGCGTCTCTGTTGCTTGACCCTCTTCCCCATCTTCCCTCTCCTCTTCCTCAGCTCCGTCTTCCTCTCCAGTCCTAGCTGTCCCTCCCTGACTTTGGAGGGCGGACAGCATCAGAACCCCCCAGGGGGTCTTCGCTTTGTTACGCGGAGGAGCGCCAGGGTCCTGTCCGGACCCACGCCTCTCCTTGGGACTAAAGCGCGTCCCTTCTGCAAACGACACGGACGGCCTCTTGGACTTGGCGTTGCTGGAGGTGCGCGGGATGTTGAAGGACGAGGCGATGTCCTCGCTGCTGAACCCGGACGGATCCAGGAACATGTTGCACTTGGAGCTCATCTCCTGGAACTCCCCACCTGCCACGGTCGGGATGTCTGTGGACACACAGAGGATGTTCATGGAAGACGTTGTGAAACTGCTGCTCCGGCGCAGAGTTTTGAGCTCCTACCTTCTCTAGGAGGAACGCAGTAGAGAGCCTCGCCCTCCTCTTCGTCACTGTCGAAGGACGACCCCTCGGTGACCCAGCCAGAAGAGGGAGGCTCGATGAAGCTGTGGTTGAAAGTCAACTCTGGGTCGTGGTGAGACACTGTCCAACAGAGCACCGAAACAAATTAAGACATGAAGCTTGTGAGGTTAAAACTCAACATGGGAAAGACATGAAGCTTTAAATGTACTTGGCTTGAAAAATGTAGTGATATTCCTTGAACTTTCTCACATTTCATAACATTACAAGCACAACATAAAGTAGTGCATATTTGTCAAATGACACAAATTCACTAATTTTCTTCTTTTGCATTGTTTTTCCTGAATAAAGTGAAAGGAAACCAGGTGCTTTCAGTAGCCTAGGGAATGAATAGAGTCCTCCTGTCTGTCATTTTGTCTCAGTGTTTGTTCATTCGCATGAGAAATCCAGGAGCAACTAGCAAAATGAAACCCAAAGAATGCGGCAGACAGAGCAGCGGGAACATTGTGAAGAAACAGAGTTCAGTTATAAAACGACTCCACAAGCAACTTCTCACTCAGCACCGCCTGAAAACAGGCCTGCACTGTGTCAGGAAAAATGTGCCGTTGCGATACTACTGCTGTAAAGATGAATTATGATCAGCCCGCTTCTTTTCTAGCTCTTCTTCTCCCGTTTCCTTCGTCACATTGTCTTTGCCGCTCTTTGTGAGCCGTCAGCCAGTGAAAATATCCTGCAAGTGTGGGTAATAACAGCAGGAAAGCTCCAATCAACAGCTACATGTGGACTTTGCGGGAACAATCGATACAGGAAAAACACTTTTGAGTTGGTACTGACCGGTGACTCGAGGCAGGCCGGAGGACCAGTCCGACACGCAGGGGAGGGCAGCGCCGATGTTGGCCAGGACGCTGTAGACGTGATATTTCATCCTGACCAACATGCCGCCGTCAGCCACAGCCGCACTGCCATAACGATACGAAAACAGCAGAGGGTCAAAATAAAAGAGTTGGGAGATTTTATACTGTTTTTGGCTGCCAAAAGTCAGAATTTATGGCTTTGGTTGTTTTAATGTACTCATATTACAACAATACTCATATGCACTGTCAATAATAAGACATATAAATTCAAATTTAACACAACTTATAATAGTTTTCCCATATGACCAGGAGGCTGATTATTAGTGAAAAGTAACTTTATTTATGTCGTCAAAGGAAAGCATCAACTTAAGTGAGATTTGTGCAATTACCCTTACTGCCAGAAGGGGGAGACATTTTCCCCCCAAATAAACGAGTTTTAAGTTAAATTTAATAAATTAGAATTACAATTGTTAAAAGCGCTGAATGTTGCTCAACATAAACTACATAACACATGTAATTTATCCAGTAGATAAACATATTGAATTATATTTTTTGAAGCCATCAAGGAATTTAAATAATGTCTCTGATCCTAACCCTTTGACATAGTTAGATTTAGACTGCAGCACATCCCACACAACGACTTAAACCAGTCATGTTTATGAACGGACCTGTTTTTGCTGTCGGCTGGACCTCCTCCGCAACACAGGCAGCAACACAGGACAGCAAAAAACAGCAGGAACAAGGGAACCAGCACGCCTGCGAGCACAGCACCTCTACCACCTGGAGGACATGCAACATCAGAGGTCCTTCAGGGTCAAAAGGAGACACTTGCATCATGAAACACAGATCCTGTAGGGGGGAAACATACCGTAGGGGCAAGCGCCAGTGACGGGGTGGCAGCCCACTCCTTCACCGCAGTCACAGACGGACGAACAGTTGAGGCCAAACAGTGGAGCGGGACAGGTGCTGTTACAGCTGGAAGTGACAGAAACACTCAGAGTGCTGCAGTAAACTACCACGGTGAATCACCTCGTCATTTGACCCTTGCTGAACAAAACAACAAAACTGATTGAACCTGATACTTTTGTCGTTTTCTTGATGAGCTCCCAGTTTCCAGCTGTCACCAGGAGCCGTGAGCTGCCTCAGAATAATTATTTGGTATTTCATCTGAACCCAACCATAAATATCAGTGCAGGTAGAAAGGAAGGTGATCAGATCCAGTTTGAGTTGACAGAACTCTGGAAGTTTAAGCTTTGAGCAAAATATGAACGAATGAATTGAACATTTAGACGATAAAATACACTGGAATCTAACAAAGTGTATTATAAAGACATTTTATTCATACAAGTAGACATTTCCATTAGATTTTCCTTATAATATTGCATTTATATCAGTGAAGTCTGTTGTGCTAATTGCCTGTCAGTCGTACACAAAGACTTCCACTTTGTTCTGTTATTACCAAGCCTTTAAATCTTTATCCTGCTGGTAAATAAAGAATGTTGCCAGGAAATTGTTGATGAACCAACTGGTTTTGCAGCCATCAAATTAAGAATCAGTTCACCGATAATCGCTTCATCACTGCAGAATGTGACATTTTCACTGTTACACACCACAACACAGACTATTCATTCACTATCCATTACTTTTCAGAGGAAACAACTGCCATGTCAAGTGCAGAGGAGCCCAAAGCGCTTCACACTACATTCACCCATTCACTCGCACAAGCTACTGGATAGCTGACCTGGGCCAGTCTGACAGGCTGGGGAGACAAACTCCTACCACTATTACCCCCAGTTTATATTTACATTCTTAAAAGAAAATGTCAATAATTTGCCATTCCTGAAAAAAAACCTGGCATTGTGTTATCACTTGTCTATGTGGAGTCATGAATCTATTTCCAGAAAAATCTATTCAGGTTGTGGGTCTGATAGTTTACCTTTCTCCTTGAAAACCTGGCTGACAGACACATCTTCCTGTCACATGATGACAGTTGCCGTGGAAACAGGGACTGCACAGGAAGCGGCAGGCGTCCCCATACGTCCCGTCTGAGCAGGGCTCCTCACACCTGGACGAAAACAAACAGCACATATCTAGAAACTAAAACCACATTACAGCCACAAATAACTTCACTGGGATTTTAAACGAGAAACACAAAAACAGAGACAAAACCAATACGATGCAATTTGTACAACTTGGATTTCTAGTTAATAATCTGTTTTCTATTTCCTTATTTCCATTCTTCTTCCCTCTCAAAAACTCTTGCAGACCTGGTTCCGGTCCATCCAGGGTCACATCTCCAACATTTCCCGGATTTTGGGTCGCAGGGTTCGTTGTTCCAGCACCGCGGACACTTCTCCTTGCAGCCTTCTCCATAGAAACCAGCAGCGCATGGCTGGTCACAGCGTGTGCCGTTCAGGCCCGGTTCACAGGCGGCGCAGGCGCCATCGGTGGATGAGCAGGGCTGCTTGTCTTTACAGGAACCGCATCTGGAGGCAGGAGTCGGAGTCAGGACCACAGGATGTTTGAACCCTGGAAACAAACGGCTCTAAATGAATCTGTCACCTCACTGTGCAGCTGCTGCCATAGTAACCAGCTTCACAAGGACGGCTGCATGAAGCACCCATGTACCCCGGGTGGCAGAGGCACTGCCCAGAGTCCGGGTCACAGCTGCTGTGCGAGAGGTCACAGTTACAGTTCCTGTCGCAGTGGGGCCCCCAGGAGCCTGCCTCGCACTCGCACACCCCGGTCCGCTCGTTACACGGAGACCGGTTACAGTTGCACGTGGCCCGGCATTTCATGCCCCAGTTGCCCCTCTGGCACTGGCAGCGGCCTGTTAGTGGGTCACAGCTGGTGTCCACGGAGCCACCGCTGGAGCACTGGCACGGTTTGGAGCACGTCTGGGACCACCAGCCCTTGTTGCAGATGCATTTTCCATTGGCGCGGTGGCAGTGGCCGTTGCCGGTGCACTTGCAGGTGTTCTGGCAGAGGGGACCCCAGCGGGTGGGGTAGCACGTACACTCGCCGGTGACAGGATGACAGCGGCCATGAGGGGAGCACGGACACACCTGCCGGCAGTCTGGGGCCCAAAACGCCGGCGGACACTCTTGTGTTTAAAACAAAACAAGCAGGGATTATTTACAAAGACCTATTCATCTGCCATTTAAATGCATCTTCCAGCATCTCACCTGTCTTACACTGAGCTCCGTAGAAGCCAGCTGGGCAGCGACACACTCCAGGAAACATACAGACTTCGTTCTCAAGACACGCCTGGTCACCTTCACAGACAGCTACACACACACACACACACACACACACACACACACACACACACATACACACAGCATGAGAATAAATAACAACCCAACACAACCTCAGACCTTCAGAGTGGACTTTGGATCACTCAAACTCACGTATGGTGCACTCGTTTCCCTGCTGACGCCATCCAGTGCAGCAGACCGGACTGGAGGAGTCCCTGAATATTCAAGATATGATCAATAGAGCCTAAATTACACTAAACACCAAATCTTTGCGAGGTCAAAGCCCGCCTGCATTACAGAAAACACCAGAAGCAGTGCAAGAAGAAAAACAAGCTCTGAAATGCTGAAAACATCCGAGTCAGATAATTTCGTGTGTGTTCTGCTACCAAGTAGGAAAGCAACAGCTGACGCGTACCTCGAATCCTTGCAGACATTTTTCCCACCGGGATCCAGTGTCTGTGCAGAGGACAGCGAGCAGCAGAGCAAAGCGCTCAGAGCTCTGAGAAACCTCATCTTCACTCAAAACCCACTGCAGAAATCGCCCTACGCCTGGAAGCGAGTATCTTTGCAAGTGCTTCTGGCTTCCTCACTTGTTCTGGTACAATGAAAGGCAGCGTTTTGTCTCCTCTCCTCCCTTCCCTCCCTGCCTGGTTCTGTCCGGTGAGTCTTCTTGTGGCTCCGATGCAGCCTGAGAGGTCAAAGCCCACCGAGTTTCCTCTCCACATTTCCTCGGGAAGTCGGAGCCACTTCCTCCAATTCATGCCAGACGCAGAGCTTTTAAGAGAATGATTCACATGCAGACACACACACACACACACACACACTACAAGTATGAATGCACACATGGTGGGGTTCGCCTTTTTCCCAGAATCTATTGTCTTCCTGGAGATGATGGGGAAGGCCTTGGTCGTTCCTTACAAGTCGAGAAAGTCAGAACACTTGATCACTGCATTTCAGCCGACGCTCTCATCGTGACAGTCTTCACAAAAGAACAAAAGTGCAGCAGAGGGGGGGATTTCAGCTTTTCAGTATATTTTTATTGACAATCCAGATTTTGCAGATATGTAACATCCAGTAGATTTATGTCTGCAAAACGGTTACAAACATGCTTACAAAAATAAACTCCAAACTTTGTTTTCATGAAGACAAGTCTCTGGGTGTTCACCGTTTGTCCCTCAATGACATAAGCCACTGGCCCGTATGAGTAGCGCATTTAGAGGAGGGGCGGGGCGAGACAAAGTAAAAGCGGTGACTTCATCCCTGCATGTTAGCTTTGAAAACGTGCATAAAAACAAAGTAACCACTATCCAGAAGCCTGGACCACAGCCAATCATGGCACCAAATATCAAATGCACACCAGCCAATACTGTTGCTCTGTTTGATAATGAACGACTTAGGAGCAGGAAAATATATCTTAGACAATATAAACAGTAAGTTAAGGCTTAAGGGGTAGACAGGCTAGAGCTACCAGAAACAAAGAGGAAATAAAATGACTCAGAGGCAAAAAGTTACCGAGGTCCAGCTTTCCTGTGGATAAAAGCTCCTAAAATCATGAAAAATATTAAACCCAAGAATTTACTACACAGGTTAAGGAAAAATATATTCACCTGAAATAAAATGCCACCATACAGAACATGTAAGTGCTTATTATGACAAACTTCTGTCATACAATATGGGTCAATACTTCAACTGAACAATTCACAAATTCAAGAGCAAACCAGTAAAATTAGAAATAAGTTTGTTTTTTGTTTTTTAGTACATGTCCAATATTCATGTGGGCGTTTATCAACCAACAATGAAAAAAATGAGAAAAATAAAATGATCTTTCTGTCTTTGGTCTTAGCTAAAAATATTTGAAGATAAATATAAAAATATATACTATGCTAGATTTCTCCATAATTATAAGCATTTAAATGTTTCTTGTACATATGTATATATACATTTGATTGAATTGCTGAACAAGAAAAGGTTCAAGAGTTTAAACATGTCCCTCTTGCGTTTACATTGTGCCATTTATTCAGGGTTTAAGCTCTTACTGAGCTAAAGTCATGAATGAAAAGAGAGCTGAAAAGTGAAGAGTTAGCGGGTTTGTTTATTAAAATTACTGACATATTATGTCTTCTCCGCCTAAGATACTTAGCTTTGTTTTACCCAAGCACGAGGAGCGTTAAAATAACTTTCACCGAACCAACAGATGCTCTGCTCCGAGCTTCAGAGTGAGGGGGAGGAAACGGAAAGAAACCTCGCAGCAGCCTCTCCGGCCGGCATTAAGAAGTCGGCTGTCGCTCTGTCTCCTCGCTGGCCTCCGTTTCTCCCAGGATCTCCCAGCTGGAGGCGGAGTTGCTCATGTGGGTGGGGCTCCTGCTGCTGCCCGTGCGCGTCAGAAAGCCGAAGCTGCAGCCGACAGAATGGAAGAGACGGGCCTCGGGTCAGACATGCGGTCAGGGATTATAGCTAAATATAGACAAGGATTGGCAGATCATCGGGACACTGACAGAGGCAGTGGAGTGGAACTCATGCTTCTGTGGTTTTGTTTATCCTCATGTGACGGGGCTTTTATTTTGGCCTCTCTACTGCTGCAAAGTTACATATATAAAGCATCTTGTGAAAAAATATTCACTCAAACTTTTTTGCGTTTCGATATCATAAGCTGAAATGTACTTTATTGGCATTTCGAGTGACAGACCACTCGACTGCACACAAAGTCGAGTACAAATGGTATCTGGTTTCCAAATGTTGTGCAAATGAAAATATGAGAAGTGCAGACTGCATTCATATTCATACTCATGTGCCAAACCTTTGATGAATCCCCTTTCACTGCAAATACAGCCTCCACTATTTGAGGGATCGTCTATCAGATCAGCAATTGAATTGTCTGACTATTATTTTTACTAACAAAAAAAATGAGCAGCAGTTTTCAACTCTATCCATTGATACTACATTGGCTAATCTAACACATCACTCTGCGTATTTGATCTAAACTGTTTCATTGCAGCTCTGTCTATGTTTAAAGTTATGCTGCCAGGTGAAGCTCCGCCTCGGACACAACAGCTTCTGCAGCTTCAAACGGGTTTTCTTTCAGTTCCTCCCTTCAACGCTGACCAGCTTCTCTGTTGATGAAAAGCATCCTCAAAGTATAACGTTGCCAACGCCTTCTTTCGCAGCGGGGTTGGCACGTTCAGGATGGTGTGAAGTACATAAAGGCTGTTTTGTATGTAAAGGTTCCATTTTGACCAGAACTCTGACCCCTACAGGCTTTAAGCTGTAAACCACGCCTATGTTTGGCCAACCGGCTCTACTTTGTGTGAACTTACAACTGCTGAATGCGTGACTCGGCTGGTTTGTTCGGCCCGTTTACTTGTGAGTGGTCCACTTCTGTCTGCCCATTCAGGGAACTCGTCTCTTCTTTGTCGCTGAAGAAAAGCATATGTTTCTTCATCAAGACTTTATTGCTGGGTGAATTTCTAAATATGACGATTGCATTTTGCCTCTAAGAGGTACCTGATGCTGCAGTCGCTCAGTGGAATCCCCAGCATCTTGGCCTTTATCAGCTTCCTTCGTTCTTTGATTGCCGACCGGACAGCTTCCAACAGGAAGCCTGGACACCTCTCCTCATTCAAAATCTCCCTGCAAATAGGAGATGATAAAAAAAACATTAAAAAAAAAAAAAACACATTAGGAAACACTAGGAACTAAAAAAAAGTGCACCTGAATCTGAAATGTTCCTCATTAATACTCAACTGAAGAGCTTTAAAACCCACCTCTGATAGTAGTTGAGCTCCTCCTGCACCAGGAAGAGGTTGGTTTTCAGCTCGTTCCGCTCAAACAGAATGTCCCGCACCTCCTTCTTTGTGAAGCACGGCTGATCAAACTCGTTCTGCTCAGTGGGTGGCTTTTCGGCCGACTCTTTAGCTGTTTGACTTGGACTGGGCAGCTGGGGGAACAGAAACTCATTAGTCTGTGCAATAACAAATAGCTAATAACCTCTCCTGAAGAGCATCTGTATGAAACTTTGAGGAACGAAAACGTTAAGTCAATAGAATGAGCCGTTCCCCTCCTGGACTGTTCAAACCAGTTCAGAGCCTCTCTTTCCAAAATGAACATTTTCTTGACATGCTTGCATTTGAGAAAGCCCAAATGTAACACTTATCCAGCCAATGTAGATTGGATTTGGCATGTGCATTTATTTTTGCACTTTGAGCTCACACAATGTGCAAAAACACTGCCAGCTTTTGACGAAGACGAATTTCCTTGAAATGGGTGTTTTTACAGGACAACGACCCTAACGCACCAGTACGTGGTTCCACATTAGCAAGGTTAGTATTATGGAGGGGTCAGCACAAAGCCTAAACTTTGAAAAGTTAGCAGCAGCTACTTCTGTGTTCATCGGAAAGCTGAATCTCCCAACCGTGATTAGGTGATACAGAACACACTTATGGATCACCCTAATATGCATTTTTCCTCAATTTGATGCTTCAATTTAAAACAAAGAGAATTGTTTACAATACATTTGCATGTATAAAACATATATAAGAAGAGTATTAAGTGCAACAAGACCACATACAGAGCTGTTTCCGTCGGCTTTGTTCAGCTGTCTTTGGAGCCTTTCTATCTCCTTGTTTTTCTCCTTCAGGTCCGTCTCCACGTCAGCCTTCCTCTCCACCATGCTCTTCAGCTGCGTCTGCAGCACGTTCTGCTTGTGCCGCAACTCTTCGTTCATCTTCATGAAGCGGTCCAACTGCTCCTGGAGCTGCGCGCACATGAACACACACACTTGCAATGCCATCATGAGCAGTGAGGCGGATATTTACCAGTTGTCTCGGGGTTTAGAAACAGAGGTACAGCCTGGTGGCCTGCCAGGCTCATAATGAACTCGGGGAAACCCTTCTCATTAAGAGACAAATATTTTAAACACCAATGCAGAGACAAAATCAAGTGAAAACGTCATGAACTAAACTACATCAGTTGACATCTAAAGGTTTTTTGTTTTTTTTTATTCTTTATGTCAACTGATTGGGAGCAACAAGTTAAACATTAACAAACACACCCAGATTTGGCCGTTGTATAAATCATGTGGTGTGCGTGTCCTGGCAGACACAGAGACACATGGAAGCAATCAGTCCAAACTGCACATTCATACACACACACACACACACACACACACACACACACACACACACACACACACACACACACACACACACACACACACAGAAGCTGTGTGGGAGAAAACAACGCCTGGACTTGCCTGAGATTTGCAAGCAGCAACAACTAGTCAGTCTTTTACCAACAGTTCACCAACTCACCCTCATGCAGAGTCTTTATTCATGTTGTTTAGAAGCTCTAACTTCTTTCTGAGCACTTTATAAAACATTTCCGAATTGAAGTTTAGCTTCTTGTAGTATTTTCAAGTGATCTTCTTCATCACTTTATGTTTATGATGCTTTTTCAGGACTTTTTCTGACTAGTAGTACCAACCTGATCGTGGCATCTAATTATATAGTGAGAACTTTAGACCTTAAGATGATCACCTGCAGTATAACCAACTAACGTCTCAGATAATAACTCTATGGGAATCATCTGTGTGTTAGCACTGATAACTTTCTTGGTGTTTTAGCAGTTCAATGGTACAAGCATGACTGTCTCTGTGCTTCCTTACCGCTTCCACCTCTTTGGAGACTGTGGCGATCTCCTGGACTTTCGCCCTCAGCTCATCTCTCTGCTTGTCCACCACCCCCTTCAGCTTCAGCATCACCTCCCGTTCCTGCCTCTGAGTACGATCTAAGAAGAACAAACACGTTATTTAAAGGCGAAGCAAAGGTAAAAAAATGGCACAGATTTCTTTGCCATCATTACAACACATTTTGCTTTAAGTCCTATTATGAAAGACTGAAGGTACCGCAATCCTCTTAGTGCAGCATTGAAAGAGGTAACTGTGAAACGTGTGCCTTTAAAATGATGCTCCACATAAAAATATGCAGAACTCTAATTGTGTTGTAATATCATATAAACATCTGATTAACAAACACCGAAGTGCAACTCTGGGAAAGCATGAGAATTTTTCTGAAAGTGGCGTTCCCAGTTCTCCAGCCTAACAACAATACTGTGTCACAAACATTTCATCACAAAGCTAACACAAACATACCACAGATAACTCCCTATTGTTCACTGCTGTATGGAGTGCAAACTAAAACACTGCGGTAGATGTCTAAACCTGAGCACAGAGAGATAGCTACTGCACACACATACCATTCAAATAAGATGTGTTTTTTTCATATTTGAATAAACGGACTCAGACTTCAGACATGGCTGCACTAAGAGAAGAAATAAAGTACATGTTCCAAACCCAAACCTGTGTGATGGTTAGTTTTAGGTTTGTGACTGGCTGGTGAAGTGGCCACCGGGTGCCGTAGTTCTTGCGTGTTGGATGGGAATAGAAAATGGGGAGATTGAGGTTTTGTCCAAAAAATAAATAAATAAAAAATGTTTTTTTAAAAATGGAGGTAAATGAAATCAAAAACTTGGCTATTTTAGCCCAGTAAACATAAAGCTTGATATTTGAACTAAGCTTCATGAAACACCAAAGCCTATTAGCTTTTACTTTCTCTAGTTCAAATTAAGTTCTACTTTCATATCCTCCCACATACAACATAAGAGTCAGCATAACTCCAAGTTTAATTTTATGTTGAATTTTTCATTGTGAATACAAGATAGATTTGTTCTTTTATTTTGTTTAAATTTCATTTGTAAAAATATAATACATATTCATTTTTCTGTTCTGAACATTCATCATAAGCATGAATATAAATATTTTTTTATAATTTATTTGGTGAGTTATGATGACACACCTTTATTCAGTTTTAGGCAAAAAATTTACAGGATAATTTTTTATTGAGGATTTTATCAAATCCATACAGAGGTATTTAAACACACAGACTTGCATATATCATATGTGGTAGATCTCATTTTAACAATTGGTTTTCTGATGGTTGGAGCCACTCACATTAACTTAATGTTACTCTGCTTTATATGTTTTAAAACCTGTTGGGATCATTGCTCTGCTTGTTTTTAAAGAATCCTGGATGTTTAATGCTGAAAGTTCCCAGAAAATGTTTCCAATAAATTATTAGATTCCAAAACTATTATGGCATTTGCAAAATTCTTTCCGTAAACCTACCTAGGAAGACAACAGGGTTTCCACAAAATATCTATGTATCTATTGGTGTGGGCCTCCTCTTTGTGTTGACATAACAAACATTTTTTGCAAAGGTTTCTTCTCATGCCTTGAGAATTAACAAAAACAAAGCACAGTTTGTGCGTAGCGAACACCATATGAAACCAGTTGGACAACTCTCGAGTTTAGCATGAACGTCTTACAGTTAAGCTACTGTTTTGAATGTGTGTTGTGAGTATCTGCATTTCCATAAAGCTTTTACATACACCAGAATGACAAAAACAGGGAAACCACAAGGCCTGGAAGGGGGGATTACTTTTTTAGAGCACAGCAACAAGACGTTTAGGCAAATGCCATTTTAAAAAAATCTATTGTAGTGCACTCTATTATCCAGAATATGACGTTGTATGGTTTCACAATCCAGATCCAAACATATTCTGTCTGAAGTTTGTATTCTGTTACATGTAAAAGGTCAAAAAGTTTGATAGTGGAAGAAACTACCCCAAAGTACAACGCAAAATCAAAATGTAAACAACAGTATTAGCATCCAAACTAAACCGTAATGGTAAAACTCAAGACAATTGCCTAAGTTGACCGTAAAAGGTTCAACAAGTATTTAAAGAGCACACCTTCCTGAGCATAGGAGCCCTCCAGCCTGCTCTTCAGCTCCTTCCTATCATCCTGGAGCAGCTGCAACCTGGCCTGCAGCTCCTCACATCTCCTCTGCCACTGTTCCTCCTTCTGCTGCAGCTCCTGCTCCAGAAACAGGAGAAAGATGAGGAAATCATAACCTCAGAAGAACAGGACTTAATTGACTACGCAGAGTAAAAACTCTCATGAAAATGTTGGAACTGGGACCAGCTACCCTTTTTTTTTTTTATAATATGCCACAGTGAGTGTGTCGCCTTTTACTTGATAACATTTGTCATTTTTCATCTGTTTCATCATTAAAATTGAGAGACCAAATTAAAATACCTTCACTAATTAAGATTTAGCTTTGTCAATTAGGTACAATTGTGACAATTTCTTATTCATGCGCAATATCATGATATTATATGATGTACACATCTCAGTCTTATAATCATGATGTGCTGAGATACAATTACTATCAAATTTAATTATGATGACACATTAGATTCCTAAGTCGTAATAATGAAATATTTCTAAAGCACCAGATAACATCTGAAAATATGAGCAGCTAATTCTATTTTATGATTATGAATTATTCTGAAATACTTATACGGTGTAAATTCTCCCAATCCAATTAAAATGCAAACAATTATTTGAGATTGTGGGTCCTACGGAAACACAATGATCTACTAAAGAGGACATGCATAAAAGTAACAGGAAGTTCGTCACGTGGACAGGTAACGGATCAGAGATTGTATGATTTCTGGACAACTGCCCAAATCAAACACTGTCATTTATCTCAAAGTTATGATCTGACTATGTTATAAAGAGTTTGAAAGATCATCTGATAGTTAATGGTTCATTGCTATCTCTTAATGTGAGATAGCTAGGTGTTTATTATTAAATAATACCTAAAGTAAGATTAAAGTGGTATATTTATAATTATGATATAAAATGGGAACATAATCTCATCATGGCTTTCTGATTATTACATCATCACATAAGTGAGATACTATTCCATATAATTATATATATATATATATAATATATATATATATATATATATATATATACCTACTTAACTGTGGAAGTTACAGAAAATATTATATGTTCTCAATATCATGTGATAGAGGTGATATTGAGGAAGCCCGAGTGAACCAGCTGTTATATTTAATGA
Organism: Poeciliopsis turneri; assembly: GCA_922788865.1. NCBI lineage: Eukaryota > Metazoa > Chordata > Actinopteri > Cyprinodontiformes > Poeciliidae > Poeciliopsis > Poeciliopsis turneri. Next base: position 2,229,754 of record CAKLNU010000718.1, read on the forward strand.
GGTCCATCTTTGTCTTCAACGATTGGTCAATATTTAAAAGGCCCAACCAAGACTTTAACCGAGTAACTGACCTTGTTGTCTTGACGACGAGGGATTTAAATGGGGTTACTTGTAAAAAAAAAAAAAAAAAAAATTCCTCAGTTACAATACATATGTCTTGTAGTTATAAAATTGCTTACTACACTTTAAAAGTTGAAACGTTGAATGTTTCCGCGACATTTTGCGGCGGTTGGCTAGCAGCAGACAGAGCTGTTCGTTACTGTTACATGGTTAGAACGTTCCCACAAGAGAAATACATGTAACTCGCGAAAAAAAATAAAATAAATAAATACAAAATGGTGGCCGCATTTAACTCTCACCCGGATTTCACATTTCTCGTAGCCCTCCTCGCCGTCCTTCCCCCAGCGCTTCTTCTGCTGCTGGAGCTGGATCTGCTCGAAGGTCTGCAGCAGCTCCTCTTCCCTCAGAGAGAGCGACTGGTTCCCGGAGACGAAGCTCTCCAGCAGCTCCAGCACCTTCACTATCTTCGGCACCAGACCCTCCACGCTCTCTTTGCCGTAACCGTCGATGAGCTTCTCCACCTCAGCGCCGACCAGCTTGGCTATTTCGTACACGTCGTCGACGGTGAGGGCGGAAACGGTCCGGTTGAAGCAGCAGGACTCCTGCGGGAGTCTGCTCTCTGTGGCCGTGTCCATGATGTGTGGGAGTTCGCTTCACATGCTCTCCCGGTTAAAGCGGGCTCGTCTGCACTCGGTGAAAGTGAAACGGAGAAAGTAAACTCTTCCAAACCTCGCCTGCTTTGGCGTGTACTTTAAAGCGCATACAGTGAACGCACGCGACCGACATGCCTGCTCATGTTTCCCAGCTCTGAATTATTTAATGCCATGTCAAGCGGCGCTGTGGTGGAGCAAGGCTGGGTACCGAGCAGTTGATCTGTTGTGAACCCGCTACAGGACAGGAACCCTCCTCCCTCTCCTGACCAATGTGGAGCCAGAACAACATGCAGCACAGACACGTTGCTAGTTCCTGAAGACTGAAGCACCTGAAGCGTGAAGGCTGGGGTTTCCTCTCTGCAGCTAAAACCATCCATACTCTTTAAACTTTTTCAGGTCACAAATACAAACAGAAGAAAACTACAGCAGACATTTGTGTTTGACATTGACCTGGTGACTTCTGAATGCAGTCATCAATAGGCAAATTTATAAGCCTAATAAAGGAAGTAGTGTTCAAGAGCTCTGCCAGAGTAAATCTATGCAGAACTTCCTCTTTTCTCACAGCTCTTGTACATTTCAAAGAAATCCCCAAAAGGAAATTATCCAAACAACTTCTATAAAAACTGATTTTTATTTAAACCCAGCATTTTAACATCAAGGGATGTACAGTTGGAACACACTAACAGGGTATTCCTAATATGAAAATGCAACTTTCAATTTCATTTCTCAAAGGGGGAAGAGGAAGTTGTGACTAACCTTCTGAAATAATGTCAAAAGTTACACCAAATATTACGTCCTGAAAAATACTAGTTCACATACAAGTAGCCACAAGAGCCAAGACTTACAAAGAGTTTTACTGTAAAAGAACAAAAGACTCATGGAAAATAATAAACCAAACTAATTCTTAAGAGCTCCTCAAGTCTTCACATAAAAAAAAAAAAAGCAAAAAAATCACAATTGCGTGTCTTATGAAGAAATATTACAGAGACATTTCTGGACTAGCTCTTCATGATTCTGGCAGATCTATCTACAAAGATGTGAAGAGCAGGAAGGCGGCGCTCAGCCAAACATGTCCTCTCTGTCAGCGTTGTAAATCTCGCCCTCCTGCAGCGAGGCGAAGTTCAGGAAGTGCGAAGGCCGATGGACTTCATGGTAGAACTCTTTGGGGTTGGACAACTGCAGGTCGTACTTCATGTTAGGATCGTGGCGCACACCTGTTGGAAAAATTAATTAATTGCATCAGTTCTGGAAAAAACAGAGTAAATGAAAAGAATGAAAAATTGTTAAAAAAAAAAAAAAAAAAACACTAAGGAAACCAACCCATAAAGTTGTAGTTCCAGGAGACTTGGCCGGGAACCATGAAAAAGCCCAGGAAGCGATCAGAGAGCAGCATCTGGACTCTTTCATAGTGGGATGGAAGGTAGCCTTTTGGGTTGTTGCCTTTGTCGGTGTTCTGGCGACCCCACTCATAGCCGCTGGGGGTCAGCTTGTAGGCTGTGAGTGTGCATGAACCAGGTGTGAAGCTGAAACAAAATACAAAAGCCTGCAAGTCAGAAAACTCTTCACTTTTTACAATCTATACCAGGGTTCCTTTATATTTTTGTATCTAAACACACATTTTTCAACAGTTTTAAACTCTCTTTTTGCTCTGAACTGAAACCTACCTGCAAGTGATGATGATGGTCTTTTCTCCATCCCATGACGGGTTATCAGCCATGATCTTAGCGTGGGTCGTAACGTCCTGTGGGGACAGCTGTGGGGACTCATTCGGCTGTGTGTGGATCCAGCCAAGAGGCTCCATTTCCTGATCAAACACAATACAGTTTTAAACTTAACAGATAAGATGCATATAAATTCGAGAGAGCAAAATGTGTATAGTGTCGTTACTTTAAGATATTCATGAGACGGCAGCTGGTTGGGGAGGTGGACAGTCTGGTGTGTCCCCCACTGAGGTACCATGACGATACAACGGATCTCCTTCACCTGGGGGTTGTCTGGTGGGCTGGTGCCATACAGGTAGCCTGCAATCTGTAGCAACAATAACAATTTTCATTCAGAGACTCGGTAAGATTGCGGAGCAAGAGGCGATTGACTACAGGGCTGTTCAGGGGGTCGTACCTGAGCCCGCAGATCTGAAATGCAAATGAACTTCTTGAGGACGTTCTTGGGCAGGATATAGGTGTAACCCGTCTCCTTAATGTCATCGGAGGACACATAGATGTGGTTGGTTCGGAGATGGAGGTTGGCAGCAGATATGGCCCTGATTGAGAATTAAAGTCAAACGATAAAAAGACATCGAAGTCGTCTTACAGTTGGCTACTGTGGAAGACTTCAGCTAACACCTTCCCATTAAAACTTCAAACAAACCAATGTTTCCACATACCTGACTCTCCACTCAGTCTTGGAAGAGAAGGTCTGCGTCTCGTAGTTAGAGGTAGTGGAGGTGATGATCTCATCTCCATGTTTGTTGACGGTGCGGGTCTGTGTGGCGGTGAGCTGCGACTGCTCTTTGGTCTGTTTTTCGATCTCGGCGATCTGCTGACGCTGCTGAGACGGGGCTGAGATCTCCATACCCAGGATGATGTCACGGATCTCAGACTGAGTCAGGGAGGCGACGTTCACGCTGCACACAGACAAAACAAGCTTTAACTACAAAATACAATCTCTGCTTCTTCTGAGTTACAAAATAACTTGAGCCACATTCTGAATAAAGTGAGCAGAACAACTCTTACTTGTTCTTCTTGCCATAATCGGCCAGAATGAGATCTTTAAGTTGAACTTCCACCTTGATCCACTCCTCATCCGTGAGTGTGGGCCAGATGTGATGGGGCTCAGTGATTGTGGTTTTATCAGGTTTCAGGATCACCTTGGCGCGGTCGTTGTTGACGTGGAGCGCTCTTAGGATCAGGATGAGACGGGAGAAGGCCTGGATAGGGAGCAGAGAACCAGGCAGGCTTTTTACACAGGAAAAGTCAGTTTGTTCTAAAACATCAAAACTGTCTGCAATAGTATTTGGTTGGACAAAGTAAAGTCAATAAACATTGCATGCGTTCTAAGAGGCTGAACTCACAGTGTAAGACGAGATGGTCTTCAGCCAATCATCGTAGAGGTTGAACAGCACCATCTGTGGCTCTGTGGCCTTCAGGATCAGGTCTCCAAACTTTTCCACCTTCAGACAAGCCTGGAAGGGCAGCTGTAACTCTGAGCCCTTGATCACGATGTTGGGGAAGTCGAGCAAGTGGACCTAAGCAGAGACAGCGAGTTGTAAAACACAATTTCCACCCATAGAAAATGATTCTTAAAGAACCAGTCAAAGAGCGGAAGGTCTTGCCTCCAGAGGGTCCAACATGCCCTTCCTGGTCACAATGATCTGTTTTGGCTGCTCCTCCACGGGGAGAGAGCGGATCAGGGCAGCAACTTCTTCAGCTGTTTTCCATTTGGCCAGCTGCAAAGAAAAAAAAAGTATGTTATTTTTCATAAATCTAGCATTTCATAACTACTGAAGATTGTCTATAAAACGGCCCTATGTGTGATGCCTCCCCTTTAAATGGAAAAAAAATCTAAATTTTGTCATTTAATTGTAGTTGTGATACAGCAGAAAACAGAACTTAACCCAAAGTTCTAGAAATCCAAGATTATTTCTTTGCTTTTTAATGTTTTAAAGTTAAAACTGAAATAAAAACTCCAGACCAAATTAATTTCTAAAACCAGAACAAAATCCACAGATAAAAGCCAAGAGGTTTTCACCTGTCCCAGACGTTTCTGTCCAGCCCACACAGATGTGTGGATGATCTTGAGGAACAGTTGGCCTGTCCTGGGGTTGAAGATGAAAATGGCTCCATTGATGGGCTTTGTGGTCAAGTTTCCTTCGAAAGTCTGTGTTCACAAATTAAAATAATAAATGTGACGATTCAAAATCCATTTATCTAAATTTCAACACTTATTTCCTAACAATTCTGACCTTGTGGATGGTGACTCTGTACACGTTCGTGTCGTCCACAAACCAGATGATCTGGTTGGAGAAGAGTTCTCCGTAGTTCTGAGAGGACAGGTACGGTTCAGTGGGCTCTGAGGAGTACAGCTGCAGACCTTTGCGGATGCGCTCTCTGAGCACATACAGAGCCGGGTTGGCCTTCATGATCTTGGCCATAGCCTGCTGGATCAGAGGCTTGCTGCCAGGGAACCAGTTACCATAGGCACTGGATGAAAGCAGACAAAAGGTAACGTTAGATACACTTGTTCTTTGCCTGGAAAAAAAAAAAAAAAAATCAGTAAGCCTCCTAAAATGGTCTGGGTAAATATTTACATTATGGTATGGCAACTGAAACTAATCGCCGTATTGGACAACTTGATCATTTCCAATAATCCCAGAAAGTGCTAGATCTAAGAAATGATTATAGTAGCGAACCACAACTACCAGACCATAATCTCCTGGTGACTGGGATCGTCAGTGAATAATCCTAACACTACATTTCATAAAGATAAACCAGTGTGAGCCAGGAAACACTGCCTTAAAAACAAACACTGTCTTTCAAGGATTCCACAGGATGGATATGGACTCTGAAGCAAAGTTTTAGTAATCATGACCCAAACAATGGACACCTGTGCAGGTTGTAAGCCAGGTCAATGGCAATGAGCACTCCGGTGGGGGAGGGGTAGATGCTCATGTTGTCTGTGGTGTAGTCCAGGAACTTGGCTCTCGCGTAGCGCTCAATGTCGTGCGAGTCGTAGTCGCCCCATCTGAGCTGAATGTCAATCCAGTACTTCTGTGTGGTGGTGCTGTCCATCACATCCCTGAAGAAGAAGGTCAAAGGTCAGGTTTACTTCCATGCGGAAAGGATTCCAGTTCGCATTTAGATAAGAGTTTTCTCATTAAAACCTACTTTGAGTCAGCGAGCAGAGACGGACGGGACACGTTCCACTTGTAAGATGCAAACAGGAGGATGTCTGCACAGGACGAATTCATCTTGTAGGACTTCCTGGGATGGATGGTCTCCTTCTGCACAGTTTCGATCTCCAGAGCATCGAGCTCCTGGTCAAAAACCTGAGACCCAGAAAAGGATAACAAATTAAATATCCAACAACTGACACTTTCGTTCTGCTGTTTCATTGGTGGATATATGACTCCTAAATGCTGGGAACCAACCTGACAGAGATCCATGACGATGCTCTCGTGAATCTTCTGCCACAAGTGAGCCCTGAAGATCTGAATGAGGGAGATCTTCAGCGTGGGGATCTTGCCGTGCATAAAGATTCCTGTCAAGTCGAGCTGTACTTGGAAACCCACGTACACCTGGAGATGAGACAGAAAAACTAAAGTTAGAGCAGACATTCACATCTAGTCGACGAGCTCATTTACAACCAGATAACTGTACTAACGTTGGCTCTGTTGATGGTGGGGGACCACCACAGAGTGAAGCGACGATTCGGGATTTGGTTCAGACCGGACCTTTGGGCGTTCGTCAGCTTCTTCCATTTCATCGACTCTTCAAAACCACTGGCCTTTTCCCTAAAGCAAAGATTAACCGTTTATAGAACTGTAATGAAGTAAAGACGAGCCACAATGCAAGATCAAAGAATTAAAGCAATGGACAACCTTGAAATAGTAAAGAAGCTGTTCTAAGTAGCTTCTATTTCAGTGGTCGATCAAATAACCCATAACCACTGTTAGTGGTAAAGTGAACATACCAGAAGAGACCCTCCCAGGTGGGGAAGTAAGTGCCTTTGAAGAGTGTGTGCTCCAGGATGCCCTCCACGCCACCGAGAGCTTGGATCATGTCTGTGCGGTAGTTGTTCAGGTTCCACAGCTTGCCGTCGTGCCTCTGGTGGGTCCACCAGAAAGGATTCTGTTTCAGCACCTGAACTCAGGAGAGAGACAACATGTTGGAGAAGCTTTCTTTCTTTTTTAACACTTGACACAAGTTAATATTTCTAGTTTCCCAATCAACTCTATTGTACCTGATACTGTTTGAAGTCTGTCCTGACTCTCCAGCCTTTGTCATAGGCCAGAGTGTGTCTGTCCTTCTGGAAAAGTGTGTTGATTCGAGGTATTCCTCTGTCCCACGAGTCCTCCAAATCCTCCAGAGTGAGACGCCTGGAGCCAAAAAATTAACATTGTAGCACATTCAATTTCAGCAAAATTCAAAGTAGACTCTCAGAACAGGCAGCATCATGAAGGCCGAGAAACAAAACAGAAAGGTTAGGGATAAAGTTACATTTCATACAGGGTCTGGTAATAAAACAATATTCCAGATTTCAAACATTTCATTGAACACTAAACTGATCTGAAAATGGCTCAACATTTTCCAAGAATTCAATTTGACTACACTGACACGCAAGGGCATCTAGTTTATATACTTTGTTAAGGCATAATAAAATCTTTCTAATAAAGAAAATTTGGTTCAGACAAATGACCTTGTCAGTCAAGAGTTTACCTGTTTTGGGCAATGGCCTCCTGTCTCTTGAGGGCGTACTCGGCCCAGACTCTCTGGGAGTCGATGAACTCACTCTCCCATGGCTGAATGTAGCGGTACAAGTTAGGAATGAGCTGATCTTCTTCATGACTCATTCCAGACCTGAAGTGGGTGATCCCCACGTCTGTCTGCTTGGACCACCTGGCGACCAAAGACGCAACCAAATGAGTCAGCTGTTCAGGAATAGCGAGCAACCTGCTAGAGATGATGTCCCTACCGCAAGTCTGACTGTGGGATGAGAACGTGACCCATGGACAACATGCCAAGACCGCCCAGCTCTTTAGGAGTGTAAAAGACAACCGGAGGGAAACGACTAGGCATTTTAGAGTTCAGCCCGATCTTGATACGGGTCTGGATCTTGTTCTCGCATTTCACTAGAAGGTCCAGCAGCTCCTGTGTGTTGACCACAGCCTCACGGAAGTAGGTCATCAGACCGATCAGAGCCGTGTTCCATTTGTTCACGATCTGAACGCATAAAACATATATACTCAGATGATTCCTCCCTTTCAGTGAAACTGGCAGCTACCACAGTAGCTTGTGACTACAAAGACTAACCTTGGTGAAAGTGGTGGATCCAGAAGCCATGAGAATCTGGCGCACTCTGTTGTGGAAGCGCTGCATGGATTCATCATCCACACGCAGGAAACACTGGGCCGTCCTTTCTTTAGTGACCTGCATCAGAAAACACAAGATGCCTTCAGAATCATCGGAAAGAGACAATCCAGGACTGGTGAGCTTCTGAATTCTTCCCCACCTCATTCTGCAGGTTCCAGACGCCATCTTTGTGAGTGAACTCCTCATAGCTGGTGCGGCACTTTGGAAGGATGCGGCACTCGAAGCCACACATGTTGAACAACAGGTTGGGGTTGTCTTTGCTGTAGACCGACACAAAGCTGTTCTCCCACTGGACTGTGGTCACAGACCTCGGCAGGCGGTTCTTGATGTCCCAGAAGACTGCTCGTCCGCTGAGGACATCAACAAGAGGCTTCAACTCTACTGCCGTCTTGTGAAACAAATCTATTTTCACAAACATCCAACTGATTATTTAAGGGTAAACTTACAGGTTAACATCGTGCTTCATCAGTCTCATGCGGGCGTCACGAGGCCAGCACTTCTTGTTGTTGTATCCCACGATGTTCTCGTTGTTGGGGTCCGGGTGCTCTGTCAGGTACCGCTGAATCAGGTCTCTGGCCTCATCAGCAGAAAATCTGCAGAGTAAAAAAAAGTTAATACAAGTTAAAAACTCCTACAGATTTCAAGTAAAGCAAAACGATATAACCTGAATGCAACTGCCCTGTGTTGATCTGTCCCTACCTGAAGAAGATGTGAATGCGGTCGATGTAACGACAGTACAGCCTGATGGGATGTGCTGATTCGGTGCTGGTGTCCTGGAAACTCAGGAAGTCGTTTGGCATCTGGGGTGGTCCGGCCATCTCGCTGGCACGGTGCAAACCGAGCACCAGCAGGTCCATCACAAGACCGTAGTACTGAACAATGAACGAGGCAAACTGGAGTCCCCTGATGATGCCGTAAGAGTTGGTGTGGTTCATGTCCTACAGAAGAGATAAAAGCATTTAACTCATCTTCCAGTACTTAATTGGCAACCATGTCCTAAAAGAATCAGTGAACAGGGTTACCTTGTAGTTTATCACCACGTTGTTCTTGGCCGTCATGTAATCAGCAATGTTGTGGTCAACGATAAGACGCAGCAGCCTGTTGAGCAAAGTCAGATCGATCTTCTCGTACATTTTCTCGTAGCGAGACTCCAGCATCACGTTGCACTCGCCCTCAGCTGTTTCCCACACGTCCTGCAAGTTGTTGATGCCTGAGGAGCAAAAAAATATTTATAAACTATTACAGGGTTCTATGAATTTTAAAATCTAAATCTTTGACTCTTTTTACATCTACAAATTTTGTGATTTTTCGAGTCATTTTTACAACATTTCAGCAGAAAACTTATGTAGCTTTAGGTTCTGGAAATCACAAAACAGCACAAAGCTGAAGATGGATTATGCCATTTGGTTAAAAAAAAAAAAAAAGTTTGGTAGTTGGAGAAACTTACATAAGCACAGTTCAAAGATCAATATTTTTCAGAAATTCACAATATGTTTATCTTGCATTAAACTCAAAGTGTCTTAATGTAATGCTTTACCAGCCATCTAATCTTGACCTGGTATAACAATGTTGGGTGAAAATATTTTAAAAAAGGCTTTTTTTTTCTTTTTTTTTTAATTTTTCATCTAATGAAGCATGGAATAAAGTATGAAAATGGAAATAATTTAAATTATTTATATATTGTACATTGAAAAAATAATTTAAGACTCCGGGACTCTGATGTGAACAGCACCTTGGCACCACTTGTAGACCAGAAGCGGTGGAGGTTCAGTGTCAGCTGGTTTGATCCAGGGAGGGAAAAGCCGCCTCTTGTCTGCCTCATACCACAGGTACTGGTCCAGGTACGCATCTGTGATCTTCTCCAAGGGCTCCACGTCGTACACAGGCACCAGGTGGCTGTACAAGTCCATGAACTCGATACCAACCTGCACAAAAAGGAAATACTCAAAGTCTGATAAAAGATATCACACTCAGTAACAAAGCTTTTACCAAATTACATTTAAGTTTTGGTTTAGAAAGACATCAAGACAGACTTCAAAACTATTTTACAGGAAACTACTTGTTTTTTCCTACCCTTCCACACACCGACCATAATAAATTCTACAATTTTTGTAACATTTTGAGGTTGAAGCTCCCTGCCTTCAAGAAGAAACATCTCTAAACTGTCTCCACATTTCTTTATGCTGACCTCTTTGAAAGCTCTCTGTGTGAGCAGGTGACGTTTGATCCTGGAAAGCGCCTCGTGCGGGTTGTCGTAGGCCTGCTCTATCAGCCCCAGTTCCTCCCTCTGACTCTGATTCAGACGAGATTTCACACTGCCAGACACAAAAACAGACATGGAAAAAATATTAAACGTTGAGGCAGAAAACACAATTACATATAGTAGATTGTAGTCATGAAATGAAATTACCTGTATGCCTCTTTGAGCCTCTCTAGAGCCAGGATCAGCAGCTTGGTGTCGTGTTTGTAGGAAAGCGGGGGGAAAGGTATGGGAGAGAAGCGCCGACTCTCCAGCCAGTGCACAGTGGTTGTGTAAATGGCCACAGCCTCTTCTGCAGTGATGTAAGGTCCGTCCTGGTGGCAGAAAATACACGAATCAAGATCCATTTTAGTGAAAACAAAACTTTCACTGAAATGTTTTTGGATATTTGCTATTAATCAATGCACTAGATTGTAAATATCTTTTGAATATATGAACCGTGAAGAAGCTAACTGCTCATGCGGCCAGCGACATGAAATCCACCATTCATTTTTATATTCCTCCAGTTCTTACGCACAGGCAAGCTCACCAATGCAAGTGCGCCTTTGTAAGAGGACTTCAAATTAAGTTATCTGTCATATTTCCTAACTGAGGAGTCTGTCAGAAACTCATTTATCCAATGAGTGAGTACAAACATGAGAAGAAACAAAGTTCCTCGGTGCTGAGAGAGTTTAAATGAAGAGGTCACCTTCAGATAGTTGTGCTGTCTCTCTTGCTCAGCCTTCAGGTACAGACGGGTCAGCCGGCCCAGGTTCTTCTTGCACACCGTTTTGTCCACAGTGGCTCCACGGCGAATTCGCTCTCTGTTGTAGTGAGCCGTGTTGGTCCACCAGTCAGCTTTGGCCTTCACGTATCGCAGGATCATGTTCTCAATGGGAGTTGGGAGACCAGGCACCTAACAGTTTGGGGGGAAATTACCTATTTTATTCATTGTTGTAATACATAAAAATGTGCTTATGTACTCAAAATAATCACAAGGTTCTTAACATGATGCAGATTTTTAGGAGTAACATGTAAAAGTTCATATTAGTCAACATGCTGTCAGATTTTACAATTTCTTCTTTTTTTTTTGAAGTAACAGTTTCTCAAATGACAAATTCAATTTGGATAATGAAGAGTGAGAAATGTGGAGATGATTAGGTCAGATGATTTTTACCTGGATTCACCTGAAACTCAAAAATCCAATCTTTTTCCTCACAAGTGAGGAAAAAGATTGGATTTTTACAGACAGTTGGAATTTTGGTGTGAATACCTTTACTCGGTAAAATTGACTCAATTCTGGTATATTATAGTTCTTCAACACTAACGGAAATGCACTGAAATCAGCAGCAGCAGATTTTGTTTGTGTTTTGAAAACTCTTGTATCTTTTGCTAATTACCTGGCAACCCCAGACATGTCTATGAAACACTGACCTTCCATGGGATGTTGGCCTTCCAGCACCTCCAGGACTCACTGAGGTGCTGCAGGATGGTTCTGGCCTTGTTCTGTTTGATGCCTTCAGGCATCATATCCAGGATGTCGTGCATCACTGCAGCCCGCAGCTCCAGGTCAAAGTGCGACTCCACGCGCTGTTTGGTCACAGTCTTGGCCACGCCCTTGGAATGACGTCCTGTTGAAGAAATTTAACAGTATTTTGGTGTTGCTCACACATTTCCTCATCTTTAAAATCTGAATGTGGGCACAACAGCAAACAAATGTTAAAACGATGCCTGACCTTCGAACTGCCTGGCCAGCAGGTTCCCGAGCCACCTCTCCAGCAGCGGAGTGATCCCCCGCATGAAGAAGAGCCACACTCTCCAGCCAGGAGACCAGAAGCCACAGCCTGGCCCTTTGCCCACAGGACCCTGATGACAAATTAGAGTGTAAAGAATCTCCATAGTTGATATTCTTGATATTAAAATCACCTTGTGTTCAGAAACACTGGCACTACATGGTGTGTTTACTCACAGTGTTAAAGCGGTAGTAGACGAGATGCTTCAGGTCTTTGCACATGCGGATTTGTCTCATCAGCTTGTACTTGTAGCGGTACATGCCCGTCAGCTGTCCCACGTGTGCAAAGATGTACTGCAGACCGTCAGCCAGCTACCAAACAAAGACACAAAATCAAGCATAAGATCACCATCAAAAAACTAAAAAGACCAAATCAAACAAGGCTTAGGCGCTGGTTTCTTGTATCAGAACAAACCAAAGTTTTACATTTGAAAGCTGCTACAGTTTTTTAATAATGTGTCAATAAATTAGAATTCTAGTTTCAAGATAGCAGAGAAAGACCAGTCCAAAAGGCAACTACTTTCTTTTGGTATTTCAAGTAATTAAACTGCAACAATTGTGCACAGATGTGCACTGCGGCTGAAAATGTGCATCTAGAAAAGTGGATAATCCAGTTTACAGTTCAAGCTTCAAATTAATGCAGAACAAATAAGGAAACCTTTAAACACACCTGAAAGGCATCAACATTTCCCAGTCTGTACTGCACATGGCTGTCCACCACCAGCTTGCTCAGACGTAGCACCTCTCTGCACAGATGGAAGGCGTTGCCGAACCTGGACTTCTTTCTCTCCTGTAGGGTAGAAACATGTACAACGCTACAATTTACACAAAATACTGTAGAATTCAACAAACTCCACCAGATCTGACTACGCTCCAAGCATTCCATATAACATTGATACGATAGATGGATCTGTGCAGAAAACTGCACCTTTGTGGTGAGCGTCTTGACCGGCTTCAGGTTGAAGTTGTAGTCCAGATGCAGGTAGTTGAGGTTCTTACGATGAATGAGCAGATTGAGCATGTTGTAACCCTGTCTGCAGACCTGCAACCCCACCTCCACCCAGTCCAGCTTGGTGGACTGGAAGAACTTTGTCGCCTTAAAGGAGCGGAACAGGTACCTGACAAAAAAAAGGAGAGACAAAAACTTTAAACAAAATAACAAATGGCAATTACATTGCTTCAAATTGAGATGAAAAATGAACAGGAAATCAAAGTGATGGCAACTGATGGTCACCTCTTCTTCTGAGCTTTGGGGGGTCTGTGTTTGAGAGCGTTGAGTACATAGTACTTCAGCAGTTTCTGGTACGACACACGTACTTTCACCGGCTGTCCTGCAGGGCAATGCTCTCGGTACCTGAAAAATTATTTACACTAGTTTCAAGTTTCTCAAAAAATATATTACATGAGCTGAATCAAAACATTTTTTTCTTCTTTAAAACACAGTGGTTGTTAGCGCACCAGTTTTTGACCAGGGGGATATCGATGGCGCGTCTTGTGCGGCCAGAACGCAGGTTGAAAGGTCTGGGGGCCCAAAGCAGAGCGATGCCGTTGGCTGTGTTGTCAGTGTAGAGCGGCGTCTCTTTCAGGAACGGCTCCACGAATTCTGGAAGCTCAAACTCCTCATCATCATCAGGGAGAGGCTCCTGGCTCTGAGGAATTAAGAAATTTGTTATAACGGTTTCTGACTTTTAAAGGACTCAGGAGAAAAGGGAGAATAAGAAGGAATATCTGAATGACAAGGAGTACTCTGCAGCTGCAGACAGGAATAAGATAGTCACCATTCATGTTACTATTCCCCTTGTTGTTACGCACATGCAAGCAGGCCAATGCAAGTGCGCCTTTGTAAGAGGACTTTTTAATAAAGCGATGATTTATTTATCATCCAGAGCAAAACGAAGATGATAAATCACAAACCTTGACCGAATGTCTGTGAGAAATCGGGTTGATCAACGGATCAAAGTAGAACGCTGGAAGATCTGGGTCCTCAGTCTTGATAAATACCACATTGGGTGTGTGGTACCTGCAGAAAAACAGATATTAGAACTTAACTAGCACAATACCTAAATCGTAGCAAAATGTAACATAGCAAAATGTATGTATCAACACAAGAGAGGAATGCAGTCAAACATGTTTAGTTCTCACCAGGTAAGGTGCACATGGTGCGGCAGGTTGTTGTACAAGTAGGGGAAAGCAATCTTGTACTCGGTCCTGATGGGCTGCCGGATGATGATTTTGTTGATGTCGTTGAACTCGTTCCAGTCTTCATCCCTGCAGAGCAAACAAACAGCTAAAAATGAGCGGTGAGGGCCTCTGTACGTTTTACATCTCTTTCTTTTTCTGATTTCTTTGAACATTTCACCTGGTTGGGTTGCATGTTCTACAAACTATGAACCACCACAATGTTGACGTTGACTTAATTCACACCCAAACCCAGTTTAAAGCTCTGATCTAAGGTCTTGGTGATATACAAAAAAAAACAACAAAAAAACAACAACACAAAAACGCAAATTTTACCATTTGAGAAAATCTTAAGAGTGTTTATCTGTGGCTTCTCTCAATAGACAAATACATACATTTGACAGGGAAAAAAAATTTTTACTTCATACTCTACAAACTACAAAATGCCCTGAATGCTTTGTTTTTCTGCAAAAAAGACAAATGCTATAAATGTTTGAGTTGTCTGTGAAACTTTTCTTTCCCCAACATGGGAAGAAAGGAATCTCTGGCTACTGATGAAGCAAACAACTTCACTGAACTGTTTTTGATCAATTAATGACACTTGATTAGAAATTTTAGGTTCACAGTGCATAACACAACAACATACAGTCTGGGGCTTAGTAGAAGCTACTTACTGAAGATTAATGTCTCTGACAAGTGGCTCAAACTTTGGTCCTCCTGGGATGGCCATGTTCAAAGCTTTTGAAGTGAAGAAGGCCTTCAGGTCAAACAGATAAAAGTAATTAAAGTCCACTAAATCTGTTAGAAGCTGATTGGCCAAGCGATACAGTGTCGACATCATGGGGAGCGTGAACTGCCAACGACGGTAGGTGGTGCCATTCACAAACCTGAAAGATAAACGTCAAAATGTTTTAAGACTTTACATCAAGCTACAGCTAAATTTAAAACTTTAAACAAACGAAGGCTCACTTGGGATTATCTTTGAGGGGCTGGTGCTCATAGAACCACTCCACGACTGAAGAATCTTCCTCAGGATCGAGCTCCATCTGAATGGCCTCCAGAGGTTCCACATCCAGGATGTTGTCTGCGTAGTCCAGCGGTGGCTCTTCATCATCAAATGGCGGAAAGCGCATCCTCTTGAAGTGTCGTCGGTCACGCTTCTCACGACGCATCATGATCCACATGGTCCTGACATTTTGTGGGGAATAACACATTTAATATATATATTTAAAATAAAGTAAACAAGACATGCACACATCTTTCAGGTGAACAATTTAATAAAAAGGGCACAAAGTGAGAACATGGATGCCCAAATCTCTCACCCCCACTGGGCAATGTAGACGGGCTCTATGACCCAAGGGATTTCATTCACAAAGGAAATGGCTCCGGTGATGTGGTAGAGCACAGGGACGTCTCTGATCTGCTCCCAGGGCATCGGCATGTTTTCCAGAAGCTTCAGCACTGCGTGAGGCATGTACTTAAGAGCGCTGCACAAGAACAAATAAACACAATCAGATCCAGAGAAGCTGAAGTCCAAAGTATCAATCAGCATAAGAAGGGAAAAACCTCAGTCTCATTTTAAAGTGCAACTTCAGTACGTTAAAAAACTTTCAGAAAACTCTGAAAGAGTCTTACCCTAGGTAGACTCTTTTGTCATGGCGAAACTTTCTATTGGTCATGTCTCCATGGTCCCTTATGATCTTGCGGACGTGCTCAGGAGGCATGTCTTCCTTCTGGGCATCCACAAAGCCAAACTTTCTTTTCTCTGCATAGCGTTTGGCCTGCAGCTGCTGCCATTTCCTTGCTGGAAACACCATTATCAAATACTTTAATAATTATTTTACAAATGTTCAGAAAGTGAAACCAGTCTAGATTTGATATAATATTTTCTAGAAAAAAAAAAAGAAAAAAAAAAACCTTTTTCCTGGAGTTTTTCCTCAGACATGTAATCTGGAATAGGCGCTGGAGCGGGAACAACGGGGGGTACGCCTGGTGGAACACCAGGGGGGACAACCGGAGGTACTCCTGGAGGCACACCTGGTGGCATCCCTGGAGGGACTCCTCTGTAGGGAAAGGCAGCTGCCATGGTGCCTCACTGACCAAAACAAAAGATTAAAAGGCAAAATGATCACATATCATGACTGGGTTTTGCTTATTTAACACACATTAAATCATCAAATAAGCTGAACTCTATTAAATTATTAATGAATGTACTTGGTGTTGCCTTTCAGGGCACTTGATTGTCCCTTGCTAGGTTCCTGAAGTCAAGTATTTTTGCCAAGAGTTGTACCGAGCTTTTAAATTAAATTGGTGGCATAAATTATCACAGAATTGTAGTTTTTAAAGGCTAGAAATATCTTATTCAATCGCACATATTATGTAATTAATTGAACGTTTTTTAAATACTCTTTCAAATAAGAGTAGTTTGTACTGACGCATAGCTTTTGCAAATTTTAAATAAATGAAGGACATAAGTAACTCCAAACAACTGTTTATTTTTAGTCGTTTCACAGCAGTCTTTGCATCTGCATTTTCCTCCAATTAATTAAAACGATTCCATTCTAATACAGATAATTAATATAAAAGTCGAAACTCCGGGTGTTAGTTCAAAGGCAATAGAACGCCAAATTAAATTACACTACGCGTTATCCCTTTGTTTAGCATCAAGCTGAAAAGAAAAACAGTGGCTTCCTTCTTGCGGACCTTGCTAACTTCGTTAGCTCAACACGGCTTCATCAAGCGGCGCACACACAAACCATATATACAATCAGAAATGAAACGGTAACATCACCAGGAAATAGCTTACAAATTTGTCTCAATTTAATGCTTGAAAATTAAAAACCACTAAACATTCACTTTGCTGCGAACCAATGTCAGTATTTAGATAGCTAACCGCAGGCCCAACATGTTACAAGTTAAATGCTAGCTTGATGCTAACGCTTGGACAGTGGCTAACGGCTGCATGTTAAGTAACAAAAAAAAAGCTAATTAAAGACAACAGACCTCGATACTTTCGCACCAAGTGCAGTTTTTGTGTTATAACAGCTTCTGACCAGTCAGTAAAAGCTTCTACAACATATCTCCCAACTCGTGTCCGACCGTATAGTGCTTTTTTTCCGCTTCAGCGTCGCAACGAGCTGAACCAGTGCACGACGGTTTCCACACGATTAACGCAGCTCAGAGGAATTCTCAGATACTACTTACGCAAAGTCGAGCGATTCCGAAAACGCAATGAGATCCCCTCTACGCAAAAAAGAAGCGCAAACGTAGAAAGAGCGCTGCTTTGAGAATGCAGATTTGACTTCCGGTGCAGTACTGCCCCCCACGGTCTTGGAGTACATATTACACAGGCTTGAAGGAGATTAGATTCCAGTTTAACCAGACAAAAGAACAAAACAGAGGATAAACTATAATGGGTAGGACTCTGTACACAGGCGTACAACCTTATTAAAGCAATCAAAGCGTTATTCTTTTGTTATGACAAAAAAAACCCCGTTTTAACTCTTTTTTAAAGTATTGTTTTTGTCCACTGAGTTCATTTCTATGAGCCCATTTTAGTTAACTTTTATATGTTAATCTATATGTAAAACAAACGTATTGGTTCTTTTGTAAAACATTTATGAGGAGCAGGATTTTTTACATTAGCTTTCTAATTCTAATAACCTGGTGTTTTATTCTTTTTCTTTTTTAAAATCTATTTACGATTTCTTACTTCTTTTACGTTGTTATTATTCTGACGCAGCACAAGAAACATTTGCAGTGCTGCACATTGACAATAAAGTTCTATGTGCCACTAGGAATGAGGAAAATGTTAATACACATCACTTTACATTTTTCTTTCAACGAGGAAGATATTACAAAAAAAAAAAAGCCTCTGTTGGTTCTTAATCAAAATGTTTTCTTGCATACATTTACTGATGGAATCCTCATAATCCAGTATATATTTTTTCTTCTTCTGCAATATTCTATAAGACAATGACGTCTGCGTGTTGGAGCTCTCATTCTGAAAAGTCAAGGCGGAAACGGAACTGTTCTGACCTCAATGTGGGTTTTATTGCCCAGTGCTGCTGTTTTTCTGGAAGTTTGTGATTGTGTTTATAAACCGGGATGTTGAAAAGTGACGACGTGCGGGAGAACGTGAAGGTACTTTAGTGTTTGTTGTGGATCAGACCCAGAGCGGTTTTGTCCTCCTTCCATTTAACACTTTTTCCAAATGTTTTTTGGACGTTACATAATCGCTGCTTATTGCCGTTTGATTCTTATTACAGCAGAGGGTTTGTTTTCTTTGTAAGTTTTGCTTTGTGGATCTGCACATTTAATACGGCGGGCAAACACATCTTTATGGTGCATAAAACTATCCTAAATTTAATTGCACAATTTTTACATTCATTTTACTAATGCCATTTATTTTGTTGTGATCATTGGAAGCAAAATTAAATAAAACACTAAATAAACCTGTTTCTCTGCAGCTTTAACTCGGCTTTAAATTAATTTGCATTAAAAAAAAAATGCAACCAAGAGGATGTTTAGGATCATTTGTGTCTTAAAAATTGTGTGCCTATTCAGAAGTACTATGGCTGTCGCTTGGAGTCTTCCTGCGACTTGCAAACCAGTGCTACTTCCTGCAGTTTGAACTGCGGCAACCTGCCAAGGAGCTTAACAGAGGCCCTACGTCTGATTCACCCTGAAGTCATCAAAAGGTACTCCTGCTTAAAGCCAAGTCATGATGACAGTGCATTTTCATGGGAACATTCTGTGTAAGGATAAGCCTTGAGCTTTACTATATAAAACGAGAAATCCCAAAGAACTTGCAAGTGTAATTGCAGCAACAGGCAGTTCAACAAAGCGCTGACTCAGGTGGGCCAATACAAATGCACAGCAGACTTTTCAGATTTGTCATTTGTGTGAAATGTTTGAAAGCTACCCTCTTAACTCCACTGCACCTTTATGCATTACTGGTCTCTCACAAAAAAAACAAATCCCAATGAAATACAATGACATTTGTAACTTTGAAGGGAACACATGGAAAAGATCAAGGGACATAAAGAAGACACTCTATAATTCGATCGCTGATACCCTTGTCCAGATTCTTCGGATGCGGCCTTCCGTTTCCAGCGAAGCTTGAGGGCTGCAGAGTTCTGGACCTCGGTAGTGGATCGGGACGAGATTGTTTTGCTTTCAGCAAGCTTGTTGGGCCGAGTGGACACGTGACGGGCATCGACATGACAGAGCAGCTGGTGAGACGCACTCGTCTGAGCCCGTCACACCTCCTCCCGGTGCTTTCTCTGTAGCTGATTCGGCCATGTTTCTGTAGATCACGGCGTCCCGCCAGTTTGTGGAGTATCATCAGAAGAAGTTCGGCTACAAGGAGCCCAATGTCTCATTTATCCAGGGATACATGGAAAAGCTGTGCGAAGCAGGGATACAGAGAGACTCGATGGATGTTCTGATGTAGGTTAAGAGTTTAGCTTTGATCCTTTTAGCCGATTAAAGTGATCTGATTGATAACGGAGGATGATCTCTTTTTTTTTTTTTTTCCAGCTCCAACTGTGTGATCTGCCTCTGTCCTGATAAAAGAGCAGTGCTGCAACAAGCCTACGATGTTCTGAAGGTGAGTTTAAAGAGTTACTGCATTAATATGTGCAACTTGACTCCGCTTTATATGTCTAACTCTTCCTCCTTTTTAACAGGTCGGAGGGGAGCTGTACTTCAGTGACATGTACGCCAGCAGTGTCGTTCCAGACCACATGAAGCAGGATCCAGTTCTGTGGGGTAAAAGTTACAACACCAAAGTGCATCGTCGCACGCAAAACTCCCACCGGTGAGAATCACATTCATCGGTTGTTCCAGGGGAGGGAATGGGCGGCTCTCTGTTCTGGAAAGATCTCATCTCGCTGGCCCACAGTGTGGGCTTCAGCACGCCACGTCTGGTGTCGGCAAGCCACATCGAGGTCCACAACATCCAACTCAAGGAAAAAGCAGGTAGTAACAGGAAACTTCGGGCAGCACCGAAACTCCTTCTAAGCTCTTCGTTTCTCAGGTGACATCAAGTATGCCTCAGGAACCTACCGGCTCTTTAAGTTGCCGCAGCAACCAAGGAGGTCAGGTGCCGCTGTGATCTACCAGGGAACCATTCCCGACTTTCCAGATCAGCTGGACTTTGATTCTTTGCACTCTTTCAAGGTGAGGAGGTCAGGAAAAAAAAAAAAGCTGTCTTATCGATATTTACTCTGACATTTATTAACAGGATGTTAATTAGTCTCACAAAACGAAAATAGGTATCAGGTTCTGCCTTAATAACAACGGTTTGTTTGTTTTGTCTTTTTCTGTGCAGAAAGATGTGGAAGTGGCGGTAGACGCAGAGATGACAGCAATTATCCAGGCTTCCAGATTCTCTTCGGATTTTACAGTCAGGATGTTGGATGAGCATAAGTCTGATTGTGAGCCAACACCACAGGTAACTCAGAGTATGACTTTGTTTTGGTTAAATGCTGTAAATCTATCATTCTAGGTCCACAGTGCATCAAGAAAACATGTTTTGGACTTTGCTGTCTAAATGTATAACATATTTTTACTATCCATTTTATGACCTAACAGCATTGTGGTGTAATTTTTGCTTAAAGATAAACCATCATCGTTGTCGGGCTGTATTTCAATAATTGTATTCTGTATTCATAAAAGGTTTTTTATGATTTCAAACATAATGTGACAAAAAAAAAAAAAGCAGAAATATTATCCTTTAAGATGCATAATAATGTGACTAGTTATTGATTATCTTTTTCAGTACTGTCACCTCAACCCATTCCTGCTGGCTGACCGATGGGGGTCCTCTATGAAGCAGTGCTCCAAAATGTCCAGATAAAACAAACAGGCAGCTGCAACCTGCTGAGGAGAAAATCCTACATGCGTTTAATTTTATTTTAACAATGTTAAATTCTTGAAATTTTATTTGTTCCAATGAGTACTAATATCTGTGAAGGAATGAATGAAGTGGGGTTTGAGTTTGCTAACTGGCTACAAAACGTCACATTAATACATTGCGTAGATGGGGAAAAGTAAAATAAATAACATTTAGAAATTGTAATAGATTTTGTAACAGTGAGTGATCAGAGTGATACTGTGAAGAGAAAATCAAGTCTGACAGCTATCAAGAAAAAATAAAGGCATAAAATATTCCAAGTTGTTTTTAAAACTTGATCATAGAGTGAATATTTTTCATTCATTCACTACGGCTTGAACTCTAATGTTAATATTTGGTTTTTATTGCAACACAAATTTAATGCAGAACTGGATTATAACTGCAGGTTGAGATTTTGTGTGGATTCTTCTGTCTGTCTGTCTGTCTGTCTGTCTGAGAAATGACTAAATGACTGTTTTACCAAAACAGATTTGGTATCCATTCTTCAAAATCTGTTGGTTTCGCTCATCTTTTCGGGCTTGCTACTGCCTCTAGTGGCGTAGTTGTGGTAACACAACTAATCTAATTATGTTACTAAATCAGAGTACCACAAACTCTTTATTATTTACTATTAATTTTTGCATTACTGGAACCGAAAAATGTAAATTCACAAAAGAACATATCTTTTCACTTTCTTCAGGAAGTAGAACTAAGGAGCAAATTTAGAAGTACACCGAAAGCTGCAGAAAACTGCGCTGCGCTGAAGTAAATAAAAGAGAGAAGTTCAAATATATGCTGAGAATGCAACTCCTTCCTAGCGGTGAAAATATATCACAGATATCAATAGAAAATAAAAACGGGAGACCGCGGACAATATAGGATATAGCGCCCCCTTCACTTCCGGAATGGAACGGTCCCATTTCAAATAAGGTATGTGACTCCGATAGCTTTCTGTTTACTGCAGCGAGGTCCTTCTCGAAAATTCTAACCACCATACAACTCTTAGCCATTTACAGTATCCTGTTTCCTAATATCAATTTGCTAGCATAACTTATTTTATCACTCAATTTCAAACAGTTATAGTAGCCTAGGCTAGCTACGCTGACAACATGCTAACCAACGTGAAAACAACAAGTTAATGGTGGGTAACTATGGTAACCAGTGACAGTTAAAAAGCCCTCTGACTGCAGTCAGGTTGCGCGCATACGCCGTGTTAATAAGACAAGCCCGCTCTGAATATCAAACTACACGTCAATGTGACATCACTATACAACTCCAAAGGCAGAATTCTGACATCACCAGCGATTATATAGCTCGTCACACCGATCTACTTTCATCACAACCTCTTTGCAGCCGTTGTTCATACGTTCCTCTTGACAATTTATTTAGCAGTTCACTGTAAGATTTTCAACTTTGTTTGGTGCTCATTTCCTTTGGAGATTGACTCAAGCTTAACGTGAAGTCTGTTATATCTCCTACACAAAAATTAATAGAGGCATCAAAGTTTCAGTGATTGATCATCATCAGGTGTCCTACAATACCCAATGGTCGAATTATGACACCACTTAGGCCACGCCCCCTGAGAACAGGAAGTGTAATGTTTTACATTACATTAACCTTAGAAGTTATATGTAACCCCTCAGGTAATGTTTGTTGGCTTAAAACACGCAGTAAATGTAGCGTTTGTAGCGTTACTTGTGGTTATTTACAACCACAAGTAAATGCATCAATTTCACTTGTCCCTACCCTACTGGTCAGTCAACAGTAATAATAATAATAATACAAAAAAAAAAAAAAACAGTTGGCAAAGTCAAATTTAAGTAATTTGATTGGTTGTGTTGGACTCAACTGTACTGTTGCTGTGCCTGTAAGCTGCTACATACTGGCAGTCGGCCGGCAGCCGTTCATGGTCGAGGTTCGGATTATGCTGTGGACTGTAAATTTTTTTTGCTAACCAGTTGTAGCTGCTAACTTTTACTGAACATTTTGCCTGGTTTTTGGAGCCACAGAACCGAACCACGCTCAACGTTTTGCTTGTGTTTTGGAGCTGTAGATCCGAACCACGCTCATGAGCCGGAACGGGCTGTTGGACCGGAGTTGGAGCAGTTTTATTGCCCTTACTTTAAAAACTGGTAACTTGCGGTGTGGTGAGTAAGTTCCCATTCCTCGTTCTGGTTCTGGGAGCCGCCATGTTTGGAACTGCTGTTCCGAGGACGATGCTAACCGAGTCCCTCAGGCCTGCAACGTTTGTAAAGCTAACTGAGCGCTTTACTAATTCAAGAGACTGAATAGTGTGTTTGATACATCCAGTTTCATACATTCAGCCTTGTTTGTTGTTATGTATAGAACCTGTTTAAAGGCTTGTTTCAAAGAGCTCTGAGAAAATGCTAAATATCTCATTACAGATCCATTGGGGTTGTAATATTTAGTTGTAGCACTTCCTGTAATTAATACCTAATTAATGGGTGGGATTCAGCATGTGCTATTGTTCTATGTTGGGGTGTAACAGAGCATTAACTGTGCTCTGTTAATGTGCTTTGCCCTTGGTTTATTACTGACCAGTACGGTTTATTAAACTGGTACATCTGCAACTTTACAATTTTTCTGACTCATTTTAGGATAAGGTTAAAGTTGCACAGCATTTAGATCTCAGTTGTAGTAAAAGCATGTGGGCGTGGCTTAGTGTCAAACTTTGACTATTCGCTATGAAACATAAAGATTAAATAACTTCCAAATGCAAGATCACAGCTGCATCAGAATTCCTATGTCTCTCTATAGAACAGTCCTGAACACATTTCCATGGCGACTTCATAACATCACCCTAGCCCCGCCCACTTTTAACAGGCAGTCACCTGTTTTTTCTGCTGTATATTTTACTGTTATTCTATAATTTATATGGGTTTCATCATGTGAAAACTGATTTAAACCATAAGATGATGAACTCTGTGGATGCTGGCTGCTGACTGAACCGCATTGGGGTGTAGAAATGGTGAACTGCAGTCCTTCGCCATGTGCATACGATCAGCTCTAAATCACACATGGACCATCCGACTGGCGCCAAACTGGATATGTATGACCTTTGTTGACCTCTAAAGAGCACAAGAGCAATGAAATGTAATTTGACTCTACCGCGCCTCCTAGGTTAACATACCAGCTATATCTCCTCGCGAAATCCACCAATCTGCACAACATTTTTTGTGCATCGTCAAGGAGCGCCGCCGAACGCATCAATGCGTACCGCCTGGTGGACGGGCGCGGAAACTGCGCAACAGCTTCTGCGTTGGCACGTGGGCGGAGGTGCTGGAAACTGCGTGAGAGCTTCTGTGGTGGCTGGCGGTATGACCCAAATCAGATGCTTGCATTGATCTTGAATTTTTTACTGAAAATAGTGACATCGGTCCTCTGCCGGAAAAAAAAAAGCGATCAGGCAGCTTTGCCCAGCAGTGGAAAGAAGTCATTTTGGAAAATACTCCCCAAGTCAGAATCTCACACAGATGTACATTTTTTTGCTGAGAATACCGAAACCCAAAATGTTTCAATACCGGATCAAGAATGTGACGAGACGGCCCCCTTGAACAAGGAAAGTTATTCCGAGAAGGCTGTGATTTCTACAACACAGGTAGTCACCAAAGAGGAATCCATCCACCGTGGGAGACACAGGATCAAAATGGGGAGCAACATCCATCTATGGGTACACCCAAGGACAACATCCAAACGGTGAATCTAACTGAGGTTCCTGACAATCAACCGGCAGAAAATGTTGAAGGAGAGAATTCAACTGAAATTCAGAATTTGTCCCACTCTTCTGGAAAGACAGAAAGTCAAGTAAAGTGTCCATGTCTTGCCAAATTTAAGCAGTTAGAACTGGAACATATTGAAGTACAGAAATATTTAATAAAACAGCTGGATGAGATGTTTGATATAAATCAGAAACAACATGCTGAACTGAAACAGCAGAAAGATCTAATTAGGAAGCTATACTCAGAAAGAAGACACAGGAAGAATTCAGTGGTTTCTGTTCAAACTCAGACATATTCACAAGACCACTTAAAGCAGAAAAGAGTCAATTATGAATCTGCTTCAGTGCAAACGACATGGACATCCAGGAATCCAGCTATCAAGTAAAGCCAGTTCGTCAAACAACATCAACGCAAACTGAGATAGACGTGCTGGAAAACAGATGTCAATTCAAACCAGCTTATCAAGCGATTGCAACGCAAACTGAGTTCTTTTTATTGCTAAGACCCCTCTGAAACACAATTGAATGGGCATCAAGATCGGCAGAACAAGCGATTTGAGAGATCAACAATTAAGACCAAGAGAGAGTCAACAATCAAAGCTTCCTCTGAAATGGAAAACCTCAGAAATGAGAAGGCTTCTGGGGCAAACAGCGAACGACAAGAAGTTTCAGTACCAGAAGACATTGGGGATCAGAAAGCAACCATCATAAATGAGATTAGCGAAAATGAAACAATCATCGGTAAACTTCAGCAGGCGCTCGAAGAAGAAACGGTCTCCACAAAACAACAACATGGGGACCATCAAGACGGGAAAAAGCAATTGAAGAAATCGAGATATAAGATCAGAAGGGCAGCAATGAAAGTTGCCTCTACATTGGAAAACCTCCACAATGGTAACATTTCTGGAGAACACACTGAACATGAAGACGTTTCCAAACTAGAAACAGTCAGGGGTCAGACAGCTATCATCAAAAAGTACATTCGTATGATTGAGACAGAGATTGCTAAAGGACACCAGATCACTGACCAAGAAACTGTCTCCACAGCACAACCAAACGGAGACCAGCGACATGAGAAAAAAACATCTAAAACATTTAAACATAAGAACAAGAGAAAGCTGAGAGCTGCCTCTGAATCGAAAGCTGTCATTAATGAAAACATTTCTGGAGGAAATAGTGAACAAGGAGTTTCTCTATCAGAAACAATCGGGGATGAGACAGCCACCGTCACACATGAGATCGACACAAATGAAAAGGTCATCTGTAAACCACAGCAGGAGATTGACGAAGAAATGGTCCCCACAACAAAACAAAACAGGCACAAGCAAGATCAGAAAAAACCATCAAAAAGATCGAAACGTAAGAACAAGAGGAAGACAGCCAGGAAAGCTGCCTCTGAATCTGAAAATCTCAATAATGATACAGTTTCTGCAGAAAACCCTGAAGTAAAAGAAGTTTCCATACCAGAAACTGCCGGCGATCAGACAGCTACCATCGTAGTTGAGATTCATAAAAATGAAACGGTGATTGGTGAACTACAACAAAATGGAGCTCAGGAAGATAAGAAAAGGCTGTCGAAATCTAAACGCAAGACAATGAGAAAGAAGGCAAAAAAAGTTGAACTGGCAACCACTGTAAATCCGATTGAGACAGATCAAAACTTGGATGAAAACACTAAGATACTAAAAACTGATTTAGAAACGATACCAGAGATTTCACAGACTGCAGCCGAGCAAATAGAGACAAAACCTGGCAAAGTCTCAGAAGACGTAACAGGTAAGCTTCCTGTAGTTTCCACAGAAAGGGAAAGTGATCCCGTGGAAATCCAAACAACACCTGAGGAATTAGAAATTCAAGCAGCTGAAGAGTCACTGGAGCAGAACAATGACTCTGAACAGAAAGAGACACCTGAAAAAAGTTTTGTGGTGGAAGCGCCTCAAAAAGGCTTTTATCTCTACCACTTCTGTGCCGGTTCAAAGACAGATGTATAGTCCATCCGGCGTAGACATCAATTTTGTCTCCAATATATTCAATTTAAAGGGGGGTGGAGCCACGTGTGTGTTGGGTGATTGGCGGTAATTGGAAAAAGAGCTACTGTTGTTATTAATTGGACATTTGAAGATTAAAAAGCCAGGACTGCATGGTGGGAAGTGTCTCTCCGTGTAAGTGTGGGTCCACTCCGGGTGCTCCGGCTTCACCCATATTCAATAACATCAGATCTCATGTTCATCCATTGGAAGATTTTTATTTTCAATTCTAAACAGAAAATAAGACAACCACATTTATTAATTAAAGGGAGATTTAGAGAAAGAAAATGTAACATGGAACAAAAACGGCCTTTTAGAGTCTAAACCTATACAAATTGGGAAACATTTTGAAAACTTTCTGAGAAAGATATAAGTACCTAAATTTATCTATCAATATATGTATATCGATAGATAAATTTAGATAGATGGGTATATATATATATATATATACATTTATCTATAAATATATAGATATCTATATAAATCTATATATCTACATATCTATCAATCAATCTATTTATATATCTATTTCTCTCTATATATAGAAATATATATACAGATGAAGATATGTAAACATGTATATAGATATCGATATATCTGATATACATATATATACATATGTATGTATATATATATGTATGACATCTCTGTATATCTACATATCCATCAATCTGTCTCTATACATATATAAATCACTCTTTGAGCACCAAAGACTCAACTGAACAACATTATCAGATAAAGCAAAAGAACACCAGTATGTATTTTTTTGCCTCTGATGCATCCTGATAAACCGAAACCAGTTTAATTGCACTTGATTAGTCAAACAAAGCATATCACACAGTGAAGATGTCAAACACCACACAGACAATTTAACAGTGAAACATACAGACTGTTACTATCCTATTAACCTCATTTTGTCAAAGTGCACCACAGAGAGTCATTTCTTCCTGTTACCATCAGGCTTTACAATGTCCAAGTCCTTGCAGTTTGATTCAAACTTTTTCTGCGCTCATTGGGGATCAATAAAGTATATTCCATGGTGATCACAGGGAAATTAAATCATTCAGTCTGCACGATCAACAAACACATTAAAGATTTAGCTGCTGCTATGGTAACAGCACGGCTTAGTAAGAAAAGAACAACAATTTGATTAGTTTACCGCCACGCCTGTGGCTGTAAATGGACAGATCAATGTAGGCACTGTAGAGAAATACAGACAAAAGGGAGATGGAGACAACATCATCGATTGCTCCTGATGACAACCAGTTATAACCCCAGCCAGCTCAGGTCTTCAGATCTGCAGACATCAGCAAGATAGTTATTACACAGAACATTAGCGTCAATATCAATTTCACTTTTATACAGACTTTAAGCTATTTAAACATGTCAAAAATAGTCTGTTGTTTCCATTAAGATTGAACAACTTCCCAAATAAATTTAACCTGTCTTCTTCTCTTTTAAAGTTAAATATTTCCTTTGTTTTCTCAAAAAACGACAAAGGCGAGTGGTGTCCAAACAAATTATCTAGTCAAAAATACCTGCTTTGATGCGTTAGTTGTCATTACTTTACACATGACTATTCAAGAGTCTCTGCTAACTGTTCCATTACTGATTCAGTCAGAAACTATTTCGTCTGAATATTATCTGAATAGCTATTTAAAAAAAAGTTGGGAGTTGCTCCTAATTTTTCCCATGTAAAATTCTATCTTTGCAATGAGATATTTTATTTCAAAGCTTTCAACATATTTTTGAAGAGAGCTCGATATTTACTGCGTAGCGTGCGCTCTAGTTTGTATGGGTGCAAACTGTGACTCACTGAGCCTGAGTCTTTGTTACGGCTCTGCCTTGATCCAGCAGGTCTGCAACACGAGACACGGCAGGCTCGAACGCCATGCTGGCCGCAGCGACCACCACCTCGTCCCTGACAGGTTCACAAACAGGAGAAACGTCAACCAGGATCAGAGCAGATTTATCAACCCAACTGCACAAAAAGTCACTCCACAACTGCTCACCTTATGAATAAGGCCACAAATTTCTGTTCTTCCAGTTTGCCTTTAATTATGATTTCTGTGTAGCCCTCACCATAACCTGAAAAGAACAAATAAGAGTGAAATGGAGATTAAATTCAGCTTATTGTGAACTAAAAAAAGATTAGTTCACCTTTTTTAGGCTAAAAAAGGTGAACTATTTAACAAATACTCCACCTGCGTATCTGATGCTCTTTCCAGCCAATGCAGACCAGAAAAAGGGAACTGACTCAATTGTTGTTGGTTTATTCAGCATGTTCAGAGCTGCAACTCTTCCTGGTGGTAGAAACGAAACTAAGAGTTCATGACAAAGTAAAAACATGTGCAATAAAAACATAGCTTAAAAAGTTGAAGGAAAGGAAAATATATTGTATATATGAAGGCGTTTAACCGTGAGCATGGGACATCTGCCAGTGACCGATATTGACCCGCTGGTCCCCACGAATGGTCAGAGGGAAGGAGGCGACGTCTCCAGCACTGAAGACATCTGCTACATTGGTCCTCATGAACTAGGAGAATAGATGGAGCAGATAATGAGTCCAGTGTGTCACCTTCACTACAGTCAAACAACCTCTGAAGATCAAAAATAAAAACTGAACTGCTTTCATGTCAAGTAAAAGTATTACTGGGTGCTGGCAACTAAGAGCAAGCCTTCTGCACCATAATTTGACCTGTTGCATAGATAATCAACATTTGACTCTCTGGCAAAACCCATTTTTCCACTTTTCCCCACTTTTATAATGTTTTTGTTCATGTAAGTGATGCCTTGGTTAGTTTGTCTGTTTGCCTTAACCATTGAACCATTTTAACTGCGTCAAAATTGCATCACAAAGACAAATTTAGCTCAACAACTTCAGGTGCCGGCTGGATCATAATGTTTCCGTGAAACCGAATCACGCAAGGGTTCTTCTATCTCCATCTCTGTTTTTGGAACTAGATTTAGGAAAGTTTCTTTTTTTTTTTATTATCTATTTTCCCATCACAAAGATCTGTTTCCCTGATGCTCTCCTGTATTTTTAATGTTACCTTGTCAACAATAACTGCTTTTCTTGAATCCACTGCCACATTACTTCCTGTTAGGAAGTCTGAATTGGGAATTGCACCTGGAACATAAAATGAAAGAGATTAATGATGAAATTAATTGCCCTTCCTTTTTAAATAAATACCTTTATTATCTCAAGGTTGTGGAATAAAATAAAAAATAATTACCAATTCCTGCAACTATCACATCAGCTTCCAAGACAGTACCATCAGCCAGCACCACCTCCTTCACCTAAAAAAGGCATACAATACATTTCAGAGGTTATGCAAGAATTTAGCGGGAGACTTTCTGTTTTTACTGAGTTATTACATTCTTTACTAAAGAAATGAACAACGTAGGGGTGAAGTGATACATAAAAATTATATATATGCTCTGTATATATGTTGGTTTTAAAGTCAGACTTCTGTACGTTTTTGCAACATAATCGTAGAAATAGAAAAAAACATATGAGTCTGTTTTTCAGTAGTGATCAAACAAAGTTAAACTACTATGATAGTTAGATTTTATCAGAATTTACCAGTTTTACCTGAATGCATCATAAAAAAGGGTAATTAAATTGGCAACAGGCAGCTGGAACTGGACTTTAGTCAAACTTATTCTGCACTAGTGATGATTAAATTCTGTTTGTCTTAGTTCAAAGTTGGTCATTAAGTATTTCTGTACTACATTTCTTATCACTGTTGAAAAGTCCTGAATGAATGCTCCCAAATAAAAAGAATTTATTTCAAGGTTTTTACAAATCTTTGTTATGGGAACCAATATGTGTAAAAAAAACAAAACAAAAAAAAACAACAACAACAACAACAACAACAAAAAACTCCTCAGGAGTGTTTAGATCTGGGTAAACAACACAAACTGAGTTACCTTTCCATTCTCCCCTCTGATCTCTGTCACTTTGTTGTTCATGAAGAACTTCACTTTTTTTTTCTCCAACATCTTACAGTAAGAAAACAACAAAGAAAAATCAAGCTGATGAGATGATTAAAAATGTAAAAAAAAACAACAACAAAAAAAAAGCATTTAGCAATTAAAATGAGTTTTCAGCTCCTCTTCACCTCCATGGTCATCTTGCCAATCTCCGGCCCCAGAGACTTCTGGAAAGGATACTTGGTGGGACCCACCAGAGCCACGCTGGCAGCTTTGTCTGACAGGTAGGAAGCTACTTCCATGCCTGTTTTACAAATGAAAAACAATCCAGGCGTCTGCATATTTACTGTGGTGGACACCTGCTCACATATGAGAAAAGCTATCATCATAACTGAATAAACTAGTGGTTAAAGTCTCAATAATAACCTATGAAGGACGCTCCGATGACAACAGCTCTCTTGCCGAGAGATGATTCGTGAATCTCTTTGGCGTCTGCATAACTCTGCAGCAGATGTACCCCCTTCAAATCTGATCCAGGACACTGGAGAGGGCACGCTCTGCAGACATTAAAAATACTCGTAATTCATGTTCATTTTCCGATTTTTGTTTTTGAGAGCACCAAGAATTTGCTTTCAGGATGCCGAGACTCACCTGCAGCCTGTTGCGATGAGGAGCTGATCATAACGCTGCGAGGTGCCGTCGCTCAGCTGCACTACTTTATCGGCCGAGTTCACAGAGACCACCTGAAACACGGGCCGAGTGAAAACAGCTCAATCTAACATGCCAGCAAGTCATATGCATTTGTAGCCGGTCGGTTCTGGCTCTCACCTCTTTCCCCGTCCACATTTCTATCCCGTGTTGTTGATAGAACTCGTGCTGCCGCAGGAGGATGCTGCTGCTCTCCACGTTCATCGCCTTGATACCACAAAAACAGATAGAAAATGCATTTTTTTCTTAAAGTGACAATGACATTAAGTTCATTAAGTTTTGGATGAAGTTTCTCACTTTGCTTAGCTTGGGTTTGTCAAACGGAGGGAGGTCATCTTTGGTAACGATGATGATGCGACCCTGGTAGCAGTTCTGACGAAGCGTCTCGGCACACACCAGCGAGGCAGGGCCTGAAATGTATCAAATTTGTGCCCGAGATGCGACATGTTTCAAACTTTTAAAACTGTCTGCGTACCGGTTGCTAATTTACGAACGGTTGACCAAACTTACCTCCTCCCACAAGCAGAATGGTGTGTTTGACGTCGGGCTTAACAGTGCACATCGCCTTCATCCTCTTGGTCAACTTCAAAGTCTGAGGGCAAACAAATTATAAATGATTTAACACTAAATAAAAGGACATTGTATACATTTGAGGTCACTTATGTGGCTTACCTTTTTGTCAATAGAAACATAAACATTGCCATCTTGGACCTTCACCTGTCAAATTAACAAACAAATAATTTGAATGAAAGAGCCAATTCATACTTTAAAATACCAACACCTGCAAATAGAGCAACTATTTTTAGAGAAATGGGAAGCAGCATGAACTATCGGTACAGCTCTATGTAGACGGACACTTAAAATGTCCTACTTCTGAGTGAAACTCCAGACAATATGTTTTACTTTAATATTATCTGTATTTTTAATTCTAAAATGCGCCCAACAATTTTTTTACTTGTATTATTTTCCTATCACACTCAGTTGTTTTAATGGTCAAACTCATTTTAATGTCAGTCACAGATAAAATCAAGAAATATGAAAACAGATTTCAAATGATGCTTTTATTTATCAAGAGAAAAAGTAAATCCAAACCAACCTGCTGTTATTTTTTTATTATTATTATTAAATTTTACTAGACATGCCTTGGTCTGATTACTGTCTAAAGATTAAACAAAACGCTTAAATAGAATCTGTCTGACTGTGCAAAGTAGGCTAAATGATCTTTTTTTTTTATTTTTATTTTTTAAAGTCCTGATCTAAATAAATTAAAGAACAGATGAATGGATTAACTGAAATCCATCTTTCTGAAAATTATAACAAAGTCATTACTGAGGCTTTTGGGACTCCAGCAAGCCACAGAAAACGCCCGCCCCCATTTTTTTTTTTTTAAACTGACTCTTACTTAACATATATATTTTTAAAGGGGATTCAGTTTGCAATTTAATGGTGTTTTAATATCATTTTACCTTGTATGTTGGCAGACAGTCCAGGCCTGGATAGTCCTCGATGTCTCCCGTTTTCACATTGAAGCAGGCTCCATGAATAGGACACCTCACTCTGTCTCCAACCAGCGTTCCTGGGAGGTTGATAATCACAACTTGGTCAGATTTGTGCAGATTGAAAATACTAACTGTCAACCTCTGAAATGTATTGTAATAGTCTAGGAATAAACTGATTTACCCATAATAAGCGGGGCATTGTAGTGGGTACACCTGCCTCCAACTGCGCTGTACTGACCCTTGGTACGGACCAACAGCACCTTCTGGTCCTCCACAGTTACCTGCTTCATCCTGCAAAAACACAAAATATGCAAAAAAATAAATTTTTAAAAAAGGACAGTTGAGACATGTTTTTTTTTTTTTTTGTCATTGAAATACATAATCTGATCTAAAATCTTTATCCTTCAGTGAATGGCAAGTTGTTACTCACTCTCCATCATGCAGCTCAGACTCCTGACAAACCAGTATGGTCAGGTCCTCCTGGCTTTCACTTTGTCCCACTTCTTGGTTCATGTCCACTCCTACATGTCCACATGCAAACAAGGCCATTGTTACAGCAGTTACACATGATTAACGATGGCTCTAGATCTAGAAAGACATTTATACAAGTCTCATTCTCACGTTTAGTCTACATAGACCTAACATTGGACTTAATTTACTCGATTTAATTTGTTGGAAAACATTGTTTTCAACTTGCATTGTTTTTTCAGATTCTTTTGACAACAATGGCGCATGCGTGGCTTACAATAAGTCGCCTTACGTTTAATCCAGCAATATATATCCATCCATATATATCAATGGCTATATATGAATGCAACTCAACACCTATTGCGTTGCATTCACTGTTGTCGGGGGAAAAAAAAAGATCCGTGCGCTTTAACGTCCGAGTTGCCAGAACTATTTATTGAATTCATTGTCGCCAGCTGGAGTGGCAAGGCTCTCAGTGCCCCCAGTAGATCCGCCCCTGATGACTCTTATACACACATAGCCTGGATGAAACACGCTCTGTCATGCAAATTATTAAGCAAACACTCCTATTGCTGCAGCAGTGATACAGATGATTTATGGAGGACCCTTATACACACTGGTAGGAAACATGCAGCAGCAGCAAAAATGTTTGCTTCAATTAATTCATGCTTACAACTGTACAGCGGTGTCTACTTTACGTTTTTCAAAAATAACAAATAAAATACGTCACTGCTCATGATGGATTTATTCCATGTTGTACCTGTTATTATATCTTCTGTACAGTTTCTCGCTTCAACCCATTTCATTCACCTTGTAGCATCTCAAACTTATTTTAACGCAGAGGCGACATGTAGTAATTTGAGAACTACCAAAAACGACTTCTTGAAGCATTTTAATGATGGATAAGTAACAATTAAAAAGAAAATCTTGAGCAGCTGCTTAAACCTTTAATACTAACCAAGTAAATCAATGTTAATGCCTGAAATCTGACAGCTTGACAGCGCAACATTATTACCAACGTTATCGTTCTGTTTCCCAGCAATTACCAAAATGAGAACTTGCGTACGATATTCCGTTCATAAATTAGGACAAGCACAGTGCCGCAGCTGTCGCAGACATTTACCTGCATTGGGACCTACCTGAGTTGACAAACCAGACCGCGGTCAGAATTGAAGTGGCCGCTTCCTGCCCGCCTATGTAGCCCTTTTAGAGAAACCAGTCCGCATGACGCTCAGCAGAAACAACCCGCGGGTTCGCTCCATTCACGCGTCGGCGAAAACGGCGTCGGAGGAGACGAGGTTGGAACGGCGTCTCCAGGAAGTTGTTTCCCTGGCAACGGCTGAGTCGTTGCGATGCCAACAGCGTTAGGGTTAGTTACACGCATATTTCAGTTAAAACGTGACTGGTTGGAGATGAATGCTTGGAGTACTCAAACATGAAATGGTTTACGACGTGTTTCATATTGAAACTAACTTTCGCCCGATCAAAGAGGACTTAGGTCCTTTTCATGGTTTAAGACCAGGAGGGGTCCATTCTAAACACATACCACACGAACGTTTCTTTTCCAGTGAATGACACTTCTGTTGCGTTATCAATAATAATTTCAAACTGGATGTCAATCTCTTCAAGTAACACCTCCCTCACCGATCTAAACGCTCTTTTCCTACGACCGTACGAAGGCTTTGAAATGGAGCAGACACACACAGGAAGGAATGAAGCTATCTAATACGCATGCGCAAACACTGTGCGGACACATTGCTGACAATATTAAGACAATATGAAAGCTACAGTTTACAATTTCCTTTTCCTTCTTTCTATCTATGCACAGTTTTACACGGTCGAAAACTGTATTGCGCCGTGTCTAAATAATCCGTTAAGTGAACAAACTGTCAATAGAACTGAACTTTATAACATATGCTCAACAGGAACTAAGCCTTTCAAAATAAAACTAAACTTCACAATAAAAATTGTCTGAACAAATAATCTATCTAAGTGTAATAAAATAAAAAACCATCAAACAAATTACTTAAATATTTTCTATTTATGGCTCTAACAATAATAATAATAATAATAATAATAATAATAATAATAATAATAATAATAATAATAATAATAAATACAACACAATACAAGCAGAATGTAAGACACGGACGCAAGAAAATTATGGCTACTTCAAAAGATGACATACAAAAATCTAATATAAATGTATATAAAATCAAGTACCTGTTTGCAATGCTTCGCTTTTCTTGGCCAAAAGGTGTCGCTATATCTCCAAAAACCACAGCTATCATCCGCGTCCACTTTATTGAATGAAAAGGGCGCCGAAGGAAAACGCGATGAAACATCTCCGATGTTCAGCCTTCAGTCAATCAGTCCAGGTGTAGAATGAATTGTGGCCATAAAACACAGCAGTGTTTGTCCTGGGTGGTTTAGAGTCACACATAAATGCCTAATTTTTCACGTAACTCCACGGAGCCTGAACACACGAGGTTGGTTGCGTTTAAGAGCTCTATGTAAATTACACCTTCTAATAGAAAGTCTTTCCTGATGTTTTCTGGTCATTCGTGATATGATAAACCAACTTTTTATTCAAAATAATCAAACACTGACCCTATTATTACTATTACTCTTCTTCTTCTTCTTCTTATTATTATTATTATTATTATTATCATTATTAATAATAATATGTATTATTATTATTAGGCAACAGGCCTAATAATAATAATAATAATAATAATAATAATAATAATAATAATATTATAGATCTTTTCCATAGATCAGCATCAGCCTGTC
Source organism: Poeciliopsis turneri (assembly GCA_922788865.1). Classification (NCBI taxonomy): domain Eukaryota; kingdom Metazoa; phylum Chordata; class Actinopteri; order Cyprinodontiformes; family Poeciliidae; genus Poeciliopsis; species Poeciliopsis turneri. Next base: position 2,265,832 of record CAKLNU010000718.1, read on the forward strand.
ACATTCTATGACACTTGGTGACCAAAGAAAATAAGGAAAATAACAGCCATTCAAGGCTGGGAGAAGAGAAATCACATTATTTTTCTTATTTTGAACAATCATTTTTGCCGACCTGTACCTGTCAACTACATGGTTAGTATGGAAGTAAATTCTTTTTTTTTTCTTTTTTTTTTTCCAACTTGGTAGAGCTTGTGTAATTGACATGCGTTGTTTCCCACTGTAAGTGAACGCGTCACAACACGTGAAACGCGACCGTAGCCACGCCCCTTCATAGTAGGGCGGGGCGACTGCTCGGTTTCTGTTGATGTCAAAAAGTTACACAAGCCGAGGAGGGAGAGGTTTCACAACTGTCAACAGGGCTTCACACCTTCACTCGCCGGTTCCACCTGAGAGCAGGGAGCGCTTCTTCAGAGCAACACCAGCTGGCTGAGACACCCGCGAGGGGGGCCGTTTCATCTCACCCTCTTTTTTTTTTTTTTAAATCTCTTTTCACCGTAACCGTGTGATTTATGCGACCCTCCGCCTAATGCTCTTGGAGACCAGTGAATGCTAGGCAACGAGAGGCATGTCAACGTGATCTTCTCGGGCTCCGGGTCTCCAAAACATCTCTCCGTGTCGTCCGTCCTTCTGGCCCGTGGATCCGTGGTTGGCTCCCGCCGCTTTCACGCCGCTCTCTCTCACCCACTGAGGACCGCCGTGGCCCTGTTGAATCGTCCCCATCTCGCAGCATCTCAGCCATGGAGCTCGGCTCTGTGATCGTAACCACCGGGAGCTCGATGGCCCTGTTCAAGCTGGTGAACGTTGGGATCGGCAGGCTTCACATCCCGGAGTCAGCCAGCAGGAAGACGTGGAAATGGAGAAATATCTCCACATCGTTCGTGCACAGCTTCATCACGGCGATCTGGGCCGTGCTTTGGTAAGTTCTTTCCAAGTGGCGTTGGGAAACTAGCAACAGTTTGGCTTCTCTGCATTCAGTCGCTAAGTCAGATCGGCGGCTCCAGCTATTCCCGTTATTCCACCTAAAGAGACTGACGTGCTGCAGAAGGCATTTCGTGCACGCATGGCACAGAAATATTTGGTTTCCCCAAGTTCTCTCAGTTCGCGCTTATTGGGAGCCTTTTTGTTTTTGTCGTTTCAGCTTTTACCGACACCCACAGATGGCTGAGGATCTGATAGAAACTCACTCTGTGTTTTCACATTCTTTGGTGTCCCTTTCTATTGGTGAGTAGCTTCTTCAATGTGATTAAATGCAGTTATGGCGGGAGGTGCAAGGCAAGGTGGGTGGAGCACTCAGGAGTTGCACTATTTGAACATACAGTATCTTCACTCCTCTCAGTAAAAGTACAACTCAAGTGGGAGGAGTAACAAAAAAAAAAAAGTACAAACACATAAAATAATTTCATAATAACAAACTCGGGCAGAATAAATGGTTTCCAAATCCGTTTTTTTCAACTCAGATGTAATTAAACCAATGAACAGTGCAGAGGTTCTTCTAGTAAAATGATAGTTTGCAGCATATTCAGTATAATGAGAAGGAAAATGGCTTTAAATGATGAAGACGTCTCACTTAAACATTAATCATAGGTGTGTGTCTGGTGCATTTTTGGGTACAACAAGCCTCCAAGAAAAAATGTCATTAAAAGTTACTTTTCCTGGTTAGAGTAGTCAGAAATATTACTCAAGTAAAACTCAAAAGTAAGGTATAGTAAAACTACCCCTAAAACATTTTTTTTTTATTAATTTTTTTTTTTTTTAAAAGAGTTACTTGTGTAAATATGACAATATTGGCCTCTGCCACGCTGCTACACCTGAACTCCTCGGGGCAGATGCCAGATGTTACAGCTGTTAATGTATTAAGGGTTCACTGAAAGGATGTTTTTTTGTTTTTTTTTGTCAGATGAGGAAAAAAAGAACTTTTTGACATAGCTTCAAAATGAAACCAAACACTGTCTATTACTTTTCCAAAACCTTTTCCACAGCAAAACATAGTGGTGGCACCATCATGCTGTGGGGATGTAGCAAAAAGAGCTTCTATTTTCCTACCTTGTGTTGGTCTACGACATGAAATCCCTTTTAGCAAACATTAAGGTTTGTGTTTGAAGGGGGAAATGTGCTGCACACGATGAGACAATCATTGTTTTTGATGCATCATGAATGCATAGAAAGCAATTAAAATTCCTCAAACCTCGGCGCGCATGTTCAACCATTTCCTAAAACATCAACTTGCCCTGTTTTTTGTTTTTTTTTGTTTGTTTTTTTCTTTCTCTCAGTATTATTTATAATCATCTAAGAGCAAATATTTTTTTTTTTCCCCTCTTTTCCTCTGAAAACAAACAATTGTTTGGAGGATTCATTTTGTACATAAAGGGCTCTTGAAGACTCTCCGGATGCTCGACGTTCCTCTAGGACGCCCAGCCCTGAGTTACAAAGAGCAAAAATATTGTGTTGGTATGTGAAGCTCAGTGACGGCCATTACGATCCGTCCCAGGCAACAGGCGTAAACACTTACACTCGTGATGTCACCGTGCGTCGGGACACAAAAAGTCAGTCCAACAATGCAGGCTGTCTGCATCAGAGATCGGTGGTAACACAATAGAGCTGCTTCTCTTGGCTCTCATCAGAAAAGTGGCGTGATCCTGAAACCTCTATTTTTTTTTTTTTTTTTTCCTTTTTACATATTTGCTTAAATGTTTTCATCAAGCGGAGAACTTCTCAGTCACAAAACTAAAGACTTCTCCTTTTGGAGAGTGGGGACTTTGTCCAATACTTAGGACAAAATATCCCGACCCTTGTTGATTTTTCAATATGTACAGAAAGTGGAAGGGCAGAGGTCAAGAGATTTTCTGGCCGGTTACCGATCAACAATGTTCCTTGAATCTCTGACCTGCTGATTCCTGTTTGGCTGATTCCAGCTTCTCTTTAAAAACTACAATTGGCGACAAACTTTGCATCAAATTTCTTCTTAAAATTTTTAGTAAAACAATTATTTTTTTTTTTTTAAACTTTTGTCTTGGCGCTCATTTTTATTGTGATCCTAATTCTGCTTTTTATCAATAAATCCTTTTGAAATATGAGGACTTCATATCAAAGCCTATGTCTTTGTATATTATATTTATTTGAGACACATTGCCACATTTCTTTTCAGTTAATAAAAAGCAACCTGAAGCCGGTATATATCAATTGGAATTAGTACACATTGAGTAGGGCGTCTAATTACATAAAATTATTGGGATCAAACCAGTAAGAAATGGTGCCTGATTTGTCCAAGCAGGCTGATCTGATTTTCTCTCTCTTTTTTTTGTTTTTTTTTTTTGTTTGTTTGAATTGAGAGAGAAAAACAAGCCAAACTAACACATTACAACCTGGAGACTGTGCAAACTTTATACCAGCAGAATCACATGGCGCGCATGGATGTAATTTTCTAACAAACACTGAGCACTTCTTCTTTTTAAGTCAAAGTTAAAGTACATGTGATGCAGTAAAAAGGCAACTTTATTCATACTTGGAGAAACAGTAAAACATTGGTTGCACAGTCGGTGAAAGGCTGATGTCCCAATCGGATTTCCCCGTCATTCCAGCAGTCATCATACGAGTCATTTATCTGCCTGAACCCATGTGGTTTTGACTAACCTATTTAAGGAAGAAAAGCCCCGATTATGTGCACATGGTTCTTGTGTGAATATGTTGACCACCATAGAAATCTCAAGTGTCATGAAAAGGAAAAAGGAGCTGCTTCATTTATCTATTTGACTCCAGCTTTTCTGTTGCCGTGTATGCAGAGTTGGCTGTAGTTTGGCTTCAATCCCAGATCGCACAAAAACAAATATTCACCTTTGAGAAGACAAAATTGATGTCTGTTTTTCTATTTCACTTGTATGTAGCCACACCTGCATGGTTTGTTTAAATATAGGTCACTTTAAAAAAAAAAAAAAAAAAAAAGTGAAAGACTCTCATGGCATGTGGGTATGATGGTCATGCACAAAATTCTTTTATAATGTAATACTTCTAACTTTGAGTCATTGTCAGTTGTGGATATTTTTAGGAACAAGGTTTTATTCTAAATTAAACTCCAGGTGTTAAATTCCATGATGAAATTCAAAATCGGTGCAGGGGCTTAAAAACTATGTTTTCCTGAAGTCAAATAGAAATAAATACTGTTTAAATTGAGCTGTATCTACAAAGTAAATGTAAAAAAAATATTTAGTGTCTTCTATGAAAAGTAATGTAACCCTAATCTCAGCCTGTTCATTAGCCAAACGTCCTAGATGCTGAGCCAGAAGGCACTCGAACTCTTTTAGCTTCTTGCTAACTTGGGTTGCGTTCACACTGCAGCTCGAAGTGACCCAATTTCGATTTTTTTTTTTTTGTGTCAAATTTCATTTTTTATTTTATTTTTTTGCTGTGACCGTTCACACTTCCAAACGACCTCGTTCTCAGTGTGAACGGGCAAACGACCTGAAAGTGTCCCGCATGCGCAGTAGAGGGCGCAATAACGTCGGTGTTCCATGTTCTGCCAACCGCCATAAAAAGAAGTGCTCAGTGTTTGTTGACGTAAACATGGAGGCTAATGGTGGAGCATAGCGTATATATTTAAAAGTTGTCGTCCGGCCAGATCAGCGCATTAAGACGTTAGGCCCCATGGGAATCGGATACGTATCGGATTTGGGTTGGATTCAAAAAGAATCCCCCCTGTTCAGACAGTAATGAAAAGATCAGATACAGGTCGCATTACGTCAAAAACAAAATAAAGAATCGGAATTGGGTCACTTCAAGCTGCAGTGTGAACATAGCCTTGGTTTCCAAACAGGGTTACCCCACAGTTATTTATCTTGCTTTGCATGTGGCCGTATTGGAAAAACAGTGTTTCATGGTTCGTAATGTAAAGAAAATAGGATTTTTGTGGAAAGTCAAGTCCTTTTACGACTTTAAAGTAGATGTGTTGTATTTCATAGTGCAGGTAAGCAGGACTCGTTATTAAAGCTATAGCGCTTATATGTTTATCTTGCGTCTCACTGGAAGAAATTTAAGCCAAAGGTCGTTTTAGTGGTTTTAAAAGCATGCATTTTTAATACAATGGCATACATTGGACATTGGACCCTCTTCAACTGCTGTCCAAAGGTAGCAGAAACATGTGACCTCTGTGGCATCAGATGGCTGTGTTGTCTTTTCTTGGGTTTTTCTCGCAATCTTTTTGGCCACAGCGCGCTTAAATTGTCAAATTTCCCCTGTCACCAAAACCTTCAGTCCCTTCATTCCTCCCTGGCCCTCCTAACACCAATTTCTCTTTTTTCTTCACCTCGGTATTCGTAAAAGCGGTCTCCATGGATACAGTTGGTGGCGAGAAGCGGGTGGTGGATATGAATAGCCTCTCTCTAGGAAGTCTCCTGGTTGCCATCGCTGCCGTCATGAAAGCTTCCCCCCTAACAGCCTCCCAATGCACTCGATTAGCTCCGAGCTGCCTGCGTCAAAACAGCTTGTGTTTTTGGTTTTCTTTGGTGGCGTTAACCTTGGCCGAACTTTCTCTGTCCCAACAGGTTACTTCATCTATGACTTCCTCGACATGGTGTGCAACCAGAAGCTGAGTGAATCCTGGGAGCTTCTCTTCCACCACGTCGTGGTAGGTCTCTCAGCCATTGAGAAATAACTTGGGATAAAATGCCTTATGGTGTTGCAACGTATTTTTCACTGGTCACCCTTATTGTTTCAACATTGTGCAATTACCCAATGTGTAAATTAGATAATGCCACTCTTGACAGAAGCAGCGTTAAAATAAACAAACAATGTTCTAGGAACAAAAAGACAGTCTCGCCGCAGTGTGACCAAGCGGCCCTCAATCCATTCAGTCTCTTTTCACACACTCAGAACATTAAACTCCACCCAGCCTCGCCCAGTTTTTCCTGTTGCTCTAACCACTCTTTAGTTATCAGATTCCAGAGAAAGTCAGCCGCTTTTGTCACGTGGCCGGTTCCTCAGCACGCTGCCATGTTGATGTTTTAGATACTTTCCTGGTGGTGGAATTGGGTTACGCTGAGGAAAATAACTGTGGAAATGACCTAAGGCAAGGATTTTGTGTGAATTTACTTTTCCACCTCTTGGTTTTGTGACCTACATCCGAGGCCATGCCGATCTTGATTCTGCTGTTGCCGTGCTGTTATCGCCGCTCAAAAACGGTTTTCATTCCTTCCTTCCTTGTGTCTGTGGTTTACTGCCTCGTCCCCTTCTTTCCTTGTATCCTCACCCATTTCGTTCGTTTCCTTCCTCACTTGTGTCTGCATCCTTCTGACTGAACTTCCTGCCTTGATTCGCTCCATCCCTTTTTTGCATCGTTTTTTTTTCTGCTCCTCTTCTTTAATTTCTTCCCTGCTTGTTGCTTGGACCCAATAGTGAGTTGATAAAACACCAAAACTGCAACATGATGAGTCTCATTTGGTGAATAATGATTTGGTTTTTCTTCCCTACATGCTGACATTCACTGTATCAAAAGATGCATATTCAAGTCTGATATTTAATAAGACTAAGTTTATGTTTTAGATTTGCTGAGAATAGCAAATTTATTACCATTTCCTAAAAGCCACAAAAACATGACTTTTTCCAAAGTCAGAAGTTTACATACAGTGAGAATAATGTGACTCTAAGCAGTTTGATGAAGTTCAGATGATGTCATCGGTTTGTAAACTTTGCATTGGAGTGGAATGGAGGAAGACATGCAGATGTGTTTTTTTTTGGGGGGGGGTTTCTGAGCAAATCCTCAAACACGCAACTTCCTTATATTTCATTAAGGAAGAATCAAAAGAAATCAGCCAAGATATCAGGAAGAGAAGGTTAGATTACGCGTAGGTACACGCATTTCTGACTTTGGTGCAAGTATGAAGATCATGGGAATGTCTGACCAGTTCAGGTAGGAGGCCAGTTTGGTGTGAAACCTGCAGCTTCCTGCCATTTAAATGTATGCGTTATAAATTTCAGCTAAATCAATCTGAGGCCTGAAAAGTCCCCGCTGGCGAAGTTGAGTGTGGTTTGTTGTCTTTAAGAAGCGAACCATGTGTTTGTTTGGAAAACTGGCCCTGGCAATGCCCTTGTAAAAATTGACAGATTCACAGAGACGATTGCTTTCTTGCTTTTCTCTGGAAGTCTGGACCCTCCTCGTCCCGACTTCCGGGGAGACTTGTGAATGGGCTTTTTTGGCGCGGCCAGCTGGCTTCAGATTGTCGTTAGAGCGTGGGAGGGATGGAGACCCGTCCCTCATGGCTCTGTGGGCTTCTCAGAGAGCTCCCTCTGTCTCTCTTTGCCCTCTTTGTTACCCTTTTGTACCATCTCTCATTCATGCTTTCTTGCAAGGTCAACTGCTGGATCTCAGCGTGAACGCATTTCCATGAATGTCGTGCATGTCTCGATGTAGATGGACTTCATTTTTCTATGCTTTAAAAACAACATTTTTTATTCTTTTTTGCTTTGCATTCATTTGTTATGCATTTGGTAAGTCACTCCCAAACATTCCTGTAGTGTTAATTTCCAGAAGTTCACACCGAAACAAATTAAAACCCAGCTTGTCATGCAGTCAGCAGCAAAGCTGACCTGGAAAATTTGGTGGTGAAAGAAAAATGTTAGGATCTGTGTCAGCACTGTGGAAATTTTTTATTTTTTTTTAAAACTTTTTTTCTAATAAATATATAAACAATCAGCACAAGCTGCAAAGGTTTGCTCCAACTTCTGTTTCACACTGTTGGAACATTGTGTCCCATTGAGGATTTATGAAACTGCTGCTGCATTTTAAAGGCAGCAGCCGGAGTACCTTAAAGCTTCGGCTGACTCCTGCTCATGGCCACTCCCTGTTTGAACCGGATCATGTAACCGTAATCCCGTAATGTGTGTTGTCGCCCTTTAAACTCCCTGTTTACGTTGTTTGCCGGAATTTGCCTGGAACGATGGCTGTGCTGAATCTTCACGTCTGAAAGCTCCTCAGAGTTTGGCTTGTTTTACAAGCAAACACTGAACCAGCATGTGGTCTGAGGCGAGATTTGCTGATCGCTGTTATTGCAGTCCAGGAGAAATAACAGTCGAATATTCCATGGAAAGTTTCTCAGCTCCTGTGTAGCATAACACTGTGCTTCTTGCGGCCTTACCTCCCGTATTGGAAAGCGTATGTTAAGATCAGGGAGCTTTTCTTTAAATAATGTATGTCTTGCAAAAATCTAATTTGTGGCAAACAAATCAGACTCTCATGGTTTATAGAGTAACACGATAAGTGTAGGATTATAAAAATCTATAAGTAACATAAATAAATCAAACAGAAGTTGCAATAAACCCGCTAAATGTTTCCTGCTATGAAGTGATGATGCTTGTAGAATAAAAACTTCAAACAATAAAGCTGATTCATTCAGAATGCAGTGCCAAAACACATACGTTGATGTATTTTAAAATATATTTTTAACTTAAATGACTAATTCAAAGTTAAAATTGTGCAATAGACATAAACACCATGTTTTGATGTATTTTCTTGTACGTCTTTATCAGCTTTGCACATCTGGAGCCTAAAATGTTCTCCGTTTTTCTTTAGAAGACATTTCCAGGTTTCGTCAGCTGGACGGTGAGTCTCGGTTAGTGCAAGTTTTAGATTTTTACCTCAGATTTTCAGGAATGAATTTGAATCTTGACCCAATTAACATTCTAGTGTATCAAAGCTTTTTGTCAAGTGGGCCAAAACGATCAAGTCAAGAGTTTTTGTAAGCCGAACAATAAAATCAAAAAGTATTTATTGATTTATCCCTTTTTTCCTGCTCATCAATAAACTAAACATGATGTATTTGAATTAGAAAGATAGATTCTTTAACAGATTTGGATGCACTCTGGTCATACAAGACCTGCGGAAAACTTCATACGATTTTTGTTCAACCTGTACTTTCTTTTGGTTTATCACATACAATCCCATTTAAGCACAGAAATGTTTGGGGTGAAAACATGGCCTCGTGGTACAGTGGGTTAAAAAATGGCACCAAGTTTCCTCCTGTAAATACTGAGCTTGTAAATGAAACAAAAATGTAGGAAGAGCGATTCCATGGAGAGGCCAATTACAGAGGGGAGGGAAGCATGTGAGTAGCAGCAGCTATATCTAATTTTCCTATTTTTGAAAAATCGAATCACGTAGAAACGGCACAAATCGGTTTTGTCCCTCTGCTCTCTGTTTTCCTGCTTACAGGCAACGATTGGACATTTCACAGCCACAGCCATATTAAGTTATGTTGTATGTTTGCATACGATGTAACTGTGTTATAACATGTATGTGTTGCTGAAGCAGTGAAATCTGGACTCTGGGTTAATTAGGTCAGCGGCTTCTCGTGCCTGTCTCATCTACTCTGAAGCTAAAGCAGTTTACAGGCTGTGAGATACTGATGACTAGTCTTCTAATACTTCAACTTAATTTAGAATTACATGAGTTTTTGGGGGCTGGTTACAAAAGTAGCTTTTTTAACATCATCTAGAAGAAAAAAAAAAGATGTTTTGAAAAACCCGAGGGAAGTGACTAATTTATTCTGAATAGCCATGTATTTTTCAAGAGTGATTTATGATGCACAAAGTCTGGGAATGATGATGTAGTTGGAATAAGTTTTATTTAGCCACGTTGTTTTCTTAAATCTTGCTCGGAAACTCCAAGGTGTCAGCGCCGTGACATTTTTGTTCTTCTTTCTGGGTAAACGGTGATGTCAACGCAAATGCGTTTTAAGAATCCGGCCGATCGTGTGTTCGTAACCTAGAAACAATCTTAGGTGTTTAGTTTTTTTTTTTTGTTTTTTTTTTTACCAGTAATCTGATTTTCATCTGCTTCTTCTGCTCGACACCAGCCTCAGGTATGAATGCAAAGCATTTCTGTTTATGGGGGAATGGAAATAGATTCATATTTCTCTCTTTGTGTGAGGAGTGTAGCCATCGGGGAATTGCAGTCTTGGAAACGCCTTGTTGGTTTGTTACTGGAAGTCGGATCCTGCTCACATTTTTACCCGAGGAACGAGATTAACGAGAATTGGTCTAACGTCTTTTTTTTTATTGCCTCATCTCCTGCTTTCATGTTACGCCATGCAGAATAAAAAAAAAAACAACAACAAAAAACACACACACACAAAAACCCCCACAACTTTCCATAATATAAAATTTCTTTGAAGGCTTATTTGGTCTTTAGTCTTTATATTTGCTAACTTATTATATTTGTACAATGTATCGTGTGATGCTGTTCATTTTCCTTCCCGTTTGCAGTTCCTCCTAAAATTATTTAGCCCCTCACTCAAAATTAGGCTTGTTGGCAAAATCCAAATAATAAACTAATCACACAAACAGATGAACTTGTACATTTTGTTGCACATTTAAAACAATCAAATGTAATTTAAATTTATGGAAGGATGCATAAAATTAGAACCTCACATAGATAAAACATATAATAGGATTTTAGTGAAATTCAAGACTTCAGACATACTTTAAATAGTAAAGGTTTGACAATAACATTTCATTGCATGTCACAAATACGGCTCAAAATAATAACCATTGAGTTACAGTAGAGTTCGCTGCACAGAAAGGGAAAAGTTTTCGTCAACACAGCAAACACCTTGAATATTCCTGGCTTATAAATAAGCCAAAGTGGAGAAACATTGAAGAACACGCTGAACAGCAAACCCACAGTGAAGCACGGCTGTGGCTGTGTGATGCTATGGGTCTGCTTTGCTTTCTCTGTCACTGGGGAACCTGCAACCTGTGAGGAGCAAGAGAGACTCAATCAAGTATCAGGCAATCTTAGGGGAAAATGTCTGTTATCTGTGGGAAAGCATCATTGGTTCAGGAGGTCGTCCCAGTAGATACCAGAGAAACCAGTCATGGGAGGAAATAAAGAAATAAGACGACTGCGGTGAGAAAACCCAATATTATTAATGAACTGGAGACGTTTGTCCATGAGGAGTGGACCAAGATTTGCAGGTCTGCTAATTAAATGTCAGCTATTGGAGCCCTTACTTAGCATTGAAGGTGTTTGTCCTGAAGGCCTGAATAGTTTTGGGCATTAAAAGTGACATTTTATGTTTTAATTCTGGAGAAACCGTTGGAGCATTAAATGTGCTGAGCTTCTACGTGGATTGTTTTTCAATAAACCTTCTTTGGAGATGGAGTTAAATAACTTCAGGGGTGAGTGATTTTTCATCTCTACATTTCACTCTAAAGCGGACAGGCTTCACAATCTGTAATAATTTTCATTCTTTTCCTTGCACAGCGCTCTGCATGATCTCGGCATCTCCAGCTGTTCATTTAGCATTTATGTGTTTAGTTTTTGCTGTCCTACACATCCATATAATTCCAGCTGTCTACATACTATGGGATGCGGCTCCTCCTTGTTGACCCGCATTGTGGTGAGCCACAGCTCTTGGAATGAGGGTTTCTTCACCACATTGTGTTAACATATAACAAGCTGCTAGGAGCTCCTTTTTGTTATTCCAGTTGAAATATGAAAAACACAAACAGGAGATTGAGCTGACCTGACTCGAGCGCACAACAGTGGTCCTTCAAGCCGCTCTGCTCTGTACAACCGGAGAAAACTGCACCGTCTATGGCATTTTGTTGAACAGAGTTAAAATCAGATAGGAACAATATGTTAAATGTTAGTTTGTTTTTTTTTTAAATGGAAAAATCCTGGTGTAAATCAAAAAGTCTCTTTCTCAACTTTTTGCTCTCTCTTCCTCTCTCTTTTTTCACGTTAGTTTTCTGGATCAGTTCCTCATATTTGAAGCAATTTCTATCTAAGCTTCATATCTATATTAATACTCACATTCCAAATGTTAACCAATTATGAAAATAATTCTGTTAGTTTTCGTCTTTCAATTCTGATTGCTACACCGTCGGACAGGACCACTCTCTTTGCATTTGTGTACCACCCAGAGTGTCTTCAAACAAAGCTTTATGAAATAAGGGTAGATAACAGATGCATGTCTTTAAATATTAACCCGGCTGCACGGTCTTTAAGCAGACTAAGAAAACTGGGCTGATTTACTCCCACACACCTAACCTCTCTCTTGAACCATATAAGAGGTATCCAAATGAGCTCACATATTTGCTTTTACTAATTTCTCTGCAGCAAAAATTATGAATAATTGAGAGAAGCACTTGAAATCAAAGTAGCAGGCACATCAGTTTCTGTAGAAATAAACTCAGATTTACACGCGGGGACCTACAATGACTGAAAATGCTGAAAAGGATTTGAGAAATTTGCTGCAGCTGAAAACAATGCACATTTCTGCCTCTCACACTCCCACAAACCCATATAAGAGATGTAGAATGTGCCTCACTCTGCCCATATACCGCCATATGCAACACATGCCGTATTGTGCTCCGCCCTCGGGTCCTGGTCGGGCTTCCAAACATTTTCTCTCCTTCTTGCCCGAACACCTACTCTGCAGCGTTTCCCATCCCTATAAATGCTACATACATCTCTGGAGCTGGTTTGGATGAAAATGTGCGTTTTTGTTTTTTTTTCTCTCATATTGTGTCACATTGAGCAATTTGTGTTTCGTGGGGTAAGAAATATTTTGTGGTTGTCCAAGGAGCAAAACTAAATACAATCACATGTTTATGCATGTCGTCGTTTCTGCTGATGGAGAACCGTTATGAGGTTGGAGCTTCTTTGAGGAGGTCGGTTTTGTGCAAATCAAACTTTTACAATAAAGTAACCAAACTCTACGTTTTATTGTAAAAAGACTTTTATGATCAGATGAACACAAGTGGGAATTGGAAGCATAAGTGACTGCATGGGAATTTGAAAGATAATTTAAAGCCATAACTCTGTAATTTGTCGGATAGTAAAGTACAAGTGTCAGCATCTTTAACCTTAAATTTTCTCTCATACACACTAAAACACCCAGCGCAATGCGTCCCAAAGGTTCTCCAGTCAATTACTCCAGTCACACCTGCATTTTGGACCTGACATTTCAGCTCAACCTACTTCAGTTTTGAACTTGTAATCAAACAACCTTTTACCCACATGCCTAACCAGTTTATTCATTTTAGTACATGATTTAATTTGGCAGATTTTATTTGAAGTTGTGTGTTCTTTGCCCTGCGATGGACTGGCGACCTGTCCGGGACGTAGCCCGCTTCTCGCCCGTTGCTAGGCACCAGCACCCGTCATGTCCTCACTAGTGATGAGCGTGTGAGAAGATGGATGTTTGCCAGATCTTTGCCAGAGGCTCTGATGCCCATGTGAATGAGTTGATTCCTATGACGTAGGGAACAAACCGAAGCAAATCATAGAGACGTCCTGCTAAGGGATGTTTCTGCAATTAGCAGATGTCAAAAGAATTTTGTCAGTCGTCGGTTTTCAAAGAACAAGTGAAATACCCTCAGGGCGTTTGAGAACTGATGTACAGAGTATCCCACAGAAAACATGCAGGGAAAAGCCTGGCACCAAACGGATAAAAATTCATAAAGAAGCTTCAAACCAGGAACCCCACCAGCCTAAATGACAACAAAAAGTTAAAGAAAGGAGGTTTTATTTGTTGTTGTTGGCATAGCAACTAGGAAAGCTGTGTGGATACCTCCATCCATCTATTAGTGGGATTGGAAAACTGGGTGTGTTTTAGCACGGCGCCACACCTGATGACGGAGAACCCAGGCATAAAAGAGATGTTAGACAAACTTGGACGAAAACCAGCTGCTGCAGGATGATCCGAGGTCACAGCATGTAGTTTAGAGGAGTGTCGATGGGTGTGCCAGTACATTAGAGCACAATGCAGGAATAACCTCACATCAAAATTATGTAGTTGGCACAACAAAAAAAAAAAGTCACTGTTTATCTCTGAAAAGACCCGTTTTGTGTCTATGAGTTAAAAACTGTAATATTTGCTCCAAGTTTGGGTGGCATAAAGGTTAAAATCTGAATTCCTTCATTAAAGGTACAGGTAATTTTATTTATATAGCAAATTTTCAGCAACAAGGCAAAAGTGCTTTACAGGAATTAAAAGGAAATAGAATAATAAACCAAAGGAAAGAGCAGAAGAAGAAAAAGAATCGAATGTTGCCAGAACTATGTTGCATGCATGCAGTGCGCCACTTTTACAGGTTTCATAACTGATGGATAACTCTTTTATTAGAGATGCAACAAATTGCTGTTTTTTCTTTTACTGAATAAGCATCATGGCACAGCGCGCTCCCAAACAACATATAAACTATCAAACAGGAATCTTCTCACAATAAATCAACTTGAAGTTGTAAATATCCTGCCAAGAAAAGAAATATTGATGGTGTTTGCCGCAGCACTGTCCTGACAAATTCAGCTTATTGTATTTGAAAAAAAAAAAAAAAAAAAGCTTATATCAATTGTATAATCAGACCCTGATGGTTCAATATCCCTCCATTTTGTTCTTCGAAACATCTGGAGTGTTAACATGAAAAATGTGTGTGAAGCATGTGATGGAGGGAGAGGAGCCTCATCTGGTGTCCAGAGCTTTGTTGTTGGTGCGAGTCTCTGTCCAGATGCGTCTCTCGACTTTCATAACAAGTGATGAAATATTTGAGGGATTTTTTTTTCTTCACACTAACTTCCTTTCTGCTTCATTCATAAAAATAGAAAACGTCACCATTCAGTCACAGACGCCCTGCTGCAGGAAGACTAAAAATAATGCTTTGCCTTCCTCTGATTAGCCGGTCCGCGCCTCTAAATGAAAAGCCACACAGTTCTAATCGACCGTGTTTATTGTAGTAAGAGTGTTTTTGTGTACGTTCTTGAGGTTTCCACCAGATGTGTGTGACGGGAGAGGCTCTGAAGGGGCCTGTTGTGCAGCAGTCATCTGACTGGCCTCATGATAGCATTTAAGACCCCAAGATAACCTCTTGTCTCTTCTGGAACTCTGGACTCGCTCTGTGTGTCGTCTTTGCTGGCGTTTTCCCACCTCCTTCTCTTCATTTTTCTCTTGCAGAGTCGTTTTGTCAGACCCTACTGCCTGCCTGTCACCTCATGGCTGACATCTCTGTACAGAGTTTCCCTACTGCTTTTCTATTCATTACTTTTACTAGACAGTTTCCTGTCTGTCTATGGTCCTGCTGTGAAGAACCGTTTCCTGTCCTGTAACTGTAGCGGTGTAATGTGCTGAGAACAACCTGGCAGAAAGCCGACGCGAAGTGCATTAGTGCCCTGAATAATCAATCCATTCATTGTATGCGCACACAAATGTAAAACCTAGTCACTATGCATTTAAGTTCACAGTTTTCCCAGCAGTGATTTATGTGCATTTTGTATTCCTAGTTAATCCTATCACACCTTTCACATCTTCTAAATAAACCATCAAATAATTTTACCATATGTAATATTCCCTTTATTCTGATACGGCTACGTGAAATGAAATTGTAGAGAACCCAAGAAAGATTTTCATGTTTATTTAATCTTTTATTTCAACCAGAAAGAAAAAGTAATTGAGATGAGAAAGCTGCTCTGATCAGATCAGAGCAACGCTGAACTTTTTGGTCAAGATGTAAAAATGTGTTTTGTGGCAGAGAAATATAACTCTGAACCAGACCAGTACAAATTTTGCTGGACTATATATTGTCACAGAAATTATTACAATTAACAATCATGTTGTTTTGAGATCGTTTTTAAGATATATAATTATAAAGGCATAATATTGCGAGTTCAGCCTCTCCAAGACCAATAAACTTTGATTTCGTAAGACTGGAAATAAAAACCAAAGCCATAAATGAAATGGATTATGAGAACTGCGTAAACAAAATTGCTCCTTAAAAATAGAAATTGTCAAGCTCATTTCAAATTATGCATGCAATTAGTTGATTGATTGCGACAGGCTTACTCTGAACACGCCGTACCCACCATGAAACAAGCTTCTCTTCTGCAGAGAAAGGGAAGCTGGTTAGATTTGATGGGACGGTTGATGGAGCTAAATGCAGAGTGATCTTGGGACAAAACTCCGTCTACAGTAGATTGGCGTTAGAGCGGTCAAGACCTTAATCCAGTCGGGATTTTTAAGCAAGACTTTAAAACTGATGTTCACAGAAGCTCTCCGTTCAATCTGTCCGAACAAGATCAGTTTTAAAAAGCAAAATGGATTAAAATTTCAATCTCTAGATCCTCAAAGGTGATAAAAACTTGAAACCACAAGAACAGAAAAGCCAGGTCTGAAAGCTTTTAAATCAAGGCTGTTGAACACACACACACACACACACACACACACACACACACACACACACACTAGACTGTTGAAACGTGTCACCTTCCTTCCACGTCACAGTAATTCATTACTTTAATTGCTCCTCTAAAATACATGACATTAACATTTGCGGTTGTTACGTGACCACATGTGAAAATGTCTCGAGTATTTCATTACCTTTGAATAGGTTTGCAGCAGGAGGAGGCGGCTGTCGGCTCCACCCTCCCACCTGTCTGAAGCATGTCTGCTCACACCCTGACACCTCTGACCTCTGCTCCTGTTACAGCTTTAAGTCCAGTGTATGTTTTTCTTTCTTTTTGCACTTACAAGGACTAGTAAAAAAAGAACAAAAACTTCTGTGGTTCCTCTATGATTTTATCTTCCAGCGTTCGGCCTTGTCATGTCGAACAAAAGGCTTGTGTCTCTCCCCAAACATGAAAGTCTCCACTGACGGCATCAAATCACACATTTTCGAACGTGGACAAGAGGAACTGGTTTGACTTCCTAAATATTCTTTGGCATCATTGTCACCGTTAAAGAGTGAGAGACAAGTACTGCTGTTCACAAAGGGACACACATGTGACTCTTGCATCATTGATCAGGGATTTTGCCTGAGTTGCGGTAAAACGTGTCCAACCGACTCCAGTGTGAGAATGATGACTCGTCAGGGAGAGAAGCAGTGGCTGAACAGGTTCAACCACAAGGAGCATTTAGCCCCGAGTCTCGACTGCAGGTTGTCTCGACCTGAAACCATAATTAGGCCTCTGTTGTCTACACACTAAATTAAATTCGCCCCATGGTTCAATTGTTTCCGTTTTTACAGTTGACGTTATTTTGCAGATGTTGATTTCTGAGTTTTTAAGCTCCAGTCACAGCCTTTCGATAACCTTCAGGTGTGAATTTAGACGGTTTGCGACACATCTTTTCTTTTTTCAGGTATTTTCCTGAAATTGATTGTTTCGTATCATTCTCTTGTTCATGGCCCAGTTTTATTTATAGAAGATTGTGTTAGATGGATTTGTTTTTGCTCGGCTCTATGTGTGCAAGGTGCCCGGGTCATGTGATGCAAAACGAGCCCAAATCACTACGCCTCCACCACCATGCTCCTTCGCTGAAATGCTTTTAGTGTTTGCCTGACTGACATATGGTGAGCAATTATACAGAAGCTCTATTTCAGCCAGAGTTTCAGACATCATGGGGTTCATTTAGTTTCAACTTTGCAAGTCATGCTGCCAGATTCCTTTCAGAGAGACGTTTTCTCCCAGCGACCTTGGAAAACGAGCCGTACTTGTCCGTCTGTTTTTTGTTTGTACTGTCATGCACTTTAACTGCTAACAACCCGACTGAGGCCTGCAGAGCCTTAAGTGCCTTTAAGCTTTGCTTTATCCAATCTTGGAGTGAATTAACTGCGGATGTCTGTTGTTGGGATGGGCTGCATCCATCCATCCATTTTCCGTCACCCTTCTCCCTAACGGGGTCGGGAGTTGCTGTTGCCTATCTCCAGCTGCGTTTCGGGCGAGAGGCGGGGTTCACCCTGGACAGGTCGCCAGTCTGTCGCAGGGATGGGCTGCAGATTGTCTTAAATATTTTCCACTTTTCTGGAGATTAGCTTAACTCCTGCTCTTATTTTCCTGATATTGCACTGAAGCCCATCTTTAGCCACAGACCAACACAACTGCAGTGACGAGGCTGCATGGGGTTGGTTTGTTCTTTGTTTGAATTCAAAATTCAAACAAAGAGGTATTTATTGTCAAAGTACTTCCATAGAGGACTTTGTTGAGCAGTCCAGGTATCACCTTTCTTTGCAAAGACATCTCTCTTCATGTGTCTCTGTGAGGCAGAGCTGTTGGTGGACAGAAGTGCTCTTTTCTGAGATGCTGAAAGTTTGAAATTTGTCTGACTTCT
Organism: Poeciliopsis turneri; assembly: GCA_922788865.1. Classification (NCBI taxonomy): domain Eukaryota; kingdom Metazoa; phylum Chordata; class Actinopteri; order Cyprinodontiformes; family Poeciliidae; genus Poeciliopsis; species Poeciliopsis turneri. Next base: position 2,283,921 of record CAKLNU010000718.1, read on the forward strand.
AACCCCGACAGTTCACAGCCAGTGTTTTCTCCTTGTGTACTCACCAGGGCCCTCCACTTGCAGGTGGAGGTGTTTTCCCTGAAAGTGGAGGTCCCTCACCAAGGTTTAGAGGAAGAACTAATTGAGCCCACGGGGAGGAAGATGCAGGGAACAAATACGCCTCTTTGTTTTCCTGGAGAAGAATAAAAGGGGTTTATATGTAGTTTTATTGTAAACAAATACTGTGTTGTACTGATAAGCAAAACAAAAAGGCAAATAGTTTTTGTTGAAATATGTTTATCTGGATTTATCCACAATGACAAATGAATAACTATGTGACTAGTAATTTGATAGCTGGTGGAGACGTGCCCCAGAAGAGCTGCGCTAAAATGTGGATCTAAAACTTCAGAGGGGCCGAATGCAAACGCACGCCACACTTTTCAAATTTTCTTCTATAAAAAAATGTTTTAAAACCCACACATCATTCTCTTTTAACTTCACAATTATTCTCTACCTTGTGTTTGCCGAGGTTATTAAAGTCTCGGGGCTTTTTGTGTGAAAGTCATGTTCAGCAGAGCGTCAAGCTGCCAAATCCACCTAATGCTGAATCAAACCCGTCATGATGGATCCAGCGGCTCGCGGGGGGATTACTCTGAGCCCCCTTCGGCGCTCGGTGCTGACACCAACGCTGACACCAACGATGACATCTCTATTTGTGTCCCCACAATGGTGGACGCGCCGAGACGGCTGCGGGTTCGGTTTTTCAGGACGTTTTCTCAAAGTTTTTCTGCAGGTGAAGGTTTATAGTTCTCTTTGTGTACAGACCTTGAAAAAGTGACATATTACTTAAGTTAAGGGTCTTTTATCTCTGTGGGCCACTTTATCTGTGTTTATTGGCATTTGTTGAATTGGAGAACTTCCACAGTAAAAACGGCAATAAAGCTGCATAAAGATAACACCGAAGAGGAGGAAAACATGTTATGTAGTCTTTTTAAGAAAGCATGGGAAGTGCATTATTTATCACCCTGCTCCTGAACAGCTCTGATCCATATCAACGACATTATATACCAACTCGATATGTTATCAACTCGTCCTCTCTCTGGATTGTATAAGGGTTTGCAGGCTCGTGTTCGGTCTTGTTCTATCTGCGTAGACCAGATGAGACGTTGGATCCGGTTGGGTTTTGTGGTTGGTGATTTGGCCTCAGCTGAACGGAGCGGAATGAAATCTCGTGAGGGCCGAGTTGTGCGATCCTTCACCTTTGCTTCGGCCCCGACCGCACGTGGATGTGTTGCTTTCGTAACTGGACTCGCAGCCCTCCCTCGCGTGATGTTTTTACTGTCGGTGTGCTGGGTTTGGTATCTGAGGTCGACCTTTCGTAAACGGGAGTCTCAACCGATGAGCTGAGACATATTTTCCTCGCTGTGTGACGATGTTTGTGCATTTAGTGCGCTGGGGGAAAAAAAAATAAATAAATAAAAAATCCATTGTTTATTGCATGGTTATTGCCTGTTGCCATAGTAACCTGCTGCTGGCTGGGTTGGATGTTATCGTTTCGTCGGCGTCTCTATGTTTGGAGTTGTTCAGGTGTTTTCCCACGACAAATCACAACAGTTGAGGAAAAAAAAAGACATATTTTTAGTTTCTGTTATCATTTGACTAATGATTAATTCATTGGCCGGATTGGACAGACTTTGTTCCCCTTAATGGGTAAAGGGGATTTAAGGGGAAATTGCATTTTGTATTCACTCAGGTTATGTTTGCCTCATATTAAAATTGAATTGATCATCTGAAATAGAGGTGTGAAACAGTAAAACAGTAAAACAAAAGTGTTTCTTTAAGGGATAAAATATTTTTTTAAAACACTGGAAGAACTTTTTTTCAGCTGGGAGGAGAGAACTTTTCTTTTATCTCAAAATAAGAGAATAAAATGAACTTAAACTACACAAAAATTGAGGTTGAACTTAGAAAAATACTTCTACTAGGATGCTGTGTTTAACAACAATAAAGCCTGAATTGAATTGAATATATTATATTAAATATATTAATACATTTTTTACCAATTCCATATTATTTCCAAAAATAAACTTTTCCCACATCTTTCTGTTTCATCCCTGCTCTTTCAAAGCAGATACTATGTAATACTCAAAAGGTAAACATATTTCTGCGGTCAGTGGTGACTTGTTTGGTCGCTGGGTCAACGGATGACTAAACCTCCGTTGTCTTCCTCACTCTGATAACATCCTGGCCTGAAGCTGCTTCTCCCATAGAGGAATGTCACAAGACACCGACTGACCAGCAGTGTGCTTCCACTTATTTTTGAAAAAGCAGAAAACCGACATCTGTCCATAAGTTGCACAGCAGATTCCCATGAGACGCATCATTTCATTGAGTGGCTGCAGCTCTCCGACTGCTGACGATGCGTTGTTTAACTTCGAGAGTTTGACGTGTGAGGAAGTGTCAAACGAGTCTATATTTTTTCTTGGCATCTTTGTACAAATGCAGATGCGACTGTCGTAACACGTTGCTCCGCAAAATTATTCATGCCCTTAACTTTCTGTATTTGTTTCACATTTTAAACATAAACTTCTGTGGGATTTATTGTGATTTTACATGAAACATGAACACAAACGTTTGTTTTCTGTTGTCCATAATTTGTTCCCTGTCCAGAATGAAGAGATGTTTCAATCTCAGGATGATGCTGCAGAACTTAAATGATGCCACAAACTGCTGAATTGCACACGTTGTAAATGGAATAACGTGCTTCCTTGTAGTTCAGATTTACCTTGTGTGTTTTGCAGTGTGAACATTTTCACCGTGTATCGTATGTCTTGCGTCGATGTTCTTGTATCTCTACAGCATTTTCTCCACTCAAACCTTTGAACTCTAGATGTTTTAAGGCTTATGCAGGAAAGACTCAGCTTCATTGCAAACCTTTGCACCGTAACGTAAGGTGCAGTATGGTATAACGTTTACTGCTCCTCACATGTCCTGTTGCTTAACCGCCTTAAGAGGGATGTTTGCAGCAGGGATAAAAGCAGCGATTCAGACCTGTCACTGCAGGCTGACATGCGGGACGACCTTTACCATGAGCTGCAAGAGCCACTTGTGTAATGCATGCGTGTCCGCTGGGACGTTACACGTCGCGTCTTGATGGTTAGGATGTCTGACTGATTGCCGCCGGCCGGCCGGCCGACCTGTTGCATGTAAACGCCGCTGTCATGTGGATTTTGAGCTGCTGTAGCGGGTTGCTCTCGGACTTGGTCAATAATCCGTTTCTGTCCAACTTTCCAGCTTTGAGGCAGCGGTCAGGAAATGTGGAGTCGTCTGTTTACAAGGCGTCGGCGCCACCTGGTGGCGGTAGTCCGTCTGTTACATCACAGACTTTCATAAGCACAGGTCAGCAGAAAGGAGTGGCAGGAGCTTTGACCTTTCCGAGGAACCACAATGGATTTGAATGCATAACTATAAAAAGCAAAGCCGCCTCTTCCACCGGGATCATATCACAGAGTCATAGATTGCAATCAGGATACATTGTTCTGTGAAATGCACAGCATCTATTTATGTTCATTGGTTTAATCAGTTCAGACATACAACAAGCTTTTTCTTATTTAAACTACTTCTTTATAAGACTTTAATTTGTCTTGTTTTGTGTTTGGATTCAGGTCTAAAAGTAATTAATCTGATTTATAACAATATCATCCCCACTTTACTGCCCTCCTCCCCATCACAGGACTAATTTTAAAATCTTTTTTTAAGCGTTTTCTAAGGTTATTATCTTGTTTGGCTCAGGCTCTACATATGAGGTCATTTTATTTGATTACAGTGAGTATCGGTCAGCAACCTTTACAATCCAAAGAGCAAAATGAAGATTTTCTAGAGCTGCAAGACAATTTTTTTTTGTTGTTGTTAAAAAAATTGACAATTTTATCCAGTTTTCTAAATATGTAACAGAGAAGCAGCGATTAAGTAAAGGATCGAGTTTCAAACGGTTTTCTGGCTTTTCTTCTTTAAGGGATCTTCAGTTATTTATATTAGGAGCAAAGATGTTGTTAGAGGCTGTGTGAGAGAGGAGTCTCTTTTCCAAGGTTTCCTAGAGTCGGCCCAACTTTTCCAAACTGAGCGTGTAGAGGAGAGACTGAAGGCTTGATCACAGTTAATTCATCATTCAACATTGTTACTGTTAAAAGCTTTTATTCATCTGTAAAAATATTAAATGATCAGTTTAATATGGCTTTTTTGTGTTCGGTGTTTAGATCATTGTCTTTTTTGTCAGTGCTTTCAGTCCCACTTTTCTTAGTTTGTGAAACTGACATTAGAAAAGCAAAGCCTGCAGGATGTGAACAGGAACTCTGACTTCCTCCCCACCTGTCCGTGTGTCGCTCTGTAGGTCATCACCTGCTTCGGCCTCTCCGTGGTGTCGTGTCGCTACGTGGGATTCTCGGTGGTGGCCCTTCTGGTGGAGATCAACTCGGTGTTCCTCCACCTCCGGCAGATCCTGCGCATGGCCAACATGGCGGCGAGCACGCTCTACCGCGTCAACAGCATCGTCAACCTGGGCACGTACGTAGTTTTCCGCATCAACACGCTGGCTTGGATGACCCGCTGGCTGGTGCTCAACAGGGACAAGATTCCCCTGCTGGCCTACACGCTGGGCAGCGTGGGCATGGCCATCATGACCGTCATGAACATCATCCTCTTCTGCCGGCTGCTCCGGAGCGACTTTTTGAAGAGCAGCACCCGGGAGGCCAAGAAGGAGAAGGAGATGTAGAACTGCGCTCCGTTAGGACCCGGTGGCTCGGATCTGGCGCCGTTTAAGAGACGGAGATCTGTGCTGTAAACGTGACCGGACCTCCTCTGGCCTCGCTGGAGGAAACTTCCTCCCCTCAGCTGCGGGTTTGGCATTAAAGCTTGTGTGCTTCAACCTCATGAAGAGCGTAAGTCCTGTTAACGTGTTACCGAATGCCTTAACATCCCAACCTGAGCTTCATCTTGAAATATAGCTGGAGATGAGCACCACCTTTTACACAGATCCTCACGCAGCCACTGGGAGCAGAACATGTAAAATATCTTTAGTAACATCATAAATATATCACTTAATTCATCTAGTTTATGCTTTATACGCATTACGCTGTTGAGGTTTTTTATGTTGCCTTTACCCACTGAGTAATTAATCAGTAGCGCCCTCTTATGGTTTGACTTTGGCACTGCAGAGGTGAATGTGTTTTCCACCAAATGTCCTCAATTAAAAACCGCCTGCTACCTCAGAACTGGTTGCTAGCTCCCGCTTTTGCTGACAGTGTTGATCACTGCTGAAAATCTACAAATGACTTGAATCAAACATGTACGCGCGGCGCCCGCTCTCCACAGGTCATTTCACTCCTTAAAAAGGTGTAAAGACCTCAAAACGATTTCCTCTCGTCTCTGCTGCTGCGTTTCCCTAAGCTTTGATTGGTCCTTGTCGTTTCTCACTCTCAGATGTTTTTAAGCTTTATTTTTACTCTGGATATGGGCAGGTTTAGTCGAGCACTGATTTTCGCGTAATCGGAGAACAGAAATACGCATTTCCCTTTCTTGAATGGCTTGTATTTACCGTTTTGAAGAGTAGCTGAGAGAAATGAGCCATTCTGCCATCTTTACACCCCAGAGACAGAGGAAGTCAAGTATCAGACAGATCCTCAATGATATACATCTTTTTGTGCCATTCTGAATTTAAAGGTGCAAAATATTAACCATAAATATCTTGAATAAAAGTTAAATCAATGTGATGCCACATTGATTTAATTAATATTTGATTTTTTATTGTTGTCTGGAGCACAGTTAGCAAACTGTTATTACCTTAACTTGGTTTGCAAATCCTCCAATTTGAGCTGAATGTAAAATCTACACAAGTTGTAGAATTATATTTTCAATATTTTGCATTCAGACTTCACATAAAACTAACTAAACTAAACTGGTTTAGTTTAGTTAGATCTGTGCTGTAAATGTAATACACATCTAATTGTATTAAAATTACAATTAGATGTGGCGAGTGAACAATAAAGGTTGATATTCATGTAGAAATCAATTAAAATAATCAAACATTAATAGATTTGTGTCCTTTAAAAACAAAGAAAAAAAAAGAAAAAAGTCTGGAAAATCGAAACATTTTACAGATTCAAATTCTAGAAGAAAATTAGCTTTTTCCCCAAACTGCTCAGGAACCCGGTTTTTATTTTCTGTTTGTTTTTTACGAGTGATTTTTCTCCCCCTTTATGAATGCATTAAATGAATGCATTAAATGAAGGTTGGACTTTTCTCAGTTTTCATGTCAGATCAACCCAGTGAAATACAAGATGCATTTGATTTAGAAACTTTTACACATCTTTACCAGGGGGGCAGTAAATGCAGAGTGCAGCGCATCTAACCCTAATCTAGAAGTAGAGCTTCTAGAATAGTAATGATTTCAGGATAAATACTTCAAACAATAATTTAAATGTCTTTCTTGAGCAATAAATCGAATTACTTGACGGTGGATAAAAGCATGGCGCATGCTCGCCACGTCAACGCTACGGCGTTTGTAATGAAGAAAGAAAAACTGACAGAATAAAAACATTAATGATAGATTTTAACTCTAAAAAAATTGCTTTGAAAAATTAAGCCAACTTCTATCAGATTTTAAATGAAGTGAGTCACTTTCAGTGGTAATCACTGGAGACGCTTTGAGCTACAGAAATGACTTTATAAAACTTTAATCACTTTATAGGCAAATTAAATGAGAATTTTACCAGAACATTGTGGATTAGAGCATGACACCTTCATATCTTTTATTTATTTCTTTAAATAATAAGAAATATTCAGGAAAAATTTAGAAGGAATTGTATATTATTGCCTGATGAATTAGCACTGGCAAAACAAACAAACAAACAAACAAAAAAAACAACACTGCAGGAGTTTTGACTCTGGTTCCTCCATCACCGGATCTGCTGTTTCCATCTGTAAACACACTTGAACCCAGTGAAATAGGAGCAAATATGTGTTCTATGCTGCAAAATACCATTAGTAGTAGTTGTTCACATTTGGAGAATTATTGTGCTGTTATTTGCAGCGGTGGGTTTCAGTCTGCAGTAGGAGCTTTCGGTCCATGTTCTCCACAGACAGGACATTTCTGAACGTCGCCTCAGTGACCTCACACAGCCAAGACCACTGCGTGTGTATTTTGTAACATTTTATAATATATGAGTGCCATACTGCCTTTAATCTGAAGGATGCTGATAAGCCCCAATGGATATTATTTCTGAGTTGGAGAACAAACATGTCTGAGATCTGTGAATACAGCGAACTGAGCTGCCTACTCTTCCAACTCTTATCATTGCATTTTCATTTTATCCTTTAAAAGAATGCTTATTTTATTTTATTTTATTTTATTTTATTTTTTTCCTTCCTGGATCATCAGTGTTTTGCTCAATTGTACATGTTTGTAATTTATTTCTACAAATAAGTTATGGATTAAAACTAATTGATGTGGTGTGTAAGGTTTCCTGTTGTAAAAAGAAAAGTTTATTATGATGATGCTCTTTATATATATATATATATATATATATATATATATATATATATATATATGTATATATGACTGTAACATTGAGCTTTATGTGAGTTCAGATCAAATTTGTGAACATAAGGCAAAAAATAAATAAATACTACAAACACAGCAGCTAGAATGAAATGAACTACAAATTTAAATCAGGTTTCTGCTGATTAGGAATATAAACACGTCTTCAGTGTCACTCCGGGTTTGTTGAGGCTGATTACAACAATCTCATAAAAATGTGGAAAATATTTGCCTATTGATTTGCCTTTTATAAATATATATATATATATATATATATATATATATATATATATATATATATATATATATATATATATATATATATATATATATATATAAGTTTGTTTGTTTGTTTCAGGGCAGCTTTTGTAGTTGTAGTGAAGACGGTTGGTGACATTGAAGTGTGTCTTGTAAAACTGCACTGATACTGTTTGTTTTCTGTGCTTTAATGAGTTGCGACTCGTTGAGTTTTATTCTTATTTTAATGACGTTAGCCAAAACGACCCGCCTTCCGGCTCCTTCAAGTTCTCTAGTCACTTACTTTTTTCCCCTTGGCTTTAATTTCTAACTCCAGCCAGGCTATGAGATGATGCTCTGTCTAAAGGTTGTACAGCAGCCATATTACCAAAACAGCCTCGTGTTCCTCTTCACGCACAATAAACCTCACAGCTAATGCACGTCTGAGCTCCATTATTTAAAATCTTGAAGAGATCCATTTTATTTTTCCACAATACAATCTTCTTGATTCACCCGTACACTAATTTTTGTTTTGTAAATAGAGCAATGACGATTAACGCTGTGCAGCTTTTCTGTGATTTCTGTCCATTTTCCTTAAAAGACAAACTCGGGAAAACGGAGGAAATCGAGACCAAGCTCTGAAAGCAGCACCTTTCACCTTCAGATCACTCCTACTAAACTCTGGTGTTTTAACTGTAACTGTGTAAATATAACAGTTTTATATTTTTCATGTTTTGGCAGATCTTGTTTTGTAATTGCATTTCCTGTTTATACATAATGTAATTGTTTAACATGACAATAAAAGATGAGAGGATAAAAACGTACTTGGCTCTGGTTTCCCAACCGTTTGCAGAGGAAGGATGTCGCATCAAGCCGAGGACAGGATCCCAGGTGAATGGAAACGACCCGGTCCAGATATTTCTGAAGCCGGAGTCCCCTGTGAAAATATTTCTTATTAAATGCAACATTTTCCAGTTTCTTGTTATTTTATTATTAGCTTTTGTTCTGCACTATGAAAAGCGTGCATGTATTTTCAGAGTTTTGAATCACTTAAAGGCAACACTCACTGATTAAAATCTCACTGAAAGGAGAAAAAACCCAGAAATATAAAAATCTAACTTCTGCTGCATACATGCATATTTACTGTGTTGTATGAGGAATGTCAAAAAGTGACAGCAGCACTGATTTTGATCATGCATCAGTTCTTTTGTGCATGTTACACTTTTTTTTTTTAATTATGAAAATCACAATTAAAGACAAGCAACAAAAACTTACACATTTCTCAAATTTTCACCTCTTAAATTTCAGCTTATGTCATTTAATTATTTTTTATAACAAGACAAATAACTGAAGAATAAGTTGGTTATTCTCAACCCATGTGCTGTAGATTATATATATTTGACTAAAGCTGAAAACCATTAAATATTAAAGGTCTAAACACTTTTAAAAACAGTTTTTTTTCTGCTTCACTTTAGTTCTAAGGTGATATTTTATTTTACTGATGTTTTATTTAGCTTACTTCAATTGTTTTCTTCTAGATTTGATTTCTCAGGTCCTTGCAAGCCTTTAATCAGCAGACCTTCCCCTCACACCTGCAACCTGTTAACTAATCAGCTGTTCCATTAAAACCTCACCATCAACTTGCCGCCCACGTGCATTTAGGTCCAATCAACACACAAATACAACCGCAATTGGCTGTTTAAAAAAACGACCTAGTTATGCAAAAATACTTACAAAAAAAACAACAAAAAAAAACACAAGATCAAGTCCGTGGACCCGAGAAGGATTGACACGTTTATCAGCTCTATTTGTGGAAAACAGAAAAAAAAAAAAAAAAATCCTTTCTCTCTTAAAAAGTTTTACTGCTCGGGCTAGCGGCTCCTCTCTCCTCCAATCAGCTGTCAGCTCCTCTCTCCTCCAATCAGCTGTCAGCTCCTCTCTCCTCCAATCAGCTGTCAGCTCCTCTCTCCTCCAATCAGCTGGCCCTCTCACTCTGTCGTACGATGCTCGGATCACGGTGGCTTGTTTTCGTCGTTCCCCAGCTCCGCTCCGTCCAGCGGCTCTGTGCTCCGCTCCGCGGGTGAGGAAGGAGCAGATGCATCCTGGGAAACGACAACAACAACAACAGTATCAATGATGGACCGCGCGCCGCCAGGCTGTCCTGCATCCCATCCGTGATCGATGCTCGTCCCTGCGAGGCTCGGCGCGGACGCTGCGAGGAGGAGCGGCTTTGTCGGAGGAGCGACGGGGCCGCGCAGCCTCTCTCTCCTCTAAATAAACGGCGTCACATGCCGGTTGGAAGGGCTGCATCGCGTCAGCTGAGCGGAGTTTCGGTGGAAGCCGCATCCCGCAGGGTTTGGAGCAGCGCCGGAGAGCAGCATGCCCGTTTTCTAACGCCATTTTCTCTTTAATCAACCTGGTCAGCCTCACTCTGAAGGTAAGCGAGTTTTTCTTGGAGAGCTGCACATCCTGCATCCTCTGCTGATTTGATTCACTAGCAGGGGCGCCCCTAGAAAGTTTCTGAAAGGGGGGGTCACGCACCTCGGTGCACCAAAACGAAAACAATAACAGAATCTCAAGTGTGATGTTGCTGTGCTTTCGTAAAGGGAATGAAAGACACTTAAAATATTGGCTACTGACCAAGAAGGTCGAAATGGAAAATGCATGAAAAAATAAATTTACCATCTTCACATCTTGTCATGTTACTTAAACGCAAACTTCAGTGGGATTTTTTAAATCTAATAAACAACAAGTTTGTGTGGAAATGTCAAGTAGGAAAAATTATATATATATATATCTATATATATATATAGATATATATATATGTATTTAGATAATTAACATTTTAACATAGGTATATAGATAATTAACATTTTAACATAGGTATATAGATAATTAACATTTTTTTAAGAGGAATCAAATGCATGCAAACTTTTAGGAAGATGTGAGTTGAACGTCAGATTAGCTTTAGCTCAAATGAGATAAAAAAAAAAAAAGGTCTAAATTAGCTCATCTTCCTAAGAAACTTTAGGAACATCTCGGTGGTGCTGAGCCGTTTAATTCAGCCCTCTGGGGTTTTGTCTCTACCAGCTCGGCTTCATCCATGTTGTGTTCAACCAGGCGTTCCCGCTGCATGATGCTGCCACCAACAGGATTCAGTGGAGGGAGGTGTTAAAAGTTCAACTTTGATCTCACCTGACCAGATAACCATTTTCCACAGCTCTGTATATATATATATAAAATTCCCTTCTCACCCACCGCGGGTGGTTCTTATCCTCTGAGCTCGGGTCCTCTACCAGAGGCCTGGGAGCTTGAGGGTCCTGCGCAGTATCTTGGCTGTGCCAAGGACTGCACATTTCTGGACTGAGATGTCTGATGTTGTTCCTGGGATCTGTTGTAGCCACTGCTCCAGTTTGGGGGTGACTGCCCCCAGGGCCCCGATGACCACAGGCACCACTGTGGTCATCACCTTCCAGGCCCTCTCCAGTTCCTCCCTGAGGCCCTGGTATTTCTCCAGTTTCTCGTGCTCCTTTTTCCTGATGTTGCAATCGCTTGGTATTGCTACATCTACCACAACGGCTTTCCTCTGTTGTTATCCACGAGGACAATGTCTGGTGGGTACGCCATTACCACTCTGTCTGGCTGGATCTGGAAGTCCCACAGGATCTTAGCTCTCACACTTCTATATATATATATATATATATATATATATATATATATATATATATATATATATATATATATATTAGTAAATTACAAACTGCACTTTTTCTTTCATTGCTTTCTTTCAGCTATTGCTTTCTTTTCCTGAAAGGTCAGATTTGTTGAGTGGTTGACTTGCATATTTTTTTTCCGTCAACTGATTTTCCCCAACTGAGTTGTTGACGGCTGCAGCTCCTTTAAAGTTGCCAAGGGACTCTGGCTGAATTCTCAGACAATATTCTGCTTGATTAGTGGAAGGTCAAGTCTTGATAGATAAAAAAAAAAAAAAAAAAAAACAAAGTAGGTTGTGTTGACTAAGCATCAAACAACCAGAAGTCTTTTTCCTCACACAACCAAAAAAAAAAAAAAAAAAAAAAAAGGATCTGCCTTTTTCAAATCTAAATGTGCCCAAACGTCCAGCTAAAGCAGTTCCTTGGCTTTAATTTCCTAAATTCATGTAAAATACAGAAACCCTGCAAGCAAAGTGAGGTCAGTGCTCCCTTGTTTCACCCCTGGTCTTTACTACCTTATTTATAGCATCAGTGTGGCCTTGATTGAACAGATTTCTTTTCTGTTGAGCCTCACAGAGTGGCACGTTCGCAAAGTCAGCCTCTTATTTGCTCTCCCTCTGTCCCTGCAGACTCCTGCAGCCATGGGTGAGGAAAGCCGCCTCTCTCACCAGATCCGGAGCGTGGAGAGGAGCGTGGCGTTCCTCAGGCAGGAGCACCTCACTCTGCTCCACGGCCTCCACCTGGAGATCCTCTCCCTGCAGAAACGCTGCTCAGGTGAGGGAGGCATGCAGCTGCTTGTGCAACCCTGACGCTCCACGAATGCCTGTTTGATGCTGAACGTTGCTTCTGCAAACTGGTGTTTACCTTTTCTGCATTGCGAGCTTAAAAATGTTACAATTTGGAACGGATTTGTGTTTATTTGTATTAAAGAGGATTAGACAAAGATTGAATTTCAATGCATGTCTTTATGTGGCAAATATATTTAAAAAATCTAAGTTTTTCTTTTGTAAAAGAAGTATTCATGTAAAAGAAGTATACATTTTTAAAACATTCTGCTTTATGAAAAAATGTAAGTAGCTTGTTGCAGATTATTTATACTCTTCTTACTATTTAATTATCAAACATTTCCCATGATCCTACTGGTATTCTGATGTATTTGGTGACGTGGAAAGGCCTTCTGGGCATCACCCTGATCAGATTCAAGTCTGGACTTTGACTGGGCCACCTCAGTAAGCTAATATTGCTTCTAAGGGGAACGGTCACATTAAACTGTGAATAATTTTTGGCTTTAGTATAACGTTGCTCCAGTTTTACACTAAGAACTCACCAGATGAAACGATACCTGCAATGTTGCTGTGTGAATGCTGTGGATGTCTTGTAGAGTTCACATCCCAGAGACACAAATATGACGAGAAAATGGTTGTCATGAATTCAATTTTATTACTTTAGATTTATTGTTTATCCAGATAATTTAAGAAACAGGTTTAGGAAGTGATTTTTTTTTTTTTTTTTTTTTTCCAGTAAGGCATATTTAATTTCTTGTGATCTCACCCTCAGGTCAAAGGTTCCCTTTGTTAATCTTCTTTAAGCATCCCTTGTGTTTTCTTATTGGCGACCACAGCTTTTAACTAATCAGGAAGGACTCCATTATTAATCCTTTCTCCCCAAGACAGGAGTTGACCAATGAATATAAACTCCTCCATTTCTGTTTTTGTTTCGCTTTGTTTAAAAAATAATAATAATAATAACAAAAAAAACTGATTTTGCTATTTTGTTATAATCCATCAAGCTTCTAAGTCTAATAGAAGAAAGCAGCCATTGTGTGACTGATGTGACCTCATCACCATGAGTCACATTGAGACGGAGGCGACATGATGACATCATGCTGCTTTCTTGTTCAGAGAGTAATGGATTCGTCTTCTACGCAAACATGCTCCCATATCCTTAGCTTTATGGCATTTTCATGGAGATAATATTCATTTTTGGACGTTCCTTGAAATAACTTTTCTTGCTTTTGTCTCCACAAAATACCTTTAATCAAACCTAACTTACTTTTAACCCTTTTAGACAAAAAACTAAGACGGTTTTTTGTCCCGCCATGAAAAAAAAATGCAACCCACTTGTCTTCTTTTTTTTTAATTTTTTTTATTGCCAGACATGCAGTAAAATATGTCTGCAGATATATGGATAATTGTTTTTCCATTAATCTCGTAGCTCCGGTAATCCATAAAAAAAGGCTTGTGGTGCCCAGACAGAGCAGAGGGGGGAAGGGTTGTTGTGTTTGCGTGAGGGAGACGGATGGATGGATGGATGGATGGATGGATGGATGGATGGATGGATGGATGCCACGCAGGGTGACCAGCTGTGCTGAAAACGACCCCCTTCATCACTCTGTCGCCCGGCGCTCTCACATCTGGTCAGCGCAGCTGGACCGGTGACATCACACACCTCCAAGAGATTGAACACTCCCACCGCCCTCCGCTTCGTTCTCTCCTCTCTTTCTGCTTTCAAGAGATCTTCCTCTACAGACGCCATGACAGACTGCTTACAGTTTCGGGCGCTCGCCGATGCTCACGTTTCTCTGATTTGTAAAGTGTTTGGACCAACGAGAGAGGAAGGCGAGCTTCCTCAACAGAGACGGTTCAGGAAGCTCAGAAACTGCTCATCATCAGAGCAGTACCATCACAGTTATACTTTATATCCCAGTATAATGAGACTTTTTTTTTTTTTAAAAAAAAGCAGCTGTCACGACAAAACTCTTTATACGATTATACAATGAACCTGTTATCACAAGATATCGTGGTTTTCAGAAGAACAGGAGAACTGAACGTTCCTCAAGAGAAAACAAATCTAAGATCTGGTTTCTTAACGCGAAATGCCAAAGAAGTCGTCTAATTAAAATATGTATTTCACTTCAGTTTGGTTGGAGTCTCTCGCTGAAATCTCACCGTACGTTTTGCAGTATTTATGTTCGCAGTACGTCTGCAGATACAGTAGGTTTTATGAAGGGGACGTTTCCTAATGTCTTGCACGTGAAACGTGCGTTTTCAGTCGGCCCTGAAGGTTGCTGCAAGGTTGAGCCGGGCATGTTGTGATCGTCGGCTGCGTCTCTCTCTACTGCTGACCTTTTATTGCTTCCTGAATTTTCTCATCAGCATAAATGCCTCTTTGCTGCTGTCTCCTTTAGCCACAAGCTAATTCACTTTTTTTTTTTTTAAATGAGGTCTTCCCCCCTCCCCCCGCCTCCTGCTTTAGTGCACGTTTATTGTCTGTGTCAGTAGGTTTGTCCTTCAGGATATCTTTGCGGCATTCAAAGCAGAATCGATGAAACAGAAAACCTCTAATGCTCAGTTATGGGCTGCTGGAGATGAGGCTGACCTACAAAGCGTTGCTGGATGTTGCAATGTGCTGAACGCTCCGTTTTCAGTCCTTGTTAATGAATCGGCTGCATAAATGCCTTGTGTTGAGGGTGCAGAAGGATAGCAAGCTCTTCAGCAGTCCCTTATTACTATAAAACCAGCTGCTGGAAGGTTTTCTGACTGTATTTCCATCACTTTCCCTTTTGCTGCTGCTCTCCCCCTCTGTCTTTGTTCTTCCCGGCTGCAGAGCGGAGGGGAAAAAAAACAAAACGGTGTGACACGAGGATAAGAGACGGGGAAATGGGAAATAAATGCAATGATTTACAAAAGTAAAAAAGAGATTGCGACAGGCCTGTCACAATAACAAAGTCGCCTGGATGATAAATCGTCCCAGAAGTTATTGCTGTAAACGATAATATTGTTCTTTCGAGGCCATTTTCAAGTAAAATACTGGCAGTGGCAAAATAATGCACCAACTCACTCTGCAAGGCTAATTCTAACAAGCATTTAACGCTGGAACTCTTTAAATATCTAAAATATAACAACAAAGCAGCAAATAAAATGAGTTATTAAGTCTCTGCGAACAAAACGTTCAACAGTTTGGAGGGTTTGTGCCTGAAAATAGACATTTTTAATGTAGCTTCATTTAAATATTTCCTCTTGCAGGAATATTTGTGTGCGTTCAGGCATTTCTGAGGATTATGTCTGAAGGAGCCAGTCGTTGTCCCCCCCCCGCTGTGTGACGGATTCGCTGGCTGAGCAGATGTCTGACGCTGATTGACGGGCCAGACGCGAGCAGCGATCCTCCCACGGCTTTTTGCCTCGAGCTTCCTTTGGCCGGAAAACTGGCGACTGATAAATGAGCATCGCAGACAGAGCAGACGGGTGCTTGAAAAAAATGATAGTAAACATGATCATAATAATCCTATTTTGGTTTTGTCACGGTGATGAAAATGTGTTTGCACCCCTGAATTAATAAAATGGGAAATGAGGAGATTTCAAAGGGCTGAAGTGCTTGTTTACAGACCGTGATGCATTCAGGTGAGCTTCAGCGACGTGGGAAACGACAAGCCCCCAGAGAACTATCCCAGACGAGATCTGTTTCCATTTAGCTCATCGTCATCCTCAAGGCTTAGAGGATGAGAATGATCTCCACCTTTTCATCAACATTAGTAAATCTCCTGCTCTAAGAATCAATTACTTGTATTTCCTGCAACTTTGTAGTAAAAGAAATGGCTTTTTAACAGTTTTCCATTCTTGCACTTCTTGTTTTGTTGTCATTTTACTCTCCTTTTTCTACAAATAGCTTCCAATGACCTAGTGCATGACAAACAGTGTAAAAGTTAAATCGTCTTGCAGAGCAGACAAAGATTAAAGATCCAGCAATCAAGGATTTTTTTTTTTTACCTTTTTTTATAGTTTTGACCTACTGATTCTCTTTAGCTATTTTTATTTTTATTTTTTTTACTTTCTGGATCAAATGAGAAATTAGTCATCTTCAAAATAGAAATGCTTGCAGCAAAGGAAACTGATTTTTAAAAACATCCTATATAATTTGTACTACAGGTCGTTGACATTACGTCTCATTCGGTGTTTTTCACCTGCAGTTCACGTCGATCTTTACCTGAACTCTGCGATGTCTTAAAGGGCCAATGACCCAAACTGTGAGCTGAATAGAGCCCCATTGGTTCCCCTTAATGCCCCTAATACTGTGATTGTTCTGACTATAATTTATAAGTCTGTCATTTCCAACCATATTATAATTGAAAAAGCCTTTTGGGTCAAAGATGAAGCATCTTAGAGAAACAGGAGAAGACGAGCCGCCCTCTACTTAAGCCTATAGGATTTTTTTTTTTTTTTAAACTCAACATTTTCTAATGCAGCATTAAATTAGGACCTGATAGTTTCAGATGAATCCCTCCATCCTGTTCATGTGTGTTTATATAGAGGCGTGACGAGGACAGAAAAGATTCTTCATCACTGAACAACTTGGCTTGTGATGATCCAAACCATCTCATTAACCTGTTTTTTTGGCTTGTATGAAATGCAGGCTTATGTTGTTAATTGTTCAGGGACCAGGCTGGGCAGCATCCTCAGCTGTTTTCTTAAATGGTTTGCAGAGCAGAAAGCCAAACGCTGAGCTTGTGGATGGTTTCTGTTTCTTTCTGTTTCCTCTTGAACGCGAGCCACCTGTTTTTTTTTTTTATTTAAATATGTATTGGTTTCACCGAGGCGCCGCAATCCGTGTAAAGCAACACTACAGGCCGTTTTTCAATAGATTATGTTGGGACGGCTCCACCAAGTCTGTTCCAGGCAGTTTTTGATGATTTCACGTTTTGTTTCGAGTAAATTATTCATGAGTTTTCTGAGAATGTCCTATAAACTGTAGCTAGCATCTGTTCAATGGCGAGTGTGAACCGAATAAATAAAACAGGATGCGATTTGTCTCTGTGACGCCATTTTTTTTTCCCCTGTCATTTCAGAGCTGACGAGTGAGAGGGAATCGAATCCTCCAGGCAGGACGCAGATAGGTATGCACTTCCTGAAAGACATGGAAAAGTCTGGGATTGATTTAATAATTTTCATATTCTGGATGATTAGATAGGAAAGGCTCAAACTGAGCATGGGTAAAATGTTGGTTCCTATCCAAACATCAGAAACCCAAATCTATGAAAAACAGAGGCGCTCATTACAAAAAAAAAATATATATATATATATTTTTATTTGTTTTTATTTTATGTCTTTCATTTAACCTGGGAAGTCCCACTGAAATCGAAATCTATCTTCACAGGGAAATCTGGCAAAGAAGGCAGCACCAACTTTGCTACTTTTAACAACCAAAGATCAAAAAAAAGTATGATGAGTTGACATTTTTCACTTTCTTTGAATTTGTGTATGATAATTGGAGCTTGAAGCAGAAACTCAATAGAGGATGTGGAACAGCAGAGTGTTTATTTTTTTTAAGTATCATTTCAAAACTGCGCGCGACTTTGCCTTATTCTATCACACAAAATGTACAAAAAAAAAACGCACTAAAACTTGTTCCTGTAATGAGCAAAGTGTGTTGGATTTTTATTCTACCCTTTGCTCTGAGGACAAAAGACAGACGAACATTTGCATCTCCAGCTGACCTCCCCTCCCATCCGTCAGGGGAACCGATCCCTGTCATCCCTAAGAGAGAGAGAAACCTCTGACAAAGCATTCGCAGGCCATGAATGTTTTATTCCACTGGTCAGATGTGCAGTTTTGCTGTGTGAAAAAATTTGCAACAGCTCTGCCAGAGTGTGAGACACACACACACACACATATGATCAAACAGCTTCGCCGCATGGCTGACGTCCAGTTGTGGCTGCAGAGACAGGCTCCATTTTGTCACGTGGAATTAGACACAGAGAGGAGGAAGAGGAGTCAAAAGGCGAGCGAGTGAGCCTGCCTGGAGTAAGAAGCGGGTTTTGGCTTGGTGCATTACTCAGCCATTAGATCCTTGTTTTTTTTCCAGAGCAGGTTATCCCCCAATCCATTAATACAGCATGGCCTTACAAATCGATACATTCCCTTTTTTCTTCTTCTGCTCCAGTTTCTACTGGAGGTCCCAGCGGGAGTGTCTTCTTACAGACTTTACTCAGATGTAGGGCCTGGAAAAGAGAGAGGAAGGGGAGAGGGATGAGGAGTCGGTGACAGACGTGAAGGAGGGGAGGATAAAGATGGGCAGATAGCGTTACAGCCATGATAAAAAAGAAAGCACGCCATCTCTAATTTCTAGGGATTTAGGTATCAAGTTATATCAAAAACAATCTGGTCTTCAACTGGAGGAAAATGTATTTGGATCTCATTTAGTTTACTGATTTATTTCAAGCTATTTAGAAGCAAAAAAAATGCATATTGCACCCTTAAAAAAAGGAACAAAAAATTTATGCATCCACATATTCACAAATATTTACAATAACTATACGTACAATAAGGACAAGACAGTGTCTGAGTCATCCCTGATCATTTTGCAATACAACTGTATTTAGCTTAAAAATAAGTAAGACGATTGTGTGGCTGCCACCTGCTGTAATTTGACACTTTGTAATTTGTAATAATCCCGACAGATTACTGCTGATTCATCTGCATCGTTAAGAAAAACATCAAATGCACTTAATTATTTAACAGCAGACATTGTTGTTTTGGAGCAGGATTCATCAAAATGATCTGACAAAACTTAAGAGTTTTTGTATTCTACATATGATCAACATTCAAGCAGGGAGGTGGTGGTGTGATGATGTGGAGCTGCTCTGCTGCTTTTAGCACTTCCTTCTGCTGCAATGCACTGCGTCACCACATGGTGGCACCACTCGCCTTATTATGACCAGTAGGTCATCCTTTTATTCCTCTGTGTATTTTTGTGCTCTTCACTAACATACAGTAAAGTTGTCACTTAGTTGTTTTATTATTTTTGGTTTTTACTTCAGCTGAATAAATACTCGTAGGAAGTTAAAAGTCGTTGCTCATGCGCTACCAACCTGCACACGTCTGACTTCACCTCCGCCTCACATTGCACGCTTCAGGAAACTCAATAATAATACACATATTCTGGTGATTCCCAATATTTATCAGGTGGACCAGTCATCCTGTCATGTGGAGGGACTGCAGTAGAAGTTGTTGGACTACAAATCAAAATCAAGTCCAGGCTGTCATGAATTAATAATTTCCCCATTATGTTTGGTTTCTGGCTGGAGGGAAAGTATCCAACAGGAAGGATCAGACATCATCTGCAACAATCAGAGTGTGTGTGAGAGAAATCAAGCGTCGACGTGAACACATCCGGTGGTGGCAGCATTATCCTGTGGGTATTTTTTATTTTCAGCAGAAACGAGGAAGCTGCTCAGATTTGACGGGAAGTTGAATGAATACGGCAGAACGTTTGAGACTGGAGGGGAGGTTCACCTCCCACCTGGACAACAACCCTGAATAATATTACCCGAGTTACAGTGGATTGGCTTAAATCAAACCAGATTTAAGTTCCAGAATGGCCTACTCAAAGTCTAGATCTAAATCCAAGGCAGGGTGAGGGAGAGACAGAAATAGCTCTGGGGAACAAGGAGAAGGGAAACACAAAACACAAATCTAATTGCAACGAAGAATAACGAAACCAAGACATAAATAGACATGAAGTAGCTGAAATGACTGAAAGTGAAGTGTTCTAAAGTAAGACAGAAAAAAGGACGATCTAATCAAAACACAAATAACACAGATATCAAATGACCAAAACCACAAACAACCCATAATCCTGACAGACACAGGTTCTCAAATGTATTCAGGTTTTGACTGGATCATTCTAACATACGAATACGCTTGGACCTAATACTCTTGAATGCAGCTCAGGCTGCTCATATTACTGAGTCATCTCACCCATGTTATCTGCATTCAACACATGACCAGTCGGTATCTTTAAACTGAACCTCTTCTGGCTTTTTTTTTGTCCTCCACCAATTTCTTTTGCTTTGACACTTTTCCATAAGTTCTAGACAGAAGTTTTCCGGTCCTGGGCTTGAGTTGATCTGAGCGTATAGGGGTGAAAGGAACAAACATAAGATATTCATATTCGCTCTGCTTCTGTGACAGAATTACTGGAGGAAGAGGAGATGCTGGAGGCCCGGTGCAAGGAGCTGGAAACGCGTCTGGACGAGCAGGAGTACACTCTGGGAGAGCTCCGGAAGGAGCTGGGTCACAAAGGAGCGCTGGTGGGAGCTCTCAGAGCCAATCTCAAGGAAAAGGAGCGTCACTTCCTGGAGGAACTGAAGCGGCGCAGCCACTGTTCCACCGTCCTGAACACGGAGCTCCAGAAGCAGACGGAGGCGGCGGCGTACCTCTCCTTCCAGCTGCACGCTGCCAAGCAGAAGCTGCACCACCAGAGGATGCAGCAGAGGCAGGGACTCCTGGCCAGAGCCGGCGGCCAGGGGCTCCAGCTCGGAGCCGAGCAGAACTGCCCCCTCGCCGGGGCCTCCCCGTCCTCTCCCATGGTCAAACCCAAGCGTAAGAGCATCAGGGTGTCTTCCAGAGTGGAGCGCTCTCGGGAGTGCGTCCCCATAGAGAAGGTGCTGGGCCCCGCGGAGCCCACCGCCATGCCGGACCCAGCGCTGTTCCTGCAGCCTCGCAGGCACAGAGCCCGCTCCAGACACACTGTGGCACAAAGACAGCCGCCTCTGGGCCCGGAGAGGGACGACCAGGAGGAAGGAGGCGGGGAGGGAGCGGTGGACGTCCACGACGAAGCAGCCCGACTGATGTCTTCAGCAGCAGCGCCCCCTGCTGCTCAGACCAACGCAGATTAGCATCTGAGCGTATCTGCTCTTACCTTCAGTGCAATCTCTGTCTGCTATTTTCCGTCAGACTGTTAAAACTTTTGCTCTGCACCTTGACTGAATTATTACCGTGACTGGTTTTAGCTATTTAATGACCTTACACCTACTGCTAATACTTTTCTAATAATCTTTAATATAATCCTAAAATAACTTGCATAGCAAACGTCAGTGACTGTCGCGACTTAGGTTTACACTTAGATGCTCCGCGGATTGCAGAGCCTTCGTTTTAAAGCTCTGATTTGTAAAGACGGTGAGTTTGACCTTGGCCCAGTCAGCTGAGATCTTCCAAGGCCGAATATAAATCAGGCTGCGTGTCCAAGTGTTTGTGTCCTCCGACTGAGTCGCAGCTGAAAATACCTGAGTGGGAGCAGAGTGTGTTTCAATCACAGTGAGCAGAATGCAGCGCGTGCAAAATGACGGTTTATAATCGTTTTAGAAACTGTGAGGCCTTTTTTAGCAGACTCTACTGCACATTCAGATTTACAACTCTGTTGTCCCGAATACCATTTACTTAAAATAGTTCAGAAGTGAAAATGTTTAAGCTGAAAAAACATTCGCATATCCTTGCAACAGCACGTTTCATGTCAGAGGCGAAGGGCATGAATCAAACTCTTTTCCACTTTTTCTTCTCGGTTCTGTTCAGGCTTGTAGCTCAGGACACCCGTGTTAAATGTACAAGTCCAAAGTAAAGAAATAAATGCATGACAAACTCAAAAGTATTGTTATAGAATGCAATGTCAACCCAAGATAGAAGCAAATATAGTAGAAATTTCAGACGTCCAAGTGGAGATTAATGTCTATTTTTTTCATAAAGGAGGAAGACAAATGTTTAAATAATGAGCTCAACAGTCTAAAACACAGCAGAAGTGAATGGAAACAGCTGAAAGTCTCACTTTTCTCCAAAGAATCGCCTCATGTTTATCAACAGGCTCGTCTGGAGACTCTTTCTGCTGCTCCTCTCAAATCTCTGGACTTTTCTCTCAACATAGAAACTCATCCGAGTTTCAAAATAATCACTTCAAACTTCTCAGGTGGTGTTCAAAGGGCTGGTAAAATGCTAACATGGAATCTGTCATCAATTTGGCTCAGACACTGGGGGAAAAAAGAACTGCAGTTTCAGCTTTTTTTTTTTTTTTTTACGACGGATAAAAAGTTAAAACCACTGAATTTCCTGTATCTCGTATTATTTTGAAACATATCTGTAGCGTGTTAGACTTGCTTTGGGTAAATTGAGTTTTCTTGAGTTTTCCTTCCGGTTTTTCATCCGCAGACCTTTGAAGAAAACGAAACTTTAGAAAACAACCAGAATCAGATGTAGTACCAATCTATGCAAACATTAACACGCGCAAAAATGTACATTTAAAATAAGAAAGGTTACTCTTCCATCTTTAGTAATATTTTTTTTGCTATGGAAGATACTCCAGTTGTCAAGATTAAAAGCTGAACTTGTGCCTCAGTGCCTGTCTTGATGATATTCAGGGTTTTTCTTTGGGTTGAAACTTTACAGAACAAGGCCACATTCAGGTAACACTCAGCTGTGACTCGTTGGACCGTGAGATTTGGGTCAGTTTTCCCCTTCGCCATGTTGCCATGGTAACCCAGACTCAAGAGGTGCCCTCCAAGGGATAACCATCACATATTTTATAAATATAAATTTTTAAAAAAGGAACTTTTAAGCATATTTTTGTCATTGATTTTTTTTGGAGTTCGTCAAGATTATTTGCAAACCCCTTTGAAAGATTTTGCCCAACCTCCTTGAATTTTGGTATCCATTTACAAATCATTTGGTGCCAATGCCCTTAGCTAGAGTTATTTAATTGATTAGGCGTTGCTAGTTATGAATCCTAAAAATATTAGCTAACACTTTATGTGAAGGGGTGTGCATAAGACTTGACATGACACTGTCAAACATGACATATCATCTGTCATGAATGTTTGTGAATGTTGTCATTTTGTAAATAATGACACTTTTAATTCAAAGTTGGCTATTTTAATGAACTTTTACTGCAAATTGTAATAGAACTTTAAATTAAAAAGTCATTAAAATGTCCATTACACTTTTGTTGATATGACTCCATTGTTCATTGAAGTCATATAAACAAACAGTCGACATGAACAGAACCACTTTAAATCATTAACGGAACCAAACAACCTGCGTGAAACGGCGAAGGGGCGAAGTGACCAGCACCCGGTCTTCCTCAGGTTTGTCTGCTGAGCTGCGACTTCATTTGTTGTTGTGTTGGACTTTTCTTTTGGCCTCCGGAGAACAAACAAACAAACAAAAAGAGTTTCGTCTTTAAGGAGTCTGTACATTTTAAAGGCTGGTTTACTCGTTTGTGTCTCTTTGCTGTTAGAAATCGTCACAAAGACGGTGAATATCCAGAAAGACAGGAGTCATCTCTGTCTGCAAATGAGATGGTGGTGACCTCTGGTTTCACACCACTAAAATATAAATTAAATTCAAACTTTATTTTTTATGTCTTTCAGGATGTTTTGTTTTTTCTTTTCTGCTGACTGTAAGAAGGCAATTTTTTTAAAAATTAACTCCTCCTCTGTAGTTGCAGCCTAATAGCAGAGGACTTGTGCACGATGAAATTAGCAGGGCAGGGTGGAAACGAGACATTTCTTCTCTCAGTTTGGGATTTATTAATATATATCATTTTACCGTGTGCAATTCTCAGTGTTATGCTCTGAATTTTCTGCATTATTAATGTCAAACGTGATTTTGCTGCTGTTCTGATTTGCTTCCTTCCTAATCTCCAAGTTAAAACGTTTAGCACGACGTTTCACACATATACAAGAAGATGTAAATAGATGATGAATTATTTGTATTTATATCTAAGGTTACATATTCTAAAAAGAGCTAAAGAGGAATTACCTTTATATTTTGTAATGACCTTCTGAGTTTGGTTTGTAATTTTGTCTGATAGATTTGTGTTTTCCTTAAGCAAATAGGAATATTATTTCTTTATGGACTGTCTTAGTTAAAATGAATTATTTTGTTAACTATCTTAGCCCGTCCTCTGGTTGTTATGTTTTCCCACGACAGCTGTTGCACTGAAAATAGAATAAGCGGCGTTAGACTGTTAGTCTCCCTCACTGCAACATTTTTCTTCTGCATCTTCTAGTTTGGCACAAATTAATTTTTATTTTAATATTCCAGATGCAGCGACTCATCCGAGCCTGAATTGATCATTTCCAACTTTTCACCACATATTAAGAGAAATCTCAGCTGACAGGATAAAAAAACTATAATTATTGAAAGGTTTACTCGAAGCAGCAATGCCTCTATACTTTCTCCTTGTTTAGGTCTGAAGTAGAGTTTTCTGGACTGTGTTTATTTACCTCCATCAAGCCACTTCTTGAATTTTTTCTTGTTTATTTCTAGCAATAATGGCGTGGGACTCGACGGGGGATGAAGAAAGGCATCCTGGTTTGGCCTGTGGCTGAGCATGAGATGCTGATTACCGCATATACTGTGCTGGCAACCTACAGTGAAACTGTACCAAAAATGGAATAAAACGGGCGACTGCTGAGTGTGCCGATTACGTTGTTGTTGAAAGTTAATCTGAGACAATTAAAAAGACATTTTGCAAGTGTATTGAAGAATTTTGTCTCATTGTTGCAGTCTTTTTATATTTGGAAGTATTATCATTAAGGACAATTTAGAATAATGAATTAAACGTTCAAATTTGATCCCACCCGCGCAAATAGAACATAATTTTTGTCTTTACCTGATTAAATCAGACATTTCCCGTTTAGCTCAAGTGGGTAAAATATTTCCTAAATACGAGGCAGTGAGAAGAAAATGGTAATGTCTTTTCTCGCGTGTACATAACTATTTAGTTTTAGCTTTGCATCAAATTATTTCTTAAAAGATTTACACACTATTAGACAAATTTTCACTCTTCAATTAAGGATGTTTTTACATGCAGCTGGTGACAAATGTTTAGAAATGTCGAGGATTGTGTGCAGGACTGTCATCTGAAAAAATGTAAGCGATTATAATCCTCACTTCACATTTATTTTAATACTGATGTGTAATTTTAAACTAATAAATAATACATTTAGTTAAAGCAGAATCCTCTTATATATTTAACTACTGGCAAACAAATGTAGAAATTACTAGGAAAGAAAAGTTATGATCTGGATTAGACAGAAACATGTATAGACATAATGTTGTTGTGTATATTTATTTACTTAGGCTAACATCTAATAATGTCTTTCAGAGTTATAAAGTGTTTTCCAGTAAGTTTTTTTTATTTTTTACATTTTATTTATTGATTTTTTTTTGGGGGGGGGATTACAAAACAAGTGACAGCAACACATTTGACATTCAACAACCTAATCCCCAAAGTAAACAAATATAAATAATAAAAGAACAGAAAGTAAATAAATAGCATGCATATCAGAAAAACAATTATTATTATTTTTTTAATCGCATCATTTTCTTAATTTCCTTCATAGCGTCTCAGGAAGTCAGTGGTTCCATGCAACACATCAATGTTTTTATCTCTTCGTGGTGAGTTCATTATAATTAATATTCATCTGGTGCAAGAATAATAAAGCTCTCCTTTCGTTGCACCACTTTGCCTCCGCTCGCATGGGCCATTTTGTCGCATGAGGCTTTCCGTAGCGCCACGCTCGGTAGGTGGAGATCATCCACGCAAAGGCAAAGAGGTCAAGAGGAGGGGAGGGAAACCACGTGTGTCGAGCACCACCACCACTATGCACAGCTCCGTCCTTCCTCTGTAGCCTTGTTTTTGTAAGCCGCTCCGGACCGGTTCTGATTCTGCTTTTCGACCACAGCACACTGCTGCGAGCTGCGCGGAGCGGGGGGAGTTTCTGGAGCCACACGCTGACTGCCGACCATGGTGAGCAAGACGGATGACATCCCGGCGTCAGTGCCCGACTGTAACCCGGCGGACCTGCAACGGGACGGAGCCCAGGAGGGCACCGGGACCAGCAAGGGCTGCCCGGAGGAGTCCTGCGGCTGTGGTGAGTCCTTCCCGCTGCAGACCGGCTGAGGTCATCAGGGATGCAGCGACTATACTGCGTCCTCCGAACCGGTGCAGCCTGACTGTGTTTGCTCACATTTATGATCTTGTGCTTCTTCACTTGTGAGTAAAGTGTAAGAGTAAAGGGTCCAGAAGTATCCCACCCTCTTGCTGATACCTACACTTGCTTATTTAGGCTTTTAAGACGTTGTTCTGACATTATTTCATTTTAATTAATCTAAATGCATGCGCTGTAGCCTGGTATGGCTTGCAGGTTTATGCTAGCTCGGGCTAGGGCACTTTTCTGACACCTCCTGACCAAATAGCCAGTTCCTGGTGTCCTGAGTTCAAAGCACAAGGCGTCCGACTCCCAGCTGTCTGACGGTAACAAAATCTATCAATGTCCATAAAATGGCCCTGCTGTACTGCAGTTTATCGCAGTGACTGTCGTGCTCTTTCGTCTGACTCTTTTATCAAACCATGCTAACTCCAGCAGCTGCAGCTCCACACGGTTAGCTTCCCCGGCTAGCATGCACTCAGCTGCTGCTCTGTCCCGAGTCTTTTCAGACCGGAGAACCTGAGAGCGTGCGCTAAAAGAGCCGGATATCTGTGTTCAGACTTGGACTCGACAGAGCAGCGCGTGACGGTGTGGAAGCCAGTTCACCCCGACGCACATGTTCGGTAACAGCGTGTCGACTGAAGGTCACCTTCACCGGAGCCTCTCTCTGCCCACAGACATGCAAAGAGGGCTCGGACACACGCAGAGTTCTGCGCCACGGGGGCCGTGTGCCGGCCACTTTAATTGACGGGCGTGGTCCATCGTTTTAACTTTGTTTAAAGTCGGGTTTTCTGCTGTGACGCCGGCGAGCCACTCAGCGGCTAGCGGCAACACTCTGACCGGTGTTGTGTCGCAAACAGCGCCGTTGCCGTAAAAAAGACTTTCCTTACAAGAAGCACATTTGAAAGCACTCTTGTAAAAGTAGTTATACTGATGACTCGCTAATGTTTTTATGTACTTTAATTGATAACAGAATTACAAATAGGTATTTTATAATGTTGTATTAAGTTGAGGCTGAAGTTGGTATACGATTACTGCACTGCACTAAAGGACCATGACACCGTTTTTAAGGATTCTGGAGACTCTTTGGTTAGCTATACTTGAAAGATATGCGACAAATCTTTTCTGTTTTTTCCACACAGTTTAAAAATTCTTTAAAATAGCTTTACTTTTTATTTTTTTATGTTTAGACAAATCTCTGAAGTCCAGCTTTGGGAACCTTGGAGGATTTAAGTGAGGCTTCAGTTTGCAATAAAAAAAAAAGTTACAATTTGGCCCAAATTAACTCAAGTAGTTGTATTAGAAAAGCCCAATAGTACTTTTAACTGAATCATATGCTGATTTTAAAGAAAGTAGGACTACAAGCATAAATCAAATGTATTCTTATTAATATTTGTATTTAATTATGATTGTGATCTGGGTTTTTGGCCAGTGTGGGGAAAAGTTTGGACACTATTGACTTAAACCACTATTTATATCCCAAACTCTTCATATATTTGAGAAGCCAAATGTAATATTTTGGACAGTTTAACCTTGTAAACAACAGGTTTCACACGAGTCAAACCTGGATGAAATTATTAAACACCAACAAAGCAATTTATCCTTAAATGCTTTATTGTGTTTGGGAAAACGCGTTACTTTTGTGTTTCACAATTGCAAGCAGTCTGTGCTAGATTTTAAAGCAAAGGTCGCCCACAGTCTTTTGAAATCAGCGTAATGGCCCTTTAATCCAATGGAAATCGGACACCGACTTCAGCGCTGCCGTAGCGGGTGTTGATGACGGCACCGTCGCGCTTTACGGCACAACACCTGGAAGCGGAAGCTCGCTGTCGCAGAAGTCATGGTGCTTGGCGAGAGGAGGAAAGGTTACGCAGAAAACACAGCAAGTGTCGCGTAAAGAGGTGAGTCCAGCGGCGGAGGTTGAAAGCCGCTGTCTCCACTGCGAGCCGCTACAGCGGCCGGATGTCGCTGCTCTGAGCTCCGTCAGGTCGCAGGTCGGGAGTTTAAAAGCTGCAGAGCTTCAGCAGACTCTGCAGCCGGGTGGCTCAACATGTGGAGAAGACACTGAGTGGGTGACGAGGTCCCATCAGCTGCTGCCGCATGAAGGGGTTTCAGGACTGGATGATGAGTTGTCAATAAGGAAACTGAAATGAAAAGATTAAGCATAAGGCAGCACTGTCATTTATGAAGTTTTCTTCTTTGCAAGTGGTTGGGATTTCCCCTCATCAATCTAATCATGCAATCATTTATATTTGTGAACAAATGTTTCTTGTTTCTGTCAAATGGCCCTGCAGTTTGTGTTTGTTTGCATGAGACCTTAATCAGATTCATGGCCTAATCATGTGTCAGAGAGGAGTTGTAACAGGAGCAGGCTCTCAGCGGGTGGCACCGCAGACGCATTAAGGCGAGGGTCACTTTCAGTGGCTCTAAAGAGCTTACAGCTCTCGTGAGCGGAAGAGCGGCCTGGTTAATCCAGGAATCACTGACACCGTTGGCTTCGGTGCAAAAACATCTTTAGTACTTTGTAGACATGACATGATCTAATAACCATAAAAGCAACAATCATTGACTGCTGCTGAAATAACTATTAAAACTTACTAACATCTGTAGTAAAAATTAGAATACGTTTGCATACATTAGTCTTTATTTTTGGTTCTATATAGACCTACAAGTTGGTTAATTAGTCAGGCTATCAGCTCTGGTAGTGACATACTGCTGGTGACTTGCTGACTGTATATTTAGAATAGCGTTGCCTTAATGCAAGGTATGAATGCTACTTCTTTCAGCCAGCTGGCTGACAGTGCACATCAACAGGTGATGGAGAGGGAGATTGGTACTTGCTTCTCATTTTGATACCAATACTTTGTGACAAAGGTGAAATCATTCACCAGTCATAAACATTTAGGCATTTTATATATATATATATATATATATATATATATATATATATATAGAAAAATACAAAATATCATTTAAGATAGAAATGTGCATTTCTGGAAAATTTCTACTTTTCATAGATTTACATAAAACTTGTCTCTAACCAATTCAGCTGTCTGTCTTTGGGTTTGAGAAGCCACATGGAAATACAAGCTCAATTTGAATTTTTTATTATTTTAACCCTGTTACACTTTAAATCAGGGGTGATTTTGTTTTTACATTGAAAGCAGTCGAAAGCTGTTAAGATTACTGACTGAGGCCATGTTATGATTGGAGAAACATTAGCGTCAGATATTTTTTTAATGGTTTTTAATGTTCAAAGTTAGGTCACTAAATCGGACTCCAACTTCAGGGGTGCTTTTTGTTATTTATCAAACATACAAATCACAAATCCTCATTACTGGATTTGTGATGACAATTGTTTAATTGTTTGACTAAACAATTAAACAATTGTTTAATTTGCAGGTTAAACACTTTGTTCTCAAATGTTCAGGTTCAGAAGTTGAAGTCTGGTTCTGGAACAGTGTATATTGTTGTAAGATGAAATATGTGTCGGAGCCCTGCAACCACGTTCCTGTAAACAGAATTACAGAGAGGCCTTGTGGGCTGTTTTTGTTTTCAGGGTTGTCAGGTTGGTTAATTTAGCTCTGGCAGCAGCCATGGTCCCAAAGTCAAGGGAACCGCTGCAGTGAATGAGTGAGTTTGCTGTGAGCCTTCACTTGTTAGTGGAAACATGAGGCTGTTTTCGTCATCACATTGTGTCTTAAGTTAAATCCGAGTTTCGTGGATTTCAGTCCTTGACCTCACAGAAACCTTCCTCAGTCTCAAACTGTTTAATTGTGTGGGATCTGGTCCGCAGAGCCTCTAAAATGAGACGCGCTATTCTGGGTTTTGGTTTTGAATCGGTGTAATTACGATGTTCTGCATATCTGTGTGACAAAGAGCTGCACAGATATCTCTTTACAAACAACATTAGATCCTGTCCCTTGATTTAAATGCAAATGCTTTAACTCTTTTGGCACTTATTTTCTCTTGTTTCCCTCAGTTATTAAACAACTTTATTCCTCCAGTTTAGAGCTTAATGGACTCAGATTTAAAGGGATTAGTCTTTGGGAATTTGTCCCGATTTGTTGACCTTGTTGCCTTTGATAAATGCTGCTACTTCTAACAAAATAAAAGCATCTTATGTTACATTTTCTATAAGGTACCAGCATGTTTTTGCAGGTAGATAAATTTTTTAAATGAATTTGTAATGAACAAATTATTGAGCAGTGAGTGGCAAAAAAGTCAGATCATTTATGCTAAATGTGAATTACTAAAGTATTATACAATCTTTACAAACACATGTATCTCTGCACTTTCTTCCCCCAAAATATCGGCCAACGGCAATTTTAGTACTGATCCCTACCACACATGGAAGTGGCACAATTCAGATTATTTTGTGTGTGTGAATAGATCATATTTGGGTAATTCAGATAGCCATGAAAAAGTTGGATTTGTGTCATAATTCTGCAGCGTAATTGTAGCAAGATGAAGTTTACTGTCTTCTCCCATTTGGATGGCAAATTTAGCATTTATCTAATAAAAAAACAGCCGCATGTGTATCCGTCTGTCTG
The DNA here is from genome assembly GCA_922788865.1 of Poeciliopsis turneri. Taxonomy (NCBI): domain Eukaryota; kingdom Metazoa; phylum Chordata; class Actinopteri; order Cyprinodontiformes; family Poeciliidae; genus Poeciliopsis; species Poeciliopsis turneri. The sequence continues at coordinate 2,314,755 of CAKLNU010000718.1, forward strand.
GTGTGGCGGTAGAAAAGCAGTGGGCCAAGCACACGTCCCTGAGGAACACCTGTACACAGAGTAGAGGGATTACGTAAATTAATCCCAAACCAAATCCTTGAATATATAAAATCCTGAAGCCTGTTATCAGACTCTGGTTGAGACGATGCTCCTCTCTGGTGCCGCATGAACACGGATCAAGCTACACGGTAACACTCGACACCGAGCCCTCAGCTGCCTCTAACGTATTAGCCGGTGTGACCTCTCTCAAGCTGTTGTGCTTGTTATTCAGAGCGTGCCTTCCTCCACCTTTTCAGCGCATTCATAGCCAACCGGGGTCACCGTCCAGCTATGACGCCCCCCCTCCTCTCAGTCTTCAGTAACCCTGACACCGTTAAACTCAGCAACGGGCAAGGACACGATTTGCTGGCAGCAGTTGTGTTCCTGTGAGGGAAAACAGTTGTTTGACATGCACATAGTTGGTCTGATCTTTATTTAATTTAATGTCATGCTTATTTTTGGTGGTTTTTTTGGGGGGAGTTTTTCGGGAAAGAAAGGTGCAGTATGTGTATTTACAAGAAATGATGCCTTTAAATTTAGATGGTTAGCGAAATGCTAAGTTAGCAGCTGATTTAAATACTGACACCTCTTTGTTTTTTCCCCAAGGCCTCCTGGCTGAACTGCTAGCGGTGTTGCAACAGTGTTTGTCTGTACAGGCTGCAGCTGGAAGTGCTGTTTCTAGATGAGCTGGTTACCTATTATTGCATTTTTGACATAATCATTTGTAGATTCTGCCTCTTTTTTTTTTTTGTCAAATTGTTAGTCGATGATTAAAAGTGAAATGACTAATATTTATTTAGTTTTACTTCAGAAGCCCAGTGTAGAGGGTTTGTTTGTTTGAGAGTTCATAGTTTTTTTTTTTTAATAAGGTGAACAGTGAGATTCTCCAGAACCAGGCAGCTTGTGAGCTGAGATGGTTTCCTTGTCTGGTCAGCATAATGGCATCAATGTGGAGTGTAAGAAGAAAAGAAACGAGGATAAGAAATATCCAGCAAGTACAAGGACAAAAAAAATGGCGTAAAGAGTTCCCCACATGGGAGCAGGTTTAATCTTGGAATGAGAGGATGCTTCATTCCTCCTTTCTTTGTATCCTTTCCTTTTACATCTTCCTTTCTTGTGTCCTTCCTTACTCTCTCTCGTTGGGTCTTCCTTCTAGTGTCTTGCCTTTTGTAGATTAACTTTTATTATTTATATTTTAAGATAAACACAAGATACTGGGAAGTCTGGGAAAGCACAAAATAGTTCCTAAAAGATGATAGAAATTGTGGAGGAGGTAGAAAGTTGCACGTCCATTAGAAGAATAGCTTTCATCTCGGTGTAAAAAAACCCCCCAAACGTTTCTATCCTGTTTCTTTAACAGCAGGTCACAGTGCAGAGACGGCCATGGTGAACGGAGACGGTGCCCACACAGAGGAGGGAGAGTCGAAGCAGGACGGGAACAGCGAGGCGGACGGCGGCGACGACTCCAACGAACAGGAAGTGATAGTGATCCAGGACACGGGCTTCACAGTCAAGATCCAGGCGCCTGGAACAGAGCCGTTCGACCTGCAGGTACAGATTAGCTCCTCGAATAGATAAAACCAGCAGCCGTGTGTTGGACAAGGCCGGCGGCTTATTAAGGGAGTCTGAGCGGGTTCTAAGTAAAATACCTTTTCACAAACAACAGACGAAGTGATTAAGCCTACTTACACTTCCTAATCTCTGTTGTTCGCCAGGTGTCCCCCCAGGAAATGGTGCAGGAAATCCACCAGGTGTTGATGGACCGGGAGGACACCTGCCACCGCACCTGCTTCTCCCTGCAGCTGGACGGGAACGTGCTGGACAACTTTGCCGAGCTCAAGTCCATCGAGGGCCTGCAGGAAGGATCGCTGCTCAAAGTGGTTGAAGGTGAACTTGTGAAAATCCATCAGGAACTTTAACTAGGCCCTCAACCTTCTTCTTAACTCTTAATAAACTCAAATATACAGACACATTTAATACATTGGAATATTATCAATTAATTTCACAAACTTTTTCACTTCGTAAGACACATTATATCGATTTGTGTAAATTTGTAAAAGTCTTTGTTTCTGTTAATTATGAGGATTTTCTGCTTGCAGTTAATGAAAACATTTAAACATTTAAAATTTGATTATTATGTAAGGCCAATGAAAAAAAACTTCAAAAGCAGAAATAAAGGCTTAGTGAAATATGTGCTTGATTCCAGGTAAAGGTTGTTCTTCTCAGAAAGTAGTTTTAATCTGACAAAGTAGACTCATCGGGACACAAACTCTAAATTACTAAATGTTTCAACTTGGTATCATAACAAAGGCAGTAAGCTATTTTATTCTGATGATATTTTCAGTATTTTTATCCAGTATTTCTGGTAAATATAGTTAATTTTCAACATGCATCTTGCACGTTCACTGGGATAGATTCAGTTCTAATTACACAGTGGCCACACATTAAATAACTCAAATATTCATAATTATGCAGTAAAACAGGTTGGAATAAAAAAAATCTACACATTGGGGATTCTGAGGAACATTTGCATGTTAGATGCAACAAATGGACATAAAAAAATCGGAAATTATTAAAAAGCATTATGAAGCGTGAATCAAAAGAGTAACGTTTCCCCTCTAACCTCTGCTGCATTTCATCGCTCGTTCTGCAGAACCGTACACTGTGCGTGAAGCCCGCATTCATGTGCGGCACATCAGAGACCTGCTGAAAAGCCTGGACCCGTCAGACGCCTACAACGGCGTGGACTGCAACTCGCTGTCCTTCCTCAGCATCTTCACTGACGGAGATCTGGGAGGTATGACGTGTTCAAAAGTTGGATAAAACTTTCAGTAAAGGGAGGGATTCCTCTCCACTGTTTCCGTATGCTTGTTTAGGATATAAGAAAGTATGCACTCATTGCAGTCAGCTCAGATTACATGGTTTATCAACTTGTAATCAGACGATGCACATATTGATAAATTAACACCTTTATCCATGCTAACATCTGGAGGTCTCCCCCTGTGTCTTAAGAGAGTGGAAAGCGAAAGAAGAAGGGCACCGAGCTGGAGCAGATCGACTGCACCCCTCCAGAACACATCCTGCCTGGCAGCAAAGAGCGCCCCCTGGTGCCCCTCCAGCCACAGAACAAAGACTGGAAGGTTTCGATCTGCCTATGCTGCACTGCATCTCTTGTGACGATATAACCCGAGTTTGTCTCATTAGTCAGAAACCAAACATGCGTTTCTGTGACTCCATCGACAGCCCATGCAGTGCCTGAAGGTCCTGACCATGAGCGGCTGGAACCCTCCGCCTGGAAACAGGAAGATGCACGGCGACCTCATGTACCTGTACATTGTGACTGTGGAGGAGCGCCACGTCAGCGTCACGGCCTCAACGCGAGGCTTCTACCTCAATCAGTGAGTCTGCTTTTCATTCTCCTTCAAGCTCCTCTGACTGAATGCTGCCAAGTCTATTGATAAATAGTCTTTATTGCTATTGAAGACTGGATTATAAAGACTGCATCACTGCTTTGGCAAGCCATTTTCGGTAAAACATTGGTTGTATAGTGTTTCAAATCAATTTGGTCCACAGAATTCAGAACCAGCTCAAGTTTCTGCCTCTGTTAATGACTTTCAGATCAACAACCTATACCTTCAGCCCAAAACCAGCTAACCCCAGCTTCCTGAGCCACTCTCTGGTGGAGCTGCTGAGCCAGATCAGTCCTGCCTTCAAGAAGAACTTCACCTCGCTGCAAAAGAAAAGGTGATAATCTGGTTTTAATTCACTATGAGGCTCCCACATTTGTTTCAAGCTCAGTTAGTCATCGTTTTTGTGTGTTTTACTGTCCGTATTACTAGTGAAACAAATTAAAACCTTTAGTCCTTTTCACTCTTTGAAGTCTTTGAAGCAATTGCTCTGTTTATCTAAGGCAGAGGCGTCCAACTCATTTTCATTGTGGGCCATAAAAAAAGATGTAAATGTTCTTAGAGGGCCGCAGAATGTATTGATAAAACCTGTTGAACTCTTAAAGCATCAATAAATAGCTGTTTGTTTCAGCATTCAATAAGAGCTTATTAAAATTTAATAATATTAAACAATTTTTAACAATAAGTCCATCCAGAATTTGTGATTGTTTTTGTTTTTTTTGCAACCATAATCACAGATTTTGTGGTGCTAGTTTAATAATATTTACAAGGAATTTTTACGATAGTTGCACTGATATATCATGCAAAATGTGACTTTTTTTTTTTTAAATTGTTGTCTCAATCACTAATTCAGATTAACATGGACATGTATGAGAGGCTTAAATGTGTTGAAAGAAGCCAAACAGCTGAAAAATAAAATCGCTGGTTTTCCGCTGCAGAGTGCAGAGACATCCGTTTGAGAGGATAGCCACGCCCTTCCAGGTGTACAGCTGGACGGCGCCGCAGGTGGATCATGCCATGGACTGCGTCAGAGCTGAGGACGCCTACACCTCCCGCCTTGGTTATGAGGAGCACATACCCGGGACAGGTGGGTGCGGCGAAATCCAGCTGTGGACGATGTCAGGAGCTTCCATGGCGTAACTGTGTGCTGGTTTGCCTTCAGACCAGAGACTGGAACGAGGAGTTGCAGACCACCAGGGAGCTGCCGCGGAAGAACTTACCTGAGCGACTACTGAGGGAGAGAGCCATTTTTAAGGTACTGCTGAGACTTTTCACATGCTAGACGCAGGAGCAGAGTGTTTTCTGAAAGTTTTTACCATATAGGTCCACAGTGACTTTGCAGCTGCTGCCACCCGCGGGGCCATGGCAGTCATTGATGGCAACGTTATGGCGATCAACCCTGGCGAGGAAACGCGCATGCAGATGTTCATCTGGAACAACATCTTCTTCAGTCTGGGCTTCGACGTGCGGGACCACTATCGTGAGCTCGGTGGCGATGCCGCCGCCCATGCTGCGCCGACTAATGACTTGAACGGAGTACGTGCTTACGGGGCGGTGGATGTGGAGGGTCTCTACACCCTGGGGACAGTAGTAGTGGACTACAGAGGCTACAGAGTAACTGCACAGTCCATCATCCCAGGGATCCTGGAGCGAGAGCAGGAGCAGAGCGTCATCTACGGCTCCATTGATTTTGGAAAGACGGTTGTGTCTCATGGCAAATATCTGGAGCTGCTTGATAAAACCAGCAGGCCACTAAAGGTCAGAAACTGTCGTATTTGCTCTATTCTATATTTTGTTGTTGCGCCCCTTTGAGAGATCAAACTTATCTGTTCTTGTTCAGTATTTCACTTGGAAGAAGAGTCATGCTATCTGCCTGCTTGTTGCTCTCTGGCTAGTCGCCGACTGCCTGCTTTTTTTCAGTTGCCTGCTGTTTTTCTGCCTGGTTTGGTACTTCTTGCGTTTTTAGCTAACTGGTTATCTTTCTCTTGCTGTTTTGGGAAGCTAGCTACGTATTACCTTTTGTATTCTGCTTTCTACCTATTTAGTTATTATTTAGCTAACTGTTTTTTGTTTTTTTTAGGTAGCGAGATTGTTTTTTCTTTCTAGCCATTTTGGTCTTCCTTTTTCAGCTAGTTAGCCATCTCTCATTTTGTTTTGGCTATCTCTTTGCTAACAAAAACTCGCTAACTCCAGTTGGTCGCACTCGCTAGCTATCTACCACCCCCTGAAACATTACCTCTTTTTACCTCGTAAATATGTTGCTAGTCTTTACAAATTGACCCTAATATTTGTTCAACTTCCTTTAGAGTCTGAAAGGAAGTGGTAAACTGTATCGGCACTGAGATGTCCGTACATTTTCCTGCCTTTTTATTTATTTAAGAAAAGGAAATGAATATCTAACTAAAAGTCTGTTTTTTGTCAGTCCTGATCTGTGTTTTGACCTATATACATTATTGTTGTTGTTGTTTTTTTTTGTTTTTTTTTCTCCTGTAAATTCCAGGTCCAGCAGCACAAAGTGCTGAATGAGAAGGAAGAATCAGTGGAGTTGTGCTCCTCTGTCGAATGCAAAGGCATCATTGGTAATGATGGCAGGCACTACATCCTGGATCTTCTTCGAACCTTCCCTCCTGACTTGAACTTCCTGCCTGTGGGCGGAGAGGAGCTGTCTGCAGAGAGCCAACGCCAAGGTTTCCCCCGACAACATCGCCATCGCTTGGCTTGTCTTCGCCAAGAGCTCATCGAGGCCTTTGTCGAGCACAGGTGGACGTTGCTCTGCTCTTCTGGAGATTTTATGTTCTTGCCTCTAAGATTTGAATCAAACTATTCCTTTTGTTCCTCTTTAGATATCTTCTTTTCATGAAGATGGCCGCATTACAACTGATGCAGCAAAAGGCAAACAAGGACTCTAGCAAAACAGACGTGCCCGCCATTACCGAGACTTCGGCGACAGATAGCAACGTTGATTCCACACAGACTACTGCTGCACAAGGGTTGACAGATAGCACAGACCTGACAGATAACAACAGCACCTCTGTTGCCCCACAAATGGCACCTGAAAGTGAAGAAAGCTCTTCAAAGCCCACAACAAACGGGCCTGTGGATCCCACAGGCTCCCAGAACGGGGAATGCAAAAGCCCGCTGGAGGGTAAGGAGCTTGAGGAAAGTATTCCAGGATTAGCGCAGGCCAAAGAGCTGGCGGAGACCTTAGTGTCCGAAGATGGATCTGGTATGGGTACGTCTAGAATCATCCAGAACAAACTGGGGCCAGGACAAAGCAGCAAAAGCTACTCTGGTGGATGGTTTCATTGGTTAAAAGCAAGGAGAACCAGACAGTAACTGGATTTATTTCCGACTATAGCAGCAGAGTATTTTAAAAACAATAAATGTAAACAAAATGCTGCTGTCCGCCTGACTAGCTGCCCCTGCTAATTGTCTGCCTACAGTTGGGGACAAGTTGGCTGCTGTCATCTCCAGCATGTGAACCCTGTGCAGTAGGATCTGACCCTAATGACCTAATCAGTGGTTGTGGTGCTTAACCCAAAGTGATTTTGTGGTGGTGTTTTGTTAAAACAGCCTGACGTAATCAGAGGTGTGTGTAGTGTAGCTTATCTGGTGGTGGTCCAGGAGTTAAACTAGGGGTGTCCAGCTCCAGTCCTCCACACTGGTGTCCTGCAGGTTTTAGATGAGTCTCTGCTCCAACACAGCTGATTCAGACGGTCCATCCATCTCCCTCAGCGTGTCAAACCTCTGCAGAGACCTGCTAATGAATCAAACATTTGATTCTGAAGTGTTGAACCGGGGAAAGAAAGAAAACATGCAGGACACCAGCCGTGACGTAGCCAGGTCTAAGCTGCAGTAAATGGATTTGGTTGACGTTTCAATCTGCGGTGTTGTTTGTTAAATAAAACTGTAGCAGAAACTGAACGGTTCAGACAAGCTGTTGCAATTTCTTTTTTTCAATTTTGTTAACGTATTTAAATCTGCTGACAAACAGATCCCAAAAGCCGCGAGGTGGTCCTCAACGCCTGCAGGGCCGTGGGCTCCATCAGCAACACTTCGTTTGATATTCGCTTCAACCCTGACATCTTCTCTCCAGGTAAGCATAAAAACCAGATTGAACTGGTTAGAAAAGGAGTTGAACTGGGAATATAACCTGCTTAGTTTATTTATCTGTAGAGAAACAAAATTGATTTATAGATCCTTAGACTTCCAGTTCTGTATTCAAACTAAATATGGATATGAATTGATTTCCACTTGTAGTCTGTTGCGTGTTTTTAATCAGTATTTCATGAAGTTTCTGACCAGAGTTGTGTGCGCATCCGCTGTTGAATCAGGGGTGCGTTTCCCAGAGGACACGTTAGAAGACGTCCAGAAGCAGAAGCAGCTGCTCAAAGACGCCGCTGCCTTCCTGGTCACCTGTCAGATCCCGTCTCTGGTCAGTGAGGGTCACTGGTTTCTAATCACTTTGGTTTATTTCTAAGTTTTAATAACAGGCTTAAGAAATCAGTTATAAAATGTGTTTTATTCTGTATTTAGTACTAACTAGTCTGGGATTAGCAAGTCTTTCACATATTTTATGCATCAAAATTGGTCCAGATGCCAAAAAAGTAGTGAAATAATCCTGTATTTCACTGCAGAATAGAAATATAACTTCATCTTCACGTTGCTTTGTGACTGTCCAGATAACAAAACTCAACTTGATGAACTAGAATGTTATTCAACTCTCAAACAAATCTGGAAATTTGGGTCTGGAAACATTTGAGTCCTTGTTTGAGCTGAATTTTGTCTAAATTTGACATGTGTTTCATCGCCCAGGTTAAGGACTGTTTGGACCACAGCACTCTGCCCATGGATGGAGCCACGCTAACGGAGGCCTTGCACCAGAGAGGCATCAACGTCCGCTACTTGGGGACAGTTTTGGAGTTTGTGGATAAGACCTCGGCCAAAGCCCAGCTCGAGCATTTCTACGTGAGTCTGATCCCACAAGCGTAAACATTTTCACCTCAGTTACAGAGAATTATCGTTTTAAAATGTTGCACTTTTTCCTATTTTGTTTCAGAGAATAGGAATCGTTGAGCTGATCACAAGGTGTGCAAAACATATCTTCAGGACATACCTGCAGGTTTGTAACTTTTCACACATTTTCTATCTGCTTATAGAGTTGATAAAATGCATCAATGGAAATGCATTTATTTATGTCAATCTATCAAAAATCAGTAAACATGAATGATTTCTGTACACATTTAAAGAAGCAAAGACATATTAGAAGGATTTAGTCCTTTACAATGATTTTAAGAATTATAAGAAAAACAGTAACTGGTAATAATAGTCAAGGGTGAACCACATCAAAATTCCTAATGACTAATTTAAATTAAATAGATTGCTGTGCTAATTTTCACTGGAGTTGTGATGGGAGGTTTTATCAGGGAGAAACTGAATGTTCAGAATAGTTTCTAAGCTGATAGATTCAACATCATGTCACTGCCTTCTTCTGCAAACAATAAGACTTTTTATGAGAGGAAAGCAGATCCTATTAAGTTCATGCAATGTTTAGCTACTCTGCAATAAAAGCCCCAAATAATCAGATGGATTTGCTCGAATATCACGGCAGAGAAAGCAAACCAATACGACTAGTGACTGATTTGGAAAGATAAATAGAAAACCTTCAATAGAGACTGACTGAAATGACTTTCTGTTCAACTGCTTTGATGTTTTCTATTATAACGTTAAAATTAAGATTTTTTTTTTTTGAGCAAGATTCTAATTTCTTGTCTGACATGACATTCAAGCTCCCAAACCACGATTGCTTATTTTGTACCTTTCTTGTGGAAAACGATGCAGAAGTTGCATCTATTGTTATATTGTCCCCCAAAGAGACGTAGGTCTTGGTTCAGAGCTCCGTCCAAAAGTTCACTCAGACAGGAAGGTCATCAGTCCTGACTGGGTTCAAGTCTTGGCAGTTCCTTTGTAAACAAGAGGGAATCTAAAGTGTCAACAAGCTGTTCTTGTGCAGAAAATTTGTAAACTGAGGGTAAAATTCAGATGTGACGGTAGCAAACGTTCATGGAGTTATTTTGAAAGGATTGAATGTTTTCTCCCCTGCAGGGAGTGGAGCTATCAGCTCTCTCTGCTGCAGTGAGCCACTTCCTCAACTGCTTCCTGAGCTCCTTCACCGACGCCGTCGCTCACCTGCCTCCCGACGAGCTCGTGTCGCGTCGCAAAAGCCGCAAGCGTCGCAACAGGGTCCCCGGCGGCGGCGACAACACGGCGTGGGCCAGCCTGACGCCCGGCGAGCTGTGGAAGAACATCGCCACCGAGGCTCAGAGCTATTATCACTTCAAAATGCAGTGGTGGGTCTCCGACTTCAGCCGGCAGCTCCTTCGGAGGCCTGCTGTGTGCAAGCTGACTTATTGATGCGTTTCCCTCTAGCGAGAGCGTCGACCAGGTTGTGGAGAAATACGGCCTGCAGAAAACCACCCTGCTCAGAGAAATCTCAGTCAAAACTGGCATCCAGGTAACGGTCACGGTTCCTGCAAGTTGGGGAAGTTTCACGTTGGATTTCAGGGTTTTCCAAGTCAGGATGAGTTGGGAAAAGTACTTGAATTTCCTGACTTTTTTTTTTCCTTTATATCAGGGGTGTCCAAAGTCGGTCCTGGAGGACCGAGGACACGGCATCCTGCGTGTTTTAGTTCTCTCCCTGGTGGTAGTAACAACCTTTTCAGTGTTTTTCTTAGGCCTTAGCCATCATTTGATCCAGAGGGAAAACTAAAACATGCATGTTTTAGTTCCTCGAGGACTGACTTTGGTCACCTCTGCGTTATATTCTCTGAATGCAGCATCCTTCCTTTTATGACATAGAAATGTCATAAATCCACAGTAAACTTGAATGTCTTGTATTTTAAAATAAATGTTTGGAGCCGAGCATTTTACAAGTTTGACTTGTAAAATGTTCTCTTTCATTGGTTTTGATTGAAGAATTTGTTTTGCTTGATTTCCAGATCCTGTTGAAGGAGTATAATTTTGACAGCCGTCACAAGCCAGCCTTCACGGAGGAGGACATCCTGAATATTTTCCCCGTCGTTAAACACGTAAACCCCAAAGCCTCAGACGCCTTCCACTTCTTCCAGAGCGGCCAGGCTAAAGTTCAGCAAGGTAGGCGCTCCTGCCTCCCTTCAAACAGAATCTAATGCATTTTCTGAAACAGAGGCGATAAAGACAGCTACCTTTATGTGTAAAACTTGTATTTAACATCATTTCTCAGGTTTTCTGAAAGAAGTTGCGAACTGATCAATGAGGCTTTGAACTCTTCAACAACGGTTATGGCGCCATGCACGTTGAGATCTGCGCCTGTCTACTGCCTGGCCTCGCCCTTAACTACATCATGGGAGACCACCCTGAGGGTCAGCAAACAAATAAAATCCACTTCACACTTTGTTTTTTCATTGAAGCTCAGAAGACACTTTTTTTGTTTTGTTCTTAACTCATCTGCAGGCTCTCAGCAACCAGCAAGGCAGTTCTGATGAGTGAAAGAGTCCACTCAAAATCGAGCATCCCAACACAATCCAAAATGCGTGAGTTACAGAAAGTCGTCTCTTTTAAATCTTTCACCAAAAAGTTGAGATTGTTAGTTGGCTGTTTCTTGCCCCCTCTTGTCAGATGCATTACTCTTTACTGCTTCGTAACGGCGCTTCCAACCGCCCTGAAGCTGCTCTATCGGGCCCGTTACCTCATGTTGTTGGTGCAGGAGGACCACCCCGGAGATAGCTATTAAAAACTACATTGAACTGTTTAAAATTTGACTTAAAATTGTTACTTTAGCGACTGAAGTGCTCTCATCTAATTGATCATCTAAATCTATCAAAGTTCTAGACTGAAGGACCAAGATTTTCTGAATGTTACATGATCTGTGTGAGAGCTCTGTTTTGTTGATAAAAGATCTGACAATGGCAATTTGGGCAAAACACAGGACACAGGATTCGTGGCTTATGTGATGGATAGTGGCCTGAAACAGCCGGGGTCATTCCACTCATCACGTGGCCAGATGGCTCTTCTTCAAACAATATTGATCTCTTATTTATTTGTCTTTGGGTCAAAAAGTTATCACTCTGTTGCTTATAGGTTTCTCTGTATTTCCAAGCAAAGGACACAAAGGAGTTAAGCAGGAGAAGTGAACCTAACACCTCAGTCTTCACTTCTGAGTGTGTAACTGATACCTCATGTTGCTTTTTAAAAGTGGAAGTTAAGTGACAGACTCAATGCAATTTATGAAACATTATAAAACAAATGTTTAACACCTTACTTTGTGTCTTTATTGGAAATTTAATGTGAAAGATTGTCCCAGTAGTGCACAATTGTAGCCAAATATGGAGAAAATATGCCTGATTTAGTAATTTTGTTCTAAAAATAAATATTTTTAAATAGGTTCATGTGAGTAAAGGTGGATTGAGACAATCTGTGAAAATCAATTTTAAATCCCCCATTTTTCAAATAGATTTTTAATTTGATTTAGGTCTGAACTTTGGCATCCAAACAGCATGCTCCTGCCACCACCAAATTTCACCATGGTGATGGTGTGTTTTGAGTGATGTTACGTGTTAGTTTGCTAGGACACATATCTTTTTGCATGTAAGCCCAAAAAAGGTCTCAGCTCACCATAGCATCCTCTTCCACATGAAGGTTCCACAACGGAATCACCAGCGCATGTCTCAATTATACACTGTTTTGGGAATCACATAAATTCCTAAACAACATTGATATTTATTATTATTGGTATTCGGGTGGCAAAATAAGAATATCAGCGATAATACTTTTGCAGGCACTGAATATAAACTTAGTTTATAATCCTTAGTGTGAATGTCTCAGCGTGTCTCTAGATAATAATAATATTTTGCTAAAGGCTTCAAATCTATTTTTCTCCCACCAGTATTAGTCCCAGAATCTGTCTTAAATATCCTGTAGGCTCAAAGCTCCACCGTGGCTGGTAGTACAATCCTGCAGGCTTGATGTTGTAAAATCTCCCAGAGAACATCCATCACTCCTGATCTCAGGCCCAGAGCCCATGATCTGCACTCTGCACCAAGCTGGTTGCCTCCCCTTCCTTTTCCCTTCAACAAAGATGCAGATGATGGAAGAAGAGGAATGGCAAGAGAAAAAGTGGGAGGAAGAGTAGTTTTGTGTCCTTGTTTGACATACTTTTTTTCTACTTTTTCTCCCAGTAGGCCATCTGTTCCTGCCTGCAACGCGACACCCCTGTGCCAGATTGGGTTCTGCTAGTTTTGGGGAGTAATGCGCTGTTATAGGGTTTATGATTAACTGCTATGCTAACGCTGGCAGGCTTTTATGTTAGTACGGAGCGGCCCATGTGGCTGCATGTAATTCAGGTGTGACATAACCAAGCGTGGTTCATCAAAACTGTCTAGAACCACTTTCTTTTGCAGCACTGATTCATGTGGCGCATGTTGCTGACAATAATGCAATAACT